>JABTXL010008037.1:10152217-10187457 GCA_025134845.1 Neodon shergylaensis | reverse complement strand
AATGGGAGAGCAGGGAGTAGGGTCTGTGTCACATCAGAAGGAGCAGAATTTTTCAGAAGAGGCTGAGTCAGAGGTGTATGCATAGAGAAGGGGACCCTATGGAATCTAGCCTTATTCCCAGCTGGGGCCTGGTTACCTCACTAGTAAGGCTCTCTGCAGCGGGGTATCCTTTTGTCTCTGGGTGGTAAATCCAGAATCATCCCTGCTGTAGGATATTTGTACACTGTGTGAAGATAAATTGCTGTGATTGGTTTAATAAAGAGGTGAACGGCCAATAGCCATTAGGGCAGGAGGTACAGGTGGGACTTCTGGGCAGAGAGAGAGGAAGTAGGAGATGATCAAGGCACAGAGGAGTCACTAAGGAGACGTGGAAGGAGTTGGACATACAGAATGAAAGAAAGGTAAAAAGCCACATGATAAAACATAGATTAATAAAAGCAGGTCAAATTTAAGTTATAAGAGCTAGTGGGATAAGCCTAAACTAAGGCCCAGCTTTCATAATTAATAGTAAGTCTCCATGTTGTTGTTCATGAGCTGGTGGGCCAAAGAAAAACCAGACTACACATCCCTTCCTGAAACAGCAGAAGTCCATCCAGCCTGCCTTCTCCTGACAACTCCCTGTAGCCCCAGCATTTCTGCTGGCTCTCACGCCCCCCCTAAGTTCTCACACTCACCCCGATACTTCCATACGTTCTTCTCCCAGCTTGACTCTGTATGCCTGGATGACTGGAGACAGGGCAGGGACAGTAATCACCCCCAAAACACTTATTCTACCCTGCAAGTTTTGGCCCAGGAATTTCTCAAAGACCAAGTGAAGGTTGGGGAATCCACATCTCTGCAATGAGAAGGGTCTTTAAGGAGGACAGAAGTGAGCCATGGTAGGGACTTTGGGAAGGAAAAGGTAGACCAGACCAGTACTGAAGCCAGCTTCAAAAGTTCAAATTTGAGTTATGAAATAAAAGAGAGGCCAGGTCTAGTGGCACAGGCCTGTACCTCAGCTCTTCAGCACGATGAGACAGGGGGACACTATCAAGGTCATGGTTGTACTGGGAAAATTATTGAGTCGCTGTCTCAAAGTAAAAAGAGGATGGGACTAGCTTTTGGTAGAAAACTTGTCAAGCATGAACAAGGTCCTAGGTTTAATCCTCAGTACTATTAAAGTTAAATCAACCAATTAATTAATTGAAAGAGAACTCCAGGCAAGGGATGGCCAAATAAATATGACCTTAAAAAAAAAAGAGGAATCTGGTACTGACACACTTGGAGAAAGGGAAAGCAGAGGAGGCCAGTGTGGGTGTTTGAAGGAGTGGTGGCTGCCACTGTATCACTGATGCAAGGGATTTCAACTGGGAGGGAAGGCTTCCTTAGAACCACACAAAGTGTGGTCTATGGTCAATGGCTCACCACAGACAAGTGCTGAAATGAATTCAATACAGTTGAGTGATGAACATGACTTATGTACAATCAAGTTCTTGGGCAAAGCCGGAAAGAATGTTCCACAGGCCTGCTTCCAATTTTTCTTTGGCCAAGTTACACATTACTGGATTATAGTTCGCAGAACAATTGGGAGGGAATCACAGCTCCCAGACACCTGCTATAAACAGGAGCATCCACACAGCCTGGAAAAATGCTGGTGCTTTTATGCCTTTTACAGCAGTTTTGAATTACAAGCCAGTGTACAGAACGCAGGAACACATGAATGCTGTCATTTTGTGCACAGAGGTGCTAAGCATTTCTGTAAGGGGAGGCACAGGCCATCTTGCATCTACCGTACAAATGGACTCCTGGAACCCAGCAGTGCATTTGGGGAGTCCAGGGACCCCCTCTCCTATCAACACAACCCTATTGAACTCTTGGAGGCCCCCAGGCTATATTTCCCCACCATCCAATGGCAAACATTTGGCTTGTTTGCTCAGTGATCACATCTAGGGAATTCAATTAGACTGAACACTTATTTTCATAATTTATTTAGTACCGACCGGTTGACTAAATGGCAGTCTGGGAAAACTAAGTATGACACACGATCCTTAAGAAGACATAGGCTCAGTTCACAGAGTAACTGGAAAGTCGGTAGGAAGGTTAGGCAGCTTGGCCGAGTAAGAACACTTGGTTGTGGGGCCACAAGGAAGAGAGCCAATCTGGGCAGCCACAGAAACAGAGGGAGCGGCTTTGGAATTGGTGTGGGACACAGTTCACAGTGTGAAAGTTTGGCTGGGCCAGGAATGATTGAGCCTAGCATGGAAGATTGACTCCCAGAGGGGAGAGGAAACCCAGAAGCCGCCACCCCTATAGCAGCAACCCAGCCCACCTGCTGAAAGTCACCTAAAGCACCTGTGTTTCCACGAGACTCTCATGCTGTCTAGGATCTCATTTATTCCCAGGCCTCCCTAAGACCCCGTTTCATTCTGTGTGCTTAGATCACTGGGCATAGGTCAAGGATAGGATAGGAATCAGCCACCCAACAGACTCAACTCTCCCCTGTAGGAATTGATCATGCCCCAGAGACTCCCCTCTTTCCCTACCTCAACTTGGATTCAAGATTTGGGCATCAAAGCTACGCCAGGCATGATGTTTTCTTCCCTTAGGCCCTTGCCTACTGTGATCCACTCCTCTGGGGAGAGTACCCGCGCAGGCTCTGCTTTATCTGCAGTACCCTGGGGTACTTCTCTGTGACTTCTCTGTGACAGGGCTCAAGCTGCTCCCACCCCAGCTGCGGCTCTTCTGCTGGTGATAAGCACGGAGAAGCACCTAGCTTCCGGACCTTAAAGTAACCTCTCTCCCCGGCAAGCCTTGGAACCGATACTGCGACAACCTGCTGCACAGACTTAGTCCCTGACTAAGTTAATCCCACTCCCACAGGGAGAGATTTTTCATATCTAGATGGAGCAGTCAGTGCTTTTCCACGTGTGCCTCCAAGCCCACTGAGTGCAGAAGCAGGGAGGCCAGTAATCCTGAATTCTCTGAGCGTCACTTGACATACTTGGCTCAAGTTCATTCTCCCAACTGTCTTGTGTAGCAAAGAATATTCTTTTCGCAGGGGCCCACACTAAGGTTCTGCGTCCAGGAATTTCCTTGCTGTCACAGGGCCAGCAGGTAGCAATACTGCCATCTGTAGCAAACAGGAGAAGCTGCGCCACAGCTGTTCCCTGCAGCCACACCTGGACTCTCTCCACACATTCGGAGGTAGGTCTGTGGGGGTCAAGGACATGAACCTCCATCTCCAGGAAAATTTCAAACAGGCAGTTTATTGCCTTCAGCCATCAAATACAGTGTCACTATGTCTGGTCTAAAGGAAATTTACCATACACCAGCTGTCCCTTCTCTTTTTCCCACTCTGTCTCTTTTCTTAAGGAGGGGGCCAGTCTCTCTTTAAATGACAACTGGCAGACTGTTTACAGAAGGGCTAGCCCCACAGCTCCAAGACTCAGCTCCCTAGGGTGGGGTTTATCTGATCCCCTTGTCTCCCAGAAGGTGAAGCTGGATAAGACACCAAATAAACAGCAGCTGTCAGAGCTCAGAGTGGCAGCTCGGGTCTGGAGACACTTGAGAGTTGGTAGAGGGAACCCAGCTGGATCCCCAGGCCAAATGCGGCCATCTTCCCCAGGCTCATCTTCTCAACTCCAAAGTGAAGGCGTGCCGCAGATCCTCAGAGCACAAGGACGTTCTCTGATATCAACACAAACAGCTCTCTCTGGAGCCCCAACATTCCTGCTCTTCATTAACCTAACCCCACCTTGGCCCACTGCCCATTCAGGCTTTATCCCTGATTCAGGCTTGGCTGCCCCCCTCCCCTACATCCACCGTTGAGCAGGCTAAACCTGGAGCTGCACTTACCATCTGCGGAGTCCACACCTCTGCTTCTGCTGACAAGTGGTTCTGGCCCACAGGGTGAGCAGGCACAGGGAGAGTTGGAGGTGGGGCTTTGGAGGCTTGCCTAGGCCCCTAAGCTTAGCCACTGCACAGGCACGATTGGGCCACACAGAAACCCTAGGGCTCCTTCAGCTGCCAATGGTTAATCTCCAGAAAACATCGAAGTGGCCAGCTGCCAAGGCCCCTAGCCCTTCAAAAATCTGAGCAGAGATTTGAGTCATTTGCAGTCATGCAGACTGTAACATTTCCCAAGTGCCAGCAGACTCCCCCTCTGCTATGGGTGCACTCTCAGTCAGGCTCTTAACACAGGCCACATGGCAAAGTCACAGCATCAAAGGGACAGGTCCTTTTGTCCATGGTTCTTTGTGTGGCCTGCTCTGTACCCACTTAAGTCTACATCCAAGAAGTCAACTGGACTACCAAGGAGCCTTGGTATCTATCCATCACCTCTCTTTTCCCTTTTTTCTGCGATTTACAGAACCCCTACACCCTTCGTGGGTGACCTCATCTAAGGCCAGCACCTCACCCACTAGCTTGGCAATGCCTCTGACTTCCCATTCCTGTTACTGACTCAAAGTTTCCAGGTAGGAGGTTTATACGGATCTGTCGCAGTACATCCAAAACTGACCTCTGTCCACTATTGATTTCTCTCCTAGGGCTCCCGACTCAATGACCCAGGTATCCAGACAGCTGCTCAAGCCAGAAACCTAATGTCAATTTTCCTTTCTTTGGCTCTCACTGCCTACACGTTATCAGTCAGAGTTCTGTCCATCTCTCATGGGTCTGTTAGTCTCTTCTGACCTCACGGCTACAGTCTAAGCCCAAACCCCCATTACTCTGAACTGCTCAGAAGCGGACGAACTTGGGCAGCCTTTACTTTGGTTCTTTACACATCACTCTCCATGCTGTAGCCAGAGTAGTCTTTCTTATTTATTATTTTACTTATGTGTAAGGGTGTTTGGCCTCCGTGTATGTCTGTGTACCGTGTGCAGACCTGCCTAGCGCCAGTGAGGCTAGTAGAGGGCTTCAGATCCCCTGGGACTAGAGTTTCAGATGGTTGTGAGTTGCCAGGTAGGTGCGGGAACACAAACCCAGAGAGTCTGGAGGCCCAGCCAGTGCTCTTAACTCCTGAGCCGTCTCTCCAGTCCCTAGCCAGAGTGTCTTATCACTCCCCACTCTCCATTTCAGCTTCTCTTACAGTGAGCGTCTCCCCAGAGCTGACAGGGTCTAACTTCAGCCCACCATTCTGGTCTCATCCCCGGCTCCTCTAGCACCCTCACCACACTACCCTGCTTGCAAGATCACACTCTTTACTGTTCATGTCATTCCTTTACCGAGAATTCCCTCGCCCTGCATACCAACTAGATGCATGCCTACCTGTTGGTAAAACCCAGCATCAACAATACATCCTGCTAAAACCCTTCCCTAAAAGCATTGCCAACTGAATGCTCTATCTGGTTACAGGGCCCACACATGTGTTAACATATGCACACCCCTGCGCACTGTGAAAAATGGGCTTCATGTGTTGTGTTTCGGTTATCTGTCTGACTTCCCAGTAGAGGACACGGGGAGATCGTCACTATTACACCAACAGTGCTTACCAAGGCTCTGCTACATGTAATACAGGCAATGGAAGGTACATATAATTTATCAAATTTGTAATGAAGGGATCTGAATTTTACTTCTGAAGTTTCACAGTGGAGCAGAGTTGGAGCTAGCCTGTTGCTGCCCAATTTCGCCTCTGTGTGGAAGGTAATTCTGCACACTGCTAACCTGGCTTTAGAGAAGACACTCACGCTTGGAACTGATCGTGCATCGAGTCCCAGCTCTGCTGCTCACTGGCAGGGGGAGCGGACACATCAGAGCCAGAGTATAGTCACTGAACAGACAGAAGAAACTAGAAATCCTCTGTCCCCACTCTCACAGCCAGACTCTGCAGCACCAATGACTACTTCTACAGGGAGAGCCTTGAGGGCACCCAGCGCTACCCAGTGCCTACTGTGTGAGCACATTCTCACTTTCTCCTGCTGGTTCAAAGAGCTGCCTCTGGGCAGGGACCGATAAAAGTCTTAACTAAACAGAGCGTCAGCACTGGGTGGGTTAACTCATGTCTGAAACGTGTAGGGACAGCGAGACAGTCTAAACATCAAGAGAACACTGCCCTGCCCAGCCTCACCCAGGGACTCTTCCCACCTCAGGAAAAGCTGGCCTGAGGCAGACCCAGGAGAATGAAGAAAGGAAAGAGAGGGAAGACACGGGGAAAGAAGAGGCAGCAGTTTCCTTGCCTCAGGCTCTCAATGAACAGACTGGAAGGATATTTCCCAGCTCTCCTCGCCTCCACCGTCCTCTGCTATTAAAGTTCTACTTTAGCAACCCCTTTACTGAGTAAACAAAAAGTGGACTAGCCCAAAGCCACACGGGTAAGAAGGGCATCAGTGCCAATGCTGGGGCTCAGGTCTGGGTCTCCCAACTCCCAATCCGAGCCAGTTTATCCTGCTTTGGATTCCTAAGGTTCCACACACCCAGCCACGAACCAGGGCCCTAAAGCTCGAAGAGTATGGCACATGCATCGGAGTCAAGTGCAGCTAGTGCTGAAACTGGATCATTGGCCTTAGGTAAGCTGGGAGCAAGACTCCTGGATGGGGCCTGATGTTGGAGAGAACCCCAGTCTCTCCCAGGCCTAATCCCTGGCAAGCAGTTTACAAACCAATGCCAAATGTTTTCTTTAGGATCATACTGCCCATTCTCCGCTGAGAAGCAGGTCTGCATTTTTTCCTATACACAGTAACAAGGCCATGCTATTTCTAGATGCCATCATAAATGCCAGCTTAGCAGGGTGAAAACACAGGGAGCAACAGGAGAGCCTTCACAACCACCTTCTGGAATTGGCAACCTGCAGTGAGCTGTCATTTATTTGCCAAAACTTTCAACTTTCAGCTCTGTTCACTGGGGTGAATGCCTGGCTCTATCCCAGCCCTCCACTGAGACACTAGGGTCGGAACCATGAACAGGCACTCAGAGGAGAAAAAGATAATACTGTCAGCAACTTGGAAACTGAGGCACAGGCACAGCAAAGAGTAAGGGGTATAGCTGACTGGGAAAGTCTTTTCCTCTGAGAAATAATCCCCCCCCTCAAAGATCTGGCCATTCAGCTGACTTTTCAGCCTTCTGCCTAGGCTTAGAAGACCTGCTCTCTCAAGTTGCATGTATATGGACAGGAAGATGAGGGCAAGCCTCCAAAATGCACTGGGGTCTAGCAAACAAGTCCTAACTCCCAGTCTGGTCCCGAGAGGCCATTTTATCCCTCACCACCTCAGGATCTTCTGGAAAACATGTTGAATGCACTGATGGCGCATGTCTGTAATCCTAGCACTCAAGAGGCTGAGGCAGGAAAATTACTGATGAGGTCAGAAAAGGTGAGGGAGGTCATTCTGCAGGACTATCATAAGGAGTGTGCGAGAAGAACAACACGAAACACAGCAGCACTCTGGAAAACTGTAAAGGTTTCACATTGGACTTCTCCCCTACCCCCACACTTTTTAAAAAGATGAGCTCTTGATCTGTAGCCCAGGATAGCCCAGGACTCGCCGCCTTCCTACCTCAGCCTCCTTTGTGCTGGGGTTTTAGGCATGCACCACCCCATTGGCTTTAGCATTGTCTTATTGTCTATCTTTTCCAGGGTTCGGATCCACTCACTCTGTCCTAGTAGGGCAAAATACATACCGAGCATGGAACAACTTCTCCAGCTATGTCGCTGCAAGTCTGCTTGCTAGGTGGAAGTTCTAGGTCTGGGGGGAGTCCTTCTCCACAGCACATACTCTGACTTAACTATGGCTCCTCGACACTGCCTTTTGCACTGGCTGTGCCAACTGGCAGTGCCAAAGGCAAAGGGCAATACTCAGTTGCACTCTCCCTTGGCAGAGGCCACTGAGTGCAAAGGTGAGCAGGGCTCCTTCTACAGTACCTTGTACAGTTCCTGCCACACAAACCTCTGTCCAAACAAACTCTTTTTTTTAAATATTTATTTATTTAATATTCTGTCTGTGTGTATGTCTGCAGGCCAGAAGAGGGCACCAGACCTCATTACAGATGGTTGTGAGCCACCATGTGGTTGCCGAGAACTGAACTCAGGACCTTTGGAAGAGCAGGCAATGCTCTTAACCACTGAGCCATCTCTCCAGCCCCCAAACAAACTCTTAACATTGCAGAGGCAGACAGCCAATTAGCAATTGGCTAGAGTTACCTTTAACCTGAGATACTAACAAAGCCTGGGCATGAGCCTTAGGATTCCGGGCCTAAGCAAACCTTCTGGTGCTACACAGCTTGGGACGATCATTAGAAACCAAGACTGCAATGCCAGCACTCAGAAGGCTGAGAGAGGGGCATTACAAATTTAAAGACAGCTTCTGTAAAATTAAAAGGCGCCCTGACCCATATAATAAGACCCTGTCTGGAAGAAGAAAAGAAAGAGGGCGGAGGAGGGAGGGAAGGAGAAAAGGGGGGGGGAGAGAGAGAGAGACTATGAATGTTTTGAACCCCTTCAGGAACAACACAAAGGGCAAATGGCTTCCCTTATGAGAAAGGAGACTACTGGAAAGGCCAGACCAAGAACGTACACCTAGATCCAATTCCTCCAAGTTGTACGAACCTGGACCAGGCACTGTTTTGCTTCAGTAAAATGGGAACAATTCCTGAATCACCTTCTACAGAGATGAATCAGGATTAAAGACATGGAAGATGCTATAAGCTCTTTACAAAGACTGCCAGAGATGTTTAATTCTTACTCATTTCTGGATTAGTCAACGACTACCCCAAATATATGAAACAGACTATTTTCTGATGAATATCTTCTAAGGAATCAGGGTGTGCAGTGTGAACCCCAATTTTGTCTCCAGGGATAGGCTAAAACAAGAGCATATAAGACACTATAAGCAGGTTCCATGACAACACTTTTCAAAATAAAACCTAAGTGATTGTTTTCTATTCAAATAGCTCATCGACTAGGCTCCACGGGGGGAAAAATGTTGAAATAAAAATAAACCCCCCGAATTAAGCTGATACCTAGGTAAGAGGGCTTTGAAGACAGATAGGAGGCACGGTGCCAGCAGGACTCTGGGGATGTGCCTCCGCATACCTGCCAGGGTGCACCTTAACTTTTCTTGCTCTCACTTAGGCCATTTCCACCAACTCCTTCACCGCCTAAAAACCCCGAGGATGGGCTGCCATGTGCTCTGCTCATCTCTTCACCACACCTCAGCTGTACTTTGAAATTTACAACTGGGCTTTCTAAGTCAAAGGTTGGTAACCTTTGAAAAGACGGGGAACAGGTGCCTCAGAGACTTCCTTCCTCAAAGGGCACCCAAACAGAGACAGGACAGGACAGCTACTGCCACCCCCCCGGCAGCCTCCAGAACTCCTGCCTGCGAGGTTGGACAAGAGTTTTCTCAGTCCTCTGCCCCAACAATTCAGACACCCAATTGGGTACCACCAGTGCCAGTTCGGGACCGGGTCTCTTGACCCCAAGCGTGGAGTCCGTCCCAACATCTCTGGGGTGGGCGGAGGGCACCTTGGAGAGCGGCCCCAGGGGAAGGTGGAGCCGCATCCTCTATCCATCCGCACCACTCTCCGCGGTCGCGGGCTTTCCTGGATCCTCACCTGAGCCCCGAGGACCCCACCTCCGTGGACGTCAAGGGCCTCGCTGAGCTGTGCCAGCGGACATAGGTGTCTCCCGCCCGCCTTCTCCACCGCTGGAGCTCAGCGACGGGGGCCGAGGGACCCGGAGCTCTCCGCGCCTGCGCAGCTCGGCCCCTTCGCCACCACGCCACTTCCACGTGACGGACACGCCCCCACCCCGCCTGGCGGGGCCCGGGATTCAGTAGAACAGGGGTCGCCTCTGCGCGGCTCTCCTCTGCTCTCTCTTCCTTATTCTTCTTCACCCCCAAACGCTGGTTATCAGAGTAAACAAAAACAGCTGAGAACTGGCTCTAAGGATAATACCAGCTCCTTTCAGCTTCTGAGCAACCCTAGGGCCGGTTTGTCTTTCACTCATTCGTGTTTGTTTATTTAATCTGGCTCAGACTGGTCTGGAATTGTTCCTTCTCCTGCCGTAGTCTCCCAGGTGCTGGGATCACAGGCGTGCACTGCCACGCCCGGCCTTCACCCATTTTTCTCAGTTTTATTGTAAGTGTTCATGCAGTTTCAGGGACAGGATTAACTGACTCATACAGAAGAGGTAAATGCAGGGGTAGGGGAGACAGAAGCAGAGAGAGGTGCCACAGCAGTTTCCAAAGAAGTGTTGAAGCAGTCACACTGATCAGAAATGGTCACTTCTTCCACAGTGTTGGGGTGTGTCCGCGTGTGTGCTGAGCTGAGCACCCGGCCAGCCAGGGTGTCCTGATTTATCACTTTTTATCTTCTCACGTTCCTCCCTGTGAGAAAGAAGACCCTTGCTATATACTAACACATTCAAGAGGCTAGGGAAAGTAAGACAGTTTTTATTTTATCCTGTGGAACTGGGTGTTATTGTAGACAAAGACAAGAATGGCTTGCCTGCCAATTTGGTGTCAAGCAGTGGTTTTTACAGTCCTGATCGTAAATATTTTTGCCCCCTTTCCCATGAGCTGGGTCCTTTGGAGAGTTACAATCTTTCCCACTCATCTAGCATAGCACTCACCCCAAATTTCCCATCCCCCTAGAACTGAAGACCCTGTCATTCTTTCCTGATATGTCGCTCAGTCAGTAGCTGTCCTAGTTACGGTTACTGTTGCTTTGATGAAACACCATGACCAAAAGCAAGTTGGGCAGGAAAGGGTTTATTTGACTTACCCTTCCACACTATAGACCATCATTGAAGGAAGTCAGGGCAAGAACAGAAACAGGGCAGGAACCTGGAGGAAGGAGTTGCTGCAGAGACCATGGAGGGATGCAGCCTAGTGCCTTGCCTGCAGCCTGATCTGATGGAGGCGTTTTCTCAATTGAGGCTCCCTCTTCCAGTTACTCTAGCTTGTGACATTTTGTCAATTTGACACTCAAACACATTACTATTAAGCCACAGCCTTTCCTTTCTTGTATTAATCACACATTAATATTGATATTATGCAAAATATTTAAAAAAAACTTAAAAAGTTCCACAATCTTGCAAATTCAGATGTTTTAAAAGTTCAGTCTCTTAAAAAATGTCTTTCAACTGTGGGCTCTATAAAAACAAGTTAAATACTTTTTTACTTCAAGAGGGAAGAACTAGGCCACAAACAAAATTCAAATCAAGCAACAAAGCAAAACCAAACTTCACCGTGTAAATAATTCAGTGTCCAAGGTTTGGGGTCCACTCATGATCTTCTGGGCTCATCCAAAGGCCTTGACTAATTTCTCAGACTCCACCCTCTGCAGCCCACACAGATTGTCTCCAAGTTCAGGCCAGCTCCAGCCCGTACCTGCTGCTACTATTGGCAGTTGCCCCACGGTATTGACATCTCCAAAATGCCTGCAGCAACTGGGCTGCACTTTCACCAATAGCCTCTTCTGGGCTTTCTTCATTGTGCCAAGTCTCAATGTCTTTGCACGAGCTCTTCGATCCTGGGGTTTCCATAGCTAATTAAGGCTGCACCTCACCAATGGCTTCTCCTGTCCTGCCACAGTGCCAAGCCTCGGCTGCTCTCCATGGCTCCTTCACAGTTTCAAAACTGGTCCCATCATGGTGAGACGTGGTGAGAAGTTCAGCTGCTCATGTGAGGTACAACCTTGGAGCACAGCTCCAAGGAGCTCAGGAGCACAACTTCTGTGTGCTGATTCACGTCAGTGATGGGCTCTCTTCTCATCCTCCTAACTTCTCAAGTGCAGGTAGCCAGCGTTAGTGTTCCAATATTATTTCAATGATGCCGGTCTCTTATTGGTCACAGTTGATTCGTCAGCTCCAGCTGATCCAGACCACAGATACTTAATTCAAAATATACAATATCCACCACAGACTCCTTAAGTATCAAACATCCCTTTGCAACTCCACAGTCCAGGCCTCCATCCTCCGTGCTTCTCTCAACATTCTTGTCTTCCACGCTCCCATGGAGCAGCTCAGCAATCTTTGAACACTCAGTGGCTTTTCGAGCCCAAAGTTCCAAAGTCCTTCCACAATCCTCTCCAAAACATGGTCAGGCCTGCCACAACAATACTCCACTATTCTGATACGTATAGGATTACTATTAATTGAGATTACTATCGCTAGAATTAAATATCACGAGTTAAAGTCAGCTTGGGAGGAAAGGGTTTATTTGGCTTACACTTCCACACTATAATCCATCATTGAAGGAAGCAAGGGCAAGAACTCAAACAGGGCAGGAACATGGAGGCAGAAGCTGATGTAGAGATCACTGAAAGGTGTTGCTTAGTGACTTGCCTACAGCCCTATTTTATGGAGGCTGCGGTGGTTTGAAAGAAAATGTCCCCCCAAAGGAGTGGCACTATTAGTAGGTGTGGCCCTTTTAGAGGAAGTGTGTCACTATGGGTGGGCTTTGAGATCTCTTTTGCTCAAACTTCCCTCAGTGTGACAATCAGTTGACTTCCTGTCACCTGCAAGACGTAACCATCTCGGCTCCAGCACATCTGCCTGCCCCCACTCACCAGCTCCCCATCGTGATGATCGTGAACTGAGCTTCTGAAACTCTAAAATGAGTAACCCCAATTAAAAATTAAAATAGTTTCCATGGTCATGGTGTCTCTTCACAGAACTGAAAACCCTTAGAGAGAGAGGGGGATTTTCTCAATTGAGCTTCCAGCTTTCCAAAGACTCTAGCTTGCGTCAGGTTGACATAAAACTAGCCAGCACAGTAGTAAACCAACTTTCCAACCCTAAGATAAACAGAGCTAGACAAATGGGTGCTATCTGCCAGCTACAAATGAACAGAATCAGCCCTTGTGCCTCCTACTGGATCATAATGACGTATTTCTTACACTCATGAAACCTAGAGCTTGGACTGTGACCAGCAAGCCCCCGTGAGCCTCTGTTCTCTGGCCACCACAACACTAGGGCTCCAAGCCTGAATCCCTGCAATCACATCTGGCTTTTTACTGATAACAAGGGTTTGAAATCAGGTCCTCATGCTTGAGCAGAAAATGCTGTTAGCTGCTGATGCATATCCCAAACCCAAGATATGGTCATCTGTCTGCAGTGTGCCCCCTACCTTGTTCACCTGGGAAACATCTAATGGTGTACTTATGGTTATACTTATGAAACAACAATTCTTCACCACCCCCAGAAGACTTTGCTTATATGTACCTAGCTTCTTACTATGTATCTGTCCTGAAGTAGGAATGTTGGGTAAAGGTGAGGCAGAGTCCCAGGGGAAGCTATTGTGAATAAAACAGAAAGTCATTTCCTTGAGATGTGGACACTCAGAACCTGGTGGTTAATAATAGTATTCTTCCGGTTAGGAACAGTAAAGTTCTAGGGTTTGGGGACACTAAGAGTCTGTTGAGATATACATGCTACTCAAATATAAAATGCCTTGATTCTATTTATGATTTTTTTGTAAGATCCCAAATCTCTGGACCTCAAAAAGAAGGCAAGATCTGAGAGCTCATTAATATGCACCCACAATCCTAAATTCCTTTTTGTTCAAGAAGTCACAGGCTGAACTCATTAAACTGCCAGCAGACCAGAAAAATAAGTTATGTGAAAGCCAACACAGGAAAAATTATTTGTAAAGTTCAGCAATTTAAAAAAGATCAAAACCAAACCCTTGAATAATAGGCTAGGCATGTAGCTCAGTTGGCAGAGTGATTGCATGAAGTCTTGGGTTCATTTTCAAATCCTAGGTTTGTAAGTAGTACATGCCTGTAATTTTAGAAATTAAAACTATAAGATAGAGGCAGATGGACCAGAAGTTTAAGCTAATAAGTGGCATTCAAAACCAACCTTGGATATGTTGCGATTCTGTCTCAAAATAAAACAAATAAGCAAAAAGCAAAAAAAAAAAAAACAAAAAACAAAAAACAAAACAACCCTTAAACCAGAAACGAGAAATAATGCCTCCAAACTCCAAATAGCCTGCAAGATTTAAAAAGAAATGTAATTCTAGACATGTATAGATCAAAAGATATGTAAGTTTGTTTTGAAGTAGGATGTTGCTATGCTGCCTCAAATTTATAATTTTCCTGCCTTAGTTTCCTGAGTGCTGGGATTAGATCATGCCTAGCTAGCCTTACAATTTGAACCCAAGGAAATAAATGTCAGCGCTGACTAGGAGCCTTGTGACAGCCTAGATAATGCATGTGTTCTCCCATCTTGATGGACTAGGTCACATTTTTTTTCTTTTTTGTACCACTATTAGATCAGACAGCAAGCACTAAGAACAAGAATCGCGTCTAGATAAAGACTTGTCACTCAGTGTCCAGCATTTTTAGATTCAGCTGGCTTCATCTGCTTGCTCAGCAGTGACCCAAGCAGGCACCATGACATGCTTCTCTGAAGTGATGACCCTACTTTACTGCTACATGTCCATATTCCTATCCTGTGCATGAGTAAAAAATTAAATTAAGACCAAAAATTTTCTATGAATCCCCAAAACAAGTGAGTACTGATCAGCTTTACGCATCTACTTGACTTGTCAATATTCTTAATTCTTTCGTTCTCAAATTCGTGCATTCCTACCTGAACCTACTGACTGCTGGGATTGCCTGTGAAACATCATACTTGTTTTTTTCTTACTTCCTGAAGCACGAGGATACCATACTTCTATGGTGTGCCTCAGAACAAAGTCAGTAAAGCCTTGTTTCTAGAGCCTCCCCAGTGGATTACCTGGTGAACCAATGACTGATTGGAGGCTGGGTGGTGAGAACATTCTCCCCAGATTAAAGAAGACTGCTAAAGAGTACTTTCTATTATCTTAACTATTGACTAAACCTGTGCTTAGCTAGGGCTTATTTATTAAAGGTTTTATTTATTTATTAAATTTTTTACAAGTAATAGAAAAAAGAAACACCTCAAATTGTATGGAGGTAACCAGGTTTGTTTTTCTGCTCTGTTAGCTACGTGTTGGCTTCATACTAAGGCCGAGTCTTCTGTGATCATTCTGGAATGGCTCCTAGGACCCAGCATAGGGAGGAAGGGTTAACTACACGCTAAACAATGAATGAACTGGAACGTTGTTGTGCTGTCTAGTCCTGTGGCCTGAATAAAGCTGTAACCTGATTGGTCTCAGTCAGTATCACTGTGGATCTAGAAGAAAAATAGAAATGGAATAAACATGTTAAGGCATTCCTTACATTTTTTTTGCAGCCAAAATTAACCCTTCTTTGCTATTTTTAGTCTCAGTCATTGATGTCTGGATTTGTACACAATATTATCAGTTGGCCATTAGGAGATTAGTTATCCAGTATGTCCTCTTCTTTCTTTGTGTGCATGTGTTTTGCTTGTTCGAGTTTTTGTTTTTTGAGACACAGGTCACACTATATAGCCTAGGTTGACCTGAAACTTGTGGTCCTTCTGCCTCTACTTCCTCAGTGCTGTAGTCACAACCAGCCAGTACCAGCCCAGCTGACACAGCATCTCTTCAAAGATGCTCCCACTGCATTCTGTTCAAAGTTTGCATGGAAACATTAGATGAGATAAAGACAAGTGTCATATCATTTTTTTTTGTTTGTTTGCTTTTGTTTCTTTGAGACAGGGTTTCTCTGTGTGACAGCCCTGGCTGTCCTGGAACTCTCTTCAGGTATCACATCTTAATGACAATCTTTCAAAACACATGAGACAATTGAGGGTGGTGGTGCATGTCAGGAATCCCAGCACATCATGGTAGGAAGTGGTGGGAAAATCAGGAGTTCAAGGCTGGTGTGGGCATATTGAGACGAACCCAAATAACAACAAAACTAACAAACATGAAAAGTAAAACACGTGCATGCTAATTGTAACCTCTCATTCTTTGAAATTCTTTACACATTTTAAGAGATCCAGCAACTTTGACAGTCTACTATGGTTCTTTGCTCTATGGCTCAATGCCCAAACAATGAACATAAAAGACTAATTTTACATGTGCTGCGTTCCTTTCTTCCTCAGTACTCTTAAGTCTTTCAGCTGTTCTGCAAGAAACTAAGGGAGTTAAATCAGCTTTGATGACAAGATTTATTTATTTTGTTGTTATCAATTTTTTGTTTTGCTGCTCCGATTCCATGTATGTGGAAGGACCTCTTCAGGTCAGTGACATATCAATGTAATGCTTTAGGATTTATGAGATGGAATCCATACCATTATAAATTATATACATGGGGGCTGGAGAAAAGACTCTAAAGTTAAGAGTGTGTGCTGCTCTTGCAGAGGGCCTGGGTTCAGTTCCTAGCACCTACACTGGGCAGCTCATAACTGCCTGCAACTGTAGCTCCATGGGAGCTGAATTCCTCTTCTGGGCTCTGCAAGCAGCTCCATTCACATATGAGCATTCTCCAGCTACCCCCGCTCCTAGTACCCATATACATATACTTTTTAAAATCCCACAATGTACATAATTCAAATAAAGGGTCCATGACCTCAGCAATTGTGACCACATTGGCAGGTGTTTGGGTGATGGAAGCAAAGTCATGCCTGCTTTTCAGCCAATTATAATTGTAGGATAGCACTGGCTAAAATACATGGCACAGTCTCAGAGGTATGAAAATTAGAAATGGAAAGCTTTGCAATTCTATAACAATGTTTTTTTTAAATGTCTTCACCTCTGTATTCGGAATTATGAGGTGCTTCAACAACATCACTTAGGCTCCCATGACAGTTCGTGTTAATTGCCCCCTTGACACAGTCTAGAATCATCTGGGAGTCTTTGCATTTTTCTTTGTTTTTAATTTAATTTTTTTAAATACAATATAATTTGGTCATGTTTTCCCATTACCCAACTCTTCCCAGTTCCCCCTACCTCCCTGCTCACTCAGCTTAATGGTCTCTCTTTCTCTTTTTCCCTCTATTCCTTTTTACTTCCCTCCCTCTCTTTTTCTCACTCTCTCTCTTAAAAAAACTCATAAAACAAGAATCAAACAAAAATATTCACAAGACAAAAATTTTTAAAGCAAAATAAAACTAAACAAAAAGTCTACCAAAACATAATGAAATAACAAAAATATGGAGTTCATTTTGTGCTGGTCAACGCTCTTGAGCCTGCCTGGGGTATGGTGCCACCCAATTGGAGACAACTGATTTCTCGCTGCCACAAGGTATCAAGATATATCTATTGCTAGTAGCTTCACTCTTAGTGGTAGGGCTCCAGGTCCACTTCCTCTTCTCAGCGCTGGGATCTGGGCTGGCTTAAACTTGTATAGCTCTTGTGAATGCTGTCACAGTCTTTGAGTTTATATGAGTAACAGTCTTAGTGTGTCTGGAGGCACATTCCTTGGAGTATCCATCACCTCTGGCTCTTACTGTCTTTCCATACCTTTTTGGGAAGGGAGTCTTAATAAAGAGCTGTCTAGGTTAGGTTGGCCTCTGGTCATGTCTGTGAGACTGTCCTGGATTTGAGCTTTGAACTGTGTAATAGAGGAAAAAGAGAGCAAAGACTTAGCATGTGTCTTCGTTAGGTTTTTATTGCTGTGAAGAGACACCATGGCCATGGCAACTCTTAAAAAAACATTTAATTGAGGGTGGCTCATTTACAATGATTGAAATTACTGAATTTCAGAGGTTCAGTCTGTTATGATCATGAAGGGGAGCATGGCAGTGTGCAGGCAGATGTGGTGCTTCCTCCCTTAAGTTGCTTTCATCAGGGTAATTTATCATGGCAGCAGGAAACAAAAGTAGGACAATAACTAAACAGGTTTGAGCCTAAGAATGCAAACCATGCCAATATCAGCAGATCTGTCCGTCAGTCTATATGGACCCATTAAATGTGGCAAATCTGCTTATCATGTTAATAGGTGCTCAAAGGAATTTAGTCAAAAAAAAAACACAACTCTTCCCTATACCATCCCTAAATGAAGCAAGAATAAAAGTAATTCATTTAAAAACTTTGTTTGTGAGAAAATATCTTGAGGTGAGATTTTCCTATGTATGCTGTGAATACCATTGGTTAATAAAGAAACTGGCTTGGCCTGATAGGGTAGAACAGAGCCAGGCAGGAAAACTAAACTGAATGCTGGGAGGAAGAAGCTAGAGTCCGAGAGAAGCCATGGAGCCACCAGAGACAGACATGCTGAAACTTTGCCGGTAAGCCACAGCCTCATGATGATACACAGGTTAATGGAAATGGGTTAAATTAAATATAAGAGTTAGCCTGAAATATGCTTAAGCTATTGGACAAACAGTGTTGCAAATAGTATAGTTTCTGCGTGGTTATTTTGGGGCTGAGCAGCCAGGAACAAACAAGCGGCCTTACTACAACAGGATCTCTTATATCCTAGAATGGCCTCATACTCATTGAGTAGTCAAGAATGACCTTGAACTTCTGATCCTCTTGCCTCTGTCTTCCAAGTGTCATAATTTCAGGTATGTACCACTGTATCAGGTTTACACATTGCTGGAGCTCAAACTTAGGATTTTATGCAATTGAGTTATAGCCCCAGGTCCTGAAAACAGATTCTTTACCAGGACCAAAAAGCAAATATCATAAATAGAATGATTCTAATTTTAATTAAACAAAGAGCTAGTTCTGTGCATCCATAATCATGGAAGATAAACAAATTTAATAAAAGCAAATAATGAGTGCACCCTTTGGGCAAGAAGACTACCTCTTTTTGCTAATGGTACAGCTGTATCCCTGATTACAAGCCCTGGCATACCTGAAACTCTTAAATTTATACCAGCAAAAGGAGCCAGAGTTGTTCCTTCCAAAGGCAGCCTTGGCATTATGTGGCCCAATTACAGTGGTGGTTACAATGACCTAACAGAGATCACCTTATGATAATGGCTGTATACCTGTGGTGGTTTGAAAGAAAATGGCCTGGAAAGTGAGTAGCACTATTCAGAGGTCTGGCCTCATTGGAGGAAGTGTTTCACTGTGGGAATGGGCTTTGAAGTCTTTTTTTCAGGCTCTACTCAGTGTGAGAGTCAGTCAACTTCCTACTGCCTTTTAGTGAAGAAGTAAGGACTATCAACTCAAGCACCATGTCTGCCTGCATACGATCATGCTCCCTGCCATGATGATAATGGAGTGAACCTCTGAAACTGTAAGCAAGCTGTCCCAATTAAATGTTTCCTTTAAAAGAGCTGCCGTGGTCATGGTGTCTCTTCACAACAATAAAAACCCTACCTAAGATACTATCAATATAAAGCATTTGCTGAATAAGTCCTGAATTGACTTGATGAAAATATTGGCGATGACTTGCCAGGTATGCAGAAAAGTATCCTCTAAATGTATCCATGCATGTGGTCCTCCAAGGGGAAACAAAAAGATTTAGAATCTATATATCCTCCAGAGAAAGAAAGATTAAATTTTCTGTCCTGGGCAGCATGGTTGAAAGGACTGTCCCAAGATCAGGCTTGAAAGCATGTTCATAAACATTGGAATCTACCCCTCCAGCATGGTGACTCAGTGGGGCGGTAGGAACTATTAGATGATTAAGATGATTGATATTTGAGTGTAGGCGTGTCTGCTGATTGAAGTATAGAAAGAACTAATCACTAACCGCAGAACCTTCTTTAGAGGGAACTATAGAAAAGCTTGTGTTGATCCATAGTCACTTTAGGTTCATGCCCATAATCTAAATGCCCTCTCCATTTGGATGGCATTGTAGCTAGGATGACAGAGTTTGTGGTGCCTGTCGTGACGAACACCAATGTGCAGAGTCAAGAACTAAGTCTTTTAAAGAAGCATTAGTGCGTCAGCAGTCTGAGAAGGCAGCAAGTAAGTTCCCTGAAACAAAACTGTCTTACATCTCATCTCTGTCCAGCAGATTATACAGGGATGGGGAAATGAAAGCAATCAGTTATTCCACAGTTTGGTCTTGTCGTTCTGCTCAGGTGATCATCCACATAGCTGAGACATGAGACGTCTACGTCTCTCTCATTTTTATCCTCCCACCACATTTTCTGGGTGCTTCTTCTCGAGGGCCATCTAAAATATAGAGTGCTAACTCAAAACATACTGCTACTAATTGTGTGTTAGGCTATTGATGCATGTACTGATTCTTTCTTACAACATGAAGTGAATCTCGCCCTTCTAATACAGAATATAAAAATGTCCTTAACCAAATCCTTTCTGTCCCCTGTATTTTCCATTGTCAGTAGTAACTAATAACTATAAAACCTGTTTCTTGTGAAAGACTTCATCCTACTCTTATGCCTTTAGTTGGTTGTATGTATTCAGTGTGGCTTTTATTTGTAGGAGATTTTTGAGCATATAGTTGTGCACATTGGTTCATACCAAATACAACAGTAAGCAAACAGTTATTCTTGATTTTTCTTCTTTTTTTTTTTGGTTATTTTGAGACATGGTTTAGAGCTTTGTAACCTATTCTGGAACTAGCTCTTGTAGACCAGGTTGGCCTCGAACTCACAGAGATTCACCTACCTCTGCCTCCCAAGTTCTGGGATTAAAGGAATTTGCCGTCATCACCTGGCCAAACAGTTGTTCTTTTTTCAAACATAAAATAATTTTTTTAAATGCTGAAAATAAACAACACAAACAAAGACACTTAAGAAAGGGAGAGTGAATGGTTCACCAGGGCCCTCTCTCCTTGTTAGCTATTAGTATTCTTTTGGGTTTCTATAGAAAGAAGCATGTTTTACTTGTGTGATGGCTATTATCAGTTGCCAACTTGACTATATCTGGAACGAGCTACAATCCAGAAGTGGAGGACACATGTGTAAAAGATTTTCTGCTTGGTTTGAAGTTGGTGAATCCATTTCTAGTCTGGATCTTTGAGGTAGGAGAATACACACCTTTGATCTGGATTCTGTGGTGAGAAGATATGTCTTTAATATGGGCCATACTTCCTGATGGAAGTCTACATAGGGATGCAAGATAAGAAAGCTTTCACCCTTTGTCTGCTTGCCTTTGCCTTGCTAGCACCTCCACTCGTTCACTGGCATTGGAGCCTACTTCTTTGGCATTCCAACACATACTAAAGACCAGCTTGAGACATCCAGCCTTGCAGACTGAGCAACTACGGGATTCTTGAACTTTCCATTCACAGCCAGTCATTGTTGGACTAGCTGGACTGCAACCTAGAAGTCATTCCAATAAACTCCATATATTCACTTCATACACTGTTACTAGAGAACCCTGAATAATACAGTTTCAAACAGTTATTCTTAAAGGAGCATGTGTGGAAAGGAGCAGCAGGCTGCATTCCTGCCCCCCCCCCTTTCCGGCTCCCAGCCGCCTGGCTAGCTTATGCCCTGAAATAACAACACACAAATTGTATTCTTTGTTTTTTTTTTTTTTTTTTTTTTTTACAAATTGTATTCTTTTAAACACTTCCTGGCCCATTAGTTTCAGCCTCTTGTTGGCTAACTCTTACATCTTGACTAACCCATTTCTAATAATCTGTGTAGCACCATGAAGTGGTGACTTACCGGAAAGGATTCTAGTGTATGTCCATCTTGGGCTGGAGCTTCATCGCCTCTGACCTGGAGAGGAGAGGCATGGTGATTGCCTCACTTCCTCCCAGCATTCTGTTCTGTCTACTCCACCCATCTAAGGGCTGGCCTATCAAATGGGCCAAAACAGTTTCTTTATTAACCAATAACCTTCCTCCATCAAGCATGAAAACCAAGGTCAATGAGATGACTCAGCAAGTTAAAGTTCTCACTGTACAAGCCGGATAAGCTGAGATCGGTCCTTGGAAGCCACGATGGAGGGAGAGAACTGACTCCCAAAAATTGTCCTTGGACCTCCACATGTGCATGCTGTGATAAGCATGTATCTGTGCTCATACATGCATCACACACAATAAATAATGTTTATAATTTAAAAGTATTAAAAATTAGGAAGTTGGGGTGCAGGAGCCAGGAGAGAAGAAAGCAGAAGAAATAATCAAGACCGAAGAATTTGTCCCCTTTTCATACCAGAGACATTTTTTTTCAAGATACATAAAAAAATTTTATTTGCAGGGGAGCAGATATTTAATCAAACAAGCCAAATCCCATGTCATCATCTGACTCTTCGGACTCCTCCTTCTTCTCGTCTTTCTTCTCCTCTGCTGCAGCGGGGGGGGGGGGGGCAGAACCAGCAGCAGGAGCTGCAGAGCCAGGGGCAGCAGAAACAGCCATGGCTCCACCAGCAGGCACACTGGCAAGTTTCCCAACACCCTGGGTGATCACATCCTTAATGTTTTTCCCATTCAGCTCACTGATGACCTTGTTGAGCTGGTCATTGTTCTTGTCTGCCTCAATGCCCACACTGTCTAGTATCTTCTTAATATCTTTGGCTCTAGGAGGGGCATTGCCCCCAAGGGCAGCAAGCAAATAAGAGGTGATGTAGCGCATGTCAGCTGCTGTGGACTGGCCTCATGCGTGTTACCTTGGTGGCGTCAGGCAGTGAAAGTACCATAGACATTTTTATGAGCTGTCCTAACCTTCTTTTAGATTTGAACATTTTTACCATATCTTGTGAAGAATGACACTTTTGTTCGGCAGAAGAAGTATTTGTACTCTCCTCTCTTACAAGGGAAATGATACTATGAGGAAAACCACGTTCTTCTTCCTAAAAGCCACTATTTTCTTGCCTGGCATATGGACAGTGAAGGGTTAATAACCTAAAGGCCTCAGGTGGACTCAGAAACTCCCCATAGGAAGAGTTGTCATAGGAGCTGGGAGCTCCTGTCAAGGGGTCAAAATGTCAGGAAAACTCCTGGTGCTAAGGCTCACATGATAAAAACCCCCACCAAAAATCAGTCTCCGAACAAAAGACCTCTTGCCAGGGTATGGGCATGGAAATTTAGAAATATATGTGAAGAATATGAAGATGCATAAAAAATAATAAGACAGAAACCATAGAATAGTACTGGGAGGGCATTTTAATGAATACTGAAATCACCTGCATTTATTTTTCCATAGTTTTAATACCCAATGTAAATGGGGGGCAGGGATGGTAACAAAAGACTTTGTTAACATGATTGGTAGAACAACTCAAACAGTCAATCACTTTAACACTCTGAGACATCAAATCATTAGCATTCTGTGGTCTGTGTATTGATGCTGCTATAGATCATGTATCCTGAAGACCCCCCCTCCTGAGGTGACCTCATAGTTACAAAAGAAGGAGCAGAAGTACATTTGCATATCCTGACCACCTGTCAGGATGGCATGAACTTACTTGACTGAGCTATTTTAATGTTAAAAGAATCAAGCAATCACATCCTGAGCTGGGACCTGCAGCTATGCTTGTCAGTCATTTTGAGCAATCTCCAAACTCTTTGACCATCAGACAAGGTGGAAATGGACCCACATTTTTGGGCCTCCACAATCTTCCCATCCTAAAGTTCGATTTTCTGCCCTATAAGACCCCCTAGCTCCTATGGCAAGACTGACTGTCTTCTTACTGTTCTGATTAAAGGAGAATTCTGTGTCTGAGGAGGTTGATATCTTTGTTTGATTTTTGTGTCACTACAATCAATCTTGATCTAACAGATAGGATGTACAAGTCTCTGCCTTTACAGAAAGACCGAAGTAGAGAGGGCTGAGAGAGGTAGGGAAGGCGGTACTGATATCAAGAACAAACTTTAGGAACCTCAAAGAAAGGAACTAACTCAAGAAAAGTATAAATGGGAAATATAATAGGTGTTACATCTAGGCATTGAAGTAGGAAGACTTTCATAGACAGACAAGCATGAGGAAGGGCAATCCAGACTAAGAGGAATAGTGTGTGTCCAAAGGCATCTGGGAGTTTGGAGGCAGAGCAGAATGGCAATGTGTCTAAATAGAAGCAGGTCTATGTGCTGAGACTTATAGGAGTCTCTTAGTGAGATGTGAGTGTTTCTGAACAGGGCCCTGGCTAGATTCATTCCCTTGGCTACCATCCTTTGTGTCCAGAGCATTTGGCCAGGGAGAAGTCACAGTTATCACTTTGAGCTCCAGAAGAAAGAAAGCTTGCATGCAAGCCACACAGGGATCACTTCTGTGCAACTGACAGGGTGACAGGAATTCCAAATCACCAAAGAGAAGACCTAGGAGGCAAAAGCTTTGAGCTGATGTTTTATGACTTATGTCTTATACTGGAATGAGCACAAAATGCCTGCTGCTAGCCTCTCCCTGAAGTAGTCTTAGTGACACCACCTCTAACTAGAAGTTTAGGAGCATCCCTTTAAAGCAGAACAACATCTGCATCTTCCACATTAGCTCCTGAGGTATCTGTCCCTGTGCCAGTGAGAAAATACAGCTGGTACTTTGAGACATCATGAAGAGAGTCTCCAGCAAGGGTGCTGGAGGCAGGTAGTAGCTGCTGGCAGTATACTACTGTTCAAAGCAGGCCATGGCCTGAAGACAGGGCTTTTCCTCATGTCAATGAGACCCTTCTGTCTTGGACACATGCCTCACTGAACAGGATGTAGGAAAAGGACTACACATGCAGACTCTTCCTCCAAGGCTTTTTCTTAGAAGCATTTCTGGACTAAAGCTGAGAGTACCCAGTGTGTACATCTTGTGAACGGAATCACTGGTCTTTCTAGACAAGGCTTCTCTTCATCTCAGAGTTCCCAGCCCTTCCAGTCTCAATGGCAGTATAGATGATTTCTATATAACAATTAATGAGTAAATGAGAGATGGAGAGAGCCATCTTCCAGAGCCCAGGTACCCAGCATATGGAGTGTGAGGACACTTTTAGCTTTTAGTATTGTCACTGTGTTATTTTTAATACTTAAGCTTAAATTCCAGCAACACCCATATCGCTAAGATTCAAAGGGAACCTGTTCTTCATCTTTTACTCCTGCACTGGCCTCTCCCTATAACTATTGTTTGTTGTGGAAATTCAGTCCGATAGCCAATTGTACGGGGCTGCTGGGCCCAATGGATGTGGTCTTCTCTGGAGATAAGTGACTAAAAGTTCTGTAACTTCCCTAAAGAGAGCTGCCAAGTGGTGACCAAGTTCTCAAATATATGAGCCCATGGGGGACATTTTTGATTCAAACCACTATAGGCCAAGTATACTAAACCATTAAGTAGCTTTGAGGGTCGAGTAGCTGGTATACTTTTAGTGGGGAATACACGCAAGAAGATTGATGTATTGACTGTTGGCATTTTCTAGTATTCTTAGGATTTTCTCTGGGTACCCGTAGAACCTCATTTTTTCCCAAAGTGCTTTCCTCTAAATGCTATCGAATGCCTTCCTGAAGTCGACGTAACAGATATATAAGTCTTTTCCCAATTCTTCGTATTTTTCTGCCAGTTGCCTCAAAGTGAAGATCTGATCAATCGTGCTCCTATTAGCTATGAATCTGCCTCTGCTAGGATTTCCTCTGTTCTGCCCTTGATCTTTTGCAGGGTAATGGAGGAGAAGATCTTGCTGCTATGGCACAACAAATAATGTCCCTGTAATCTGAGCAGTCCAGCTTGTCCTTCTTCTTGTGTATGGGGAACCTGGAGAATTTAGCATGTGGGTGGCAAGTGGTCCAGGTGGTCGGCTAAAGGCTAAGATACAAAGAGGAAGACTTGGTCAGTTGTCCTCATCAACTCAGACCATGAAACCCATTCCCCCATAAACCCCCAGCCACCATACCCCTTTTTAAATGGTGCATTTTATTTTAAATTACATGTAAGTGTCTTTGTGTGGGGATGCATGTGAAAGCAGATGCTCCTAGAGGCATGGTTCCCCGTGGATATGTAGTTACAGTTGGTTGTGAACCACCCAATATGGACACTGGGAACCAAACTTGGCGTCCTTTGTACAAACAGTGCATGTTCTTAACCACTGAGCCATCTTTCCAGGCCAGTGCGACACACCCATTTTTGGACAAATCACTAGCAAAGAAGTGTATGGTTGGTGTAACAAGTACATAACTCATTGGGATAAGGTAGGAATCAACCTTCCTGAAAACAAGTCCTGTCTACACATTGCTGAGCCCAACTGTGATTCTATTAGAAAGAAACTATGGGGATAACAGCCAAGTGGACAGTAGCGTCTGCACATTTTTACATTGAAGAATATTTCATTTTTCAAAAACGGATACTGTAAGGCTTTTATTTTGAAACACATTAGAAAAACTCATTTAAAAAGCTTAATAAATTTGGCTGGGCAGTGGTGGAACACACCTTTAATCCCAAAATTTAGGAGGCAGAGATAGGCGGATCTCTGTAAGTTCGAGACCAGCCTGGTCTACAGAGTTAGTTCAGGAAAGACTCCAAAGCTACAGAGAAACCCTGTTTCAAAAAACCAAGAAATAATAAATAAATAGATAAATAAAATAAATAAGTAAAAGGCTTAATATTTTCATAAAATTCAAGTTTTTCATTGAGAACCAATATGCATTCCTGTCTGATTTGATCCTCTTTTAAGAGCTTTAATAATATTTTTGGGTTTCCTTAATATAATTTTTGCATCTCTCTGGATCAATATAAACCCCACATAAATATTTTCAACTGTTTGTGAAA
Organism: Neodon shergylaensis; assembly: GCA_025134845.1. Taxonomy (NCBI): domain Eukaryota; kingdom Metazoa; phylum Chordata; class Mammalia; order Rodentia; family Cricetidae; genus Neodon; species Neodon shergylaensis. The sequence goes on along the minus strand of JABTXL010008037.1, from coordinate 10,161,095 downwards.
ATGGTAAATGGAATCTTTTTTCAGTATTTGCAGATACTTGTGGGCACAAATCCCTCATGTTCTGCCACCCTTCCATGGTATGCCATGATGAGAGGTACTTCACAATACAAGGCATCATGAAATCTTAACCAGAAGTGAGTTGCTCTTGACCCAATCTGTGTGACTTTCTTCCACTGTGTTTCCATCCTTGTGATAAAACAGTATGACCAAAATAAAACTGGGGAATAAAAGGTTTATTTCATCTTACAGTGTACAATCCATCATCAAGGAAAGCCAAGGCAGAAACTCAAGGCAGGAACGTAGGATTCAAAAGCCAAAGCAAAGACCAGGGAGGACTATTGCTTACTGGCTTGCTCGCCATGGCTTTCAGCCTCCTGTAGTATACACCTCAGGACCACCTGCTCAGTGATAGCACTGCCCCGTGCATGGGATACCACATCAATCATTAATCAAGAAAATGTCCCACAGACTTGCCTATAGACAATCGTACGGAGGCATTTTCCTAGTTGGGGTTCTTCTTCCCGGATAACTCTAGTTTGTGTTAGCTGACAAAAAACTAACCAGGATAGTGACTTGGGCAAATTATTATCCCTGAAAAAAATTCCCTGTAGAATAAATAACGATGCTTCTAAAGGCTGTAACAAGAATTTAATTGAATATCACATAAAAAGACTTAGAACAGTCCTTGATACATATTAAATTATATATTAATATTTCATATGATTATAAAAAATGCCTTGTTTTCATGGTTCTGGGAATTGAAGTTTTGCTCATGCAGGGCACTTTTCTATCACTAAGCAAAATCCTAAGCCAGTTAATTAATTCCAAGCATTTTTAAAACATAATATCTTGAGTTATCTAGGATACCTATAACTACAGGATTCTGGTTTTATGAAGAATGTGTCATATCAGGTCAGATTCACAGACAAAAATCAGAGAAAAACAGGGAGCTATTTAATGAGGATTGAGTTTCAATTCTGTAAGACAAGCTGCTTCTGGAAGTCTTGTGCAGCAATGTAAACAAATATATTTATGCTACTGAACTGTCTAAGTGTGGTCTGGTGTCTACAAATCACAATAAAAAATTTAAGTAAACAAAAATCAGACTGGAGAAGTGGATCAAAGTTTAATCCTAGCACTCAGGAGGCAGAGACAGGCAGATCTCTGAGTTTGAGGCCAGCCTGGTCTACAGAGCAAGTTCCAGGACAGCCAAGGTTACACAGAGAAAGCCAGTCAGCGGAGAAAAAAAAAAAAACAAAACAAAACACTTACTGCTCAGTGAGAGAACCAGAGTCCAGATCCCAGTACCCACATGAGGTGGCTCACAAGTGTCTGTAGTTTGTGACTCTGGGCTCCCTTCTGATCTCTCTGGGCACACCCCTGCCTTAACACACACACATAAACACACACGTAGATAAATATGTATACAGACCTGTAACTACCCACCCCCACACTCACAACCACATGTACACATAAGCATACATATACACAGACCTATGTTCTCATTAGTCTTGTGGTTTTCCTTTTTTTTTACTATGATGTTGAGCTTCTTATTTTACTGGAATATATATGTATATATGTTTAATTGATTTCCTTTTGTTTCTTCCTTTCTTTTTGTTTTGGTTTTGGGATCTCACTGATTTGCCAAGTCCAGCACTGGTTCTGAAGATGGCAGAAGCCCAGAGTGCTGCCAAAAATGGCAAAATGAGGCACACACAGTCCCTGGGGACTTTTCTGAGCCTGGCATAAGGAGTCTCATTCCCTGCAGACACCACCCTCCCTCAGAGCAGTTTTCTAGCTCTTCTAGTTGGCCTGGATGGAGCTTTGAATTTCTGCTTTTAGAGACTCCTTCCTGGAGTTGCTCTGCCTGCAGAGTGGGGAGGGGGGTATCACTGAATATCAAACTCTTGGAGGTGTGATGGCCTCCCTGCCTCAGTACTAATTTATATTCCCAGTTCTATCTCATTAGAAATCAGCATTCAGAGCTATTAAATTTCACTCAACAGGGTCAGAGTTGAACTCTGCACAAGGAAGGCTTTATCTATAAGCACCGTGGGAGAAAACAAGAGAACACTAATAACTCAGGAGCCTGATCAGACACTGGCTTCCAGGTCTTAGCCCTAGAACCCTGGGCTATGAGTATGTTTTAAGGCACCTGAAAACCAAAGCCCATGCCGCTGACTGAGGAACGGGCTTATTTCCTAGATAGAGACAAGGACTTAGTCCCAACCTCTGCTTCTGTTCTATCCACCAAGGCCCAGATCAACAACACTTTCTTCCTGAAGGCTTTAACGCACCCCTTAGGAGAAGCATATTGGTTGATTTATGGTCTCCAGGAAATATCACATCACTGGACTGTAATGGAGCACTAAGGAAATCGCTGAGGATGGGTAGGTCTTGCTAAGTGCCCTTAGGGGTGCGTGTGCAATATAGGAGAAACCATGGTAGTGCTTAGGCTCCATCTCAGCGTGTTAGAATATTTTATGTGTAGACAGCACAGCTCCTGTCTTCAAACGAAGTCCATGAAACCCCAGGGTTTTACCATTATGATCCAGGAGTCTTGCTGGCCAGTGCAAGCCTTGACCAAGAAGAACACATGACTTAAAAAGGCTCTCTGAAGACTATCACCTGAACCTTTCTATGGGCTGTAGACTGTGTTTCAATTCACCCAGGAAATGAAACTCCGACAGTGTAGCTGATTTCTCTCTTGAGTCTATGGGTCTGACCTCTGCTACTACACTTCCTGCCTACATTTTATCTCAAAGTCCAGGACAATTCTCCTCCCCCATGCTGTCCAGAACCAGCGTTCCTGCTTTAAATGCTCTCAGTACTGTGGTGCCTGTCTTAAAGTATGGCTTTCTTCCACCATGGGTGTGGTTACTGATCCTCTCCTAGGTGAGAAGGATTAGTTAGGTTGGACTGATTTCTTTTTGTTTCTTTCTTCCTTTTTGTTTTGGGATAGCACTGACTGGCCTGAAAACATATATACAGACCAGGCAAGTCTTGGGTTGTGGCAATAACCTCTGCTTTGCTTCCTGAGAGCTGGGTGTACAGGATTGCCTCACCATACCAAGCTCAATCTCTCTTTCTTTTGGGTTTCTGTAGAAAGGCCACTATGTAGACCAGGTTGGTCTTAAACAAACTGTGATCTGCCCAGCACAGCCTCCAAAGTGCTAGGGTTACAGATGTATGCTATCATTCTTGGCTCCAGTTTCTCTTTGGTGTGAGCCGCCAAGCATACACGGCTCACGCTTTGGTACGCACTGGTTACACCCACCCATTCCCTGTCACCCCGACCCGCCCAGTAGGGTTTCTCTGAGTAGCCTTGGCTGGCCTGGAACTCATGCTGTAGCCCAGGCTGGCCAGGCTGTAGCTCTATCTGTCTCCACCTCTGCCTCTGCCTCCAGAGTGCTGGAATTCAAGGTATGCACCACCACAGGCCAGCACTGGATAGGTTCTCAACAGTTATGGGCTGGCTGATGTGGTTATTTTAATAATTATGATAACTACAAGTTACCACATGCTTGCCACCTGCCTGGCACGATGCTCATCCCTTTATGTGCACTATCTCAGGTTATTGTTGAGATCACGCTGTGCTCAGCGCTCAGTTACTCCACATTGTGTAAAACAGTGGGCTTTCAGACACTGCCTGGCTGCGACAGACTCTATTTCATAAGCAGCTTTTAACCCTGTTTTGAGGATGGAGGATGCTGCTGTATCTGGGTGGACATGTGAATGGTACCGTCTGTCCAGCACCCCCCATGTGTCCCAGACTGACAAACGTCTTAATCCTTGGAGTAGAAAATTTATCTGGGTGCAGTGAATTGGGTGTAATGACACACAGACATATGGAAACTATATCAAGGAAACCAGGCCCAAGAACTTACTGGGCAAGCCGACAAGGAGAGAAATCCCTTACCTGAACCCCGTAAAGAGGAGGACAGCTAGCATCGCAATGCCGGCGAACCCCATCTATCTGGAGTGTGTCAAGGGGCAGACAGGCAGAGGATTCTCATTGAAATGGGGACTTCAGCTCAGCTTGGCTCTGGCTGCTGATGTAGGCTACTTGAACAGCCCTTTGCTGTTCGTTCGCCACCTACATCTGTCTGGGCCTGAACCTGTCCGCTCATTTCTGCTGGACTCAACGCTGCAGCTCTGTTCCAACCTGTGACTACTGGTGGCAGAGGCAGTAGCAGCAGCGACAGCACAGGCAGTGGCTCTCCAGAGAAATCCGACTGGCTCATTTATGTCACCCCTGCAGTCTCCCACTTCCCAGTTATTCTCTCAGCTTTTCTCTTTCAGGCCTCTTGGAAACTCCTTACTTCTTTAGACTTTTACAGCCACCCTATAGAATACACACACACACACACACACTGGCACAATTACTGTAAAGGTCTAGTGTATCCATGGAAAAAGACACAGACTCCTTCCGAGGATGGTCATAGAAGGGGAGACAGAAACATGGACCTGGGGATAGTCTCCTGTGGTACCAGTGCCCACCAAACTTGCACAGCTCCTCCTGAGAGAACACCTCAGACCAAAGTCTACTTAGATCAGCTCCTGTGGACCTGACACAACACACAATAAAAGTCAAGACAGCTGCTAAATGACAAGCCAAAGCAGATTTGAAAAGATGAAGCAGATGTGACACAGGTATTGGAATAGACGAGGGACTCTGGCATAACTATGGCTGAAATTCTGAAGGCCTGAATGGGAAGAAATGAACAAAATGCATTATTAATTGCTGGGTCATGCAAACAGAAGTGAAAATACCAAAAGTAATCTAAATAAAAGTGCCCCACCATAGACAGCCACTTTAGGGAACCAAGATCCCAGAATTACAGGGCTTCTGGTCTGTGTACTGGTCTGTCCTGTCCCTTTAAGAGACAAACTCTATCCACTCCCTCCCCTGTCTACCAAGGCAACTGAATTTTTCTTTTGCTTCCAGCCTGAGCTCCTTCTTTTCCCAGCTCTCTCTAAAAGAGGTAACTTCTGCTCTTTCTCTCTTCCCCCTCTTCTCCCTCCCCTCTTTCACTATCTCTCTGTGCCTCTCTCTCCTGGTCCCCCTTCTCCCTCCCTCCCTTCCTTTTCTCCTTCCCTTTCATAACCCACTAAATAAATATCCAACCTCACTCTGCATGGTGTTCCTTTCCATCTCTCACCAGCAGCTGTGAGAGACTGGCTGACCCTCCGAGGTCTCTTACCCATGAGTCTCCCTGCCTGGGACCCATTACCCCTCATCTCCCATGGCCCATGGCCTGCTGCCCTCTGCCCACTGCTGCCACTTAGGGACCCACAGTCTTTTATTTTCACCATAACAGTGGTCTTTTGTGGGACTTCTCCAGGACCCTGACATCCGTCTCCTGAGCATCTGGAGTGTCGGGAATACAGAGTGTACCACTACACTGGCTAGTTCGCTCATATCATAAGCTCAGACCTGGAGAGAACATTCCAGGTGTCATATTAGTCTCCCAGAGCTCATTCAGATGAAACTTTGCACTTTGAACTCAGTCAGTGCTAGAGGTTTAGACTTCATATTTGTATGGAATAAGTGCATATGAGAAGGCATGAGTTGGAGGGCTGGAGAAGAAAGTGTTCTCCCCCAAGCTCATGTTAGAAACACAGACAATATCCAGTGCTATTGCTAGATGAGACATTCAAAAATATTTATTTTAATAAACATTTTATGGTTTAAAGGAGTTCAAACTGAAAGCTGCTTCTTTTTTTAATTATTTATTTTTGTGTGCATTGGTGTTCTGCCTGCATTTTAAGTCTGTGTAAGGTGCCAGGTCCCCTGGAACTGCAGTTACAGACAGTTGTGAACTACCATGTGGGTGCTTAGAATTGAACCCAAGTCCTCTGGAAGAGCAGTCAGGGTTCTTAACCACTGTGCCATCTCTCCAGCCCCTTTAAATAATTTTTAATTAAAAAATATAATTATATAATCCCCCCTTCACTTTCATCTCCTCAGAACCCCCTTCCCTTTCCTTATGGCTGCCTTTTCTTTAAGTGACGTTACATGTGAATGTGTGTACGTGTTTATTTGTGAGAGATTCCTAAATACATAAATACAACCTGCTCAGTCAATGTAACATTACTTGCACTTCTATGTTTTCAGGACCGACCGTTTGGTGTTCGATAATCAGTTTTCTCTGGCTCTCAGCATTGCTCAGTTGCCTGTACTTTGTGCAGTGTTGGAATCCCCTGAGGTTCCCCCATGCGTACTAACAGCCTGTTGGTACGTGCTCCTTAGATAAACACATTTAAGATAGGATGAGATTAGGAAGGCTCCACTCTCCTGAATGAATGCTGTTATCAAGAATAGTTTCAGGTAGCTTTGTCATTGTAGGAGTGGACTCTCATGAAAGAATCTCCCTCCCACCACTGCTCATTTTCTTGCCCTTCTGTTTTTCCCCAGGGCCTGAAGCAGCAAGAGAGGCTTTATCAGATGCAGGTAGGTGTTAGGTTTCAAATCCAAGACAAACAGCAGAGGTGCCTATTAAACACATCAAAGTAGACACTGGCCTCCAGATTCTCTCAGCAGCCCTCAGTTTCTACCTGTTACAGGCCCCTCCTAGGTGATATACCTCACCCTGTATCCTAAATTTCTCCAGCCCAGGAGCTGGGCTGTCCTTACCTATACAATCCAGTCATTTTGGCTATGCCAGTCTCTTGGCCCAGGTTACCCCTCTTGGTTGGCAGCTCCTCTCTTTCCCTTTCCCTCCACCTCTCCTCATATGGCCTGGCTGAATTTGGTTATGTCCACTCTGAACTCTTCCAGATGTGCCTACATCTGGCTATGCTCTTCCATTTATTTACAATAAACTGTTTCCTCCACCACGCGCAGGAGTGTCACGTCCTTTCATTTTTTCCCTCCATTCATCTGGAGCTGAAACCTGGGACCCATCACTGTTGTAAATGAGCCACTCCCTTAGCCTGCCTTTCAGCGACTCAGCAACATCAGTCTATGCTTATCTGTGCCTTTCTATGCTGATGGGTTGAAGAACTCAAGATGGCTAAAATGCCAACTGTGTCCAACTTGAACTACAGAGTCAATGAAATGTCAGTAAAACTCTGGAAGGTATCGTGTCGAGATCAACAAGTTGAATTTAAGTTTCTATGGAATGCAAAGAATTTAGAACCACTAATTTAGTGTTGTTGTATTTTCACTACCCCATCTCAAGGCTTCCTAGACAGTGGCACTGGTTAAGACCATGACACAGCAACTGTACATGTGGCTCGTGCAGTGGAGAAGGCTAGAAATAGAGTCAGGCAAATGCAGGCAACTGATCTTTGACAAATGCACACAGGTGATTCCATGGAGAAAGGACAATCTTTCCAATGAGTTGTGCTAGAACTATCAGACGAATATATAACATAACGAAGAGTCTAGATACACACCTTGACCCTTCCACAGAAGCTGATCAAATGAACCATAAGCCTGGCTGTGGGTTGAATGTGGTTAGTTGCCCCATGAGTTATATGCTGAAAGCTTGGTCCTTAATGTAACAGTGAGGTGGTAGGATCATTAAAAGGAGGAAGGGGATCGGATCATGAGAGTACCACCCTGGAAAGGATTAAGTCTGCCTCCAAGAAACAGGCTGATAACCTGTTGGGGAGGGGGCTCGGCAATGTCTATACTCATTTCTTCTAAGGTCCCAATGATAAAACACAGTAGGATTCCACAAAACTTCCTCTTGGGGGAAACAATGGGTTTATTGGGCTTATTTACAGAGCATGGGTGAGGTTTTAGTTTTACTGATAGGAGTGTGGTGACCACAAGGCAGCCACACTGGAAATCCTTCACCCTGCATAAATGATGGCTTCTCATAGGCTCATAGATGGAGCCTTCTTCCTAAACTCCCTCTTTAACAATATATTTTAGCCTCTCTTCTGAGACCCTGAGGCCATATTAAATCAGGACAGAACTGTACACAAATGGCTAGGTGGAAAGTCTGGATGGATACTCAAGTAAGGCTCAAAAGACTCCCCAACTCCCCTTTTCTATGAGGGAAAGTCAACGGTGTACAAGCCCAGCTTGGTCTTTGCTGCCAGGCACAGATGACCACATAAAGACAGTGACAGATTGCAGGGGACAGTGCTGCACAACAGCTGCTTAGTACAAAATAAGTCACTGTCCTCTGTCCTTTCTCTGGCTCACATGCCTCTTCTTTGTACATGCTGGATTACCCTTTTGCTTTTCAGCCATGTTGTAACACAGCATGATGCCCTTATGCCAGGGACATGTCACACTCTTGAAATTTCTTCTCTGCCACCAAAATCAATAAATAAACCCCTACCCCCAAACAGAATAACAACAAAAAACCTAGCCAACCAAACCAACCAAAAACAAAGAAAACACCACCACCACTACCACAAAAGCCCTTTCCATAATTCATGCGGCCTTCAGTATTCTTATCATAGAAATAGAAAAGGGATTCAGACAGGACGAAGCATACAATAACATGACTTTCTCTTTGGGCTCTCTATTTCACTGATAGTGCTTAGCACTCTTATGGTATTACTTAGGGGTAATGAGGAAAGTGCATGACAGGGGGTGGTTGAACTTGGTAGGTGCTCAATAAACAATCACTATTAGCTTTGAGTTGTTCCTTGGTTTATTATATAGCCTATCACTGAGACATAGAAAAGTCAAAGCAGGGGATTTTTTAAACCCAAAATTAAATTTTCATGAAAATAAAGACAAAAGGAAGCCCCTGGTATGGGAAGTCCTTCTGTATATGTGTGGCTTTTATTGGTTAATGAATAAAGAAGCTGCTCTTTGACAATGGCTTAGCAGAGTATAGCCAGGCTGGAAGATATCTATCTATCTATCTATCTATCTATCTATCTATCTATCTATCTATCTATCTATCTA
>JABTXL010008037.1:10122883-10143800 GCA_025134845.1 Neodon shergylaensis | reverse complement strand
CCAGAGAGCACTCTTAATGTGATGATCTCAGCATCCAGTGCCGAGCTGGGGAAACAAGGGAAACATTCACTATGTGGTAAGTGCCTGTTTGTGCTAGTACCTCATGGGAACTGTAGAATAATTTTGTGAGGTAAGACCACTAACATTCTAATTGTAGGGGAGATGGGCTACAGCATCACAGAGAGGTTAAGTAACCTGATCATAGCTCTCTAACTGGTGCCAGAGTATAGATATGCAAAGATAAGAACAGAACCCTGCCCCAACCCTTATGAGGTTTTCTTACCATCTGATTGGCTGTTACCTCTGTGGATGAGCTGTCTTTTCTCTTTCTCAAGAGATTTCTCTTTTTCAAGCTGAATTTATTAATTTTGATGGTATCCATAACTTTTCTTCTCCTGTTGAAACAAGAGCAAAACCCCTTCTCCAAAATAGCACTTCTCCTGACTTCCATTGTAAGGTCAACACATCCTTGAAATACACTGGCTGATTTAATTCAGAAGACTTTTCTATTATCCAATGTCTCTCTGTTGCTATTGTCCCTTTCTTATTAGTGTTAAGAAAATTCAAGGTTAATAAAGCATTATGTAACCTATTTCTGTTTGTTTAACATATTCTTTATAGTTTGATTTGATATTTCTATAATTATCTGACCTGTAAGGTTATTTGGTATACTTGTAATATGCTTTATATTATAATACGCAAAAAACTGTTTCATTTTCTTAGAGACATATGCTGGACCATTACCTGTCTTTATTTGTGCAGGTATACCCCTGATGGCCATAACTTCTAATAAATGTGTGATTACTTACTGAATCAGCTTTTTCTGAGCTCAAAGCAGTTGCCCATTGAAAACCTGAATAAGTGTCATTGGTGTGGTGTACATATTTTAATTTTCCAAATTCTGCAAAATAGAGCACATCCATCTGCAGATTTCATTCCTTTGAGTACCCTTTGGGTTACTCCCTGCAGGTAGCAGTGTTTGGTTATAGAAAGAGCAAGTAGCACATCTCTTTATAATCTTCTTAGCTTGTTGCCATGTAATGGAAAATTCTTACTTTAAACCTTTGCTATTGACATGATGTTCCTTATGAAATTCTGAGGCCTTCAACATATTTCCAATCAATAACTGATCAATTTCTGCATTATCTTGTACTAGAGGACGTGGCAGATGGATATGAGATTGGATGAGTGTTATGTACATATGTGAGAGAGACTATTCCTGATTATATATTGAACTTGTATGAATAATAAAGTCAATTCTATATCATCTAGTATAAATTCAGTGGTTTCACTATGCAAAAAAACCTCTTTCTGAATATTATGAATCAGTAACTATATTGAAAAATTCTTTAAAATCCCGTAGCACCATGAGAAGAGCACATAATTCTGCCTTTTGGACAGAATTATAAGGGCTTTGTTTCACCTTACTTAAATCTTCTGATTTGTAACCTGCCTTTTCTGATTGATGATTTGCATCAGTATAGAATGTACAGGCTCCAGTTACTGGTGTGTCCCGTACAATGTGGGGATGGATCCAAGTGGTTCTCTTTATAAGGTTAATTCTGTCACTTTTGGGATAATTGCTACTAATCTCTCCTAAAAAATTAGCACAAGCTCTTTGCCAAGGTTCATTGTCTTCCCATAATTTTTTAATTTCATCAGAAGTAAAAGGCACTATAATCTCTGTGGGTTCTATACCTGCGAGTTGACAAAGTCTCAATTTTCCTTTTATATTTAATTCAGAAATTTTTCCACATAAGTTTTTTTTAATTTTTCACTTGGTTTATGCAGTAAAAAGGCCCATTCTAAGATAATATCTTCCCTTTGCATTAAAATTCCTGTGGGGAAATTCTGGAATGACTAGAATGCAATTAAGATTTGGATTCACTCTATCCACATGTGCCTCCTGTAATTTTTCTTCAATGATGATCAATTCCTTTTCTGCTTTAGCTGTTAATTCTCCGGTACTATTTAAATCTTTGTTATCATTTAAGGTTTTGTTTAAAAGAACTATTAGATTAGGTGTTATCCCAACAGCTGGTTGTAGACTGGAAATGTCTCCTGACAATCTTTGAAAGTCATTAAGAGTCTGCAATCAATCTCTCCTAATTTGTGCCTTTTGTATTCTAATTTTCTATAAACCTATTTTATAACCTAGATAATTGACAGAATCTTCTCTCTGTATTTTTTCAGGAGCAATTTGTAATCCCCATTTTGGCAAAACTTTCTTTACTTCTTCAAACATTCTTTCTAAAGTATTTATGTTTGAATCAGACAGCAAAATGTTCTCCATGTCATGGTAAATTATAAATTTAGAAAATTTTTATGTATTATTTCCAATAGCTGATTTACAAAGTATTGGTATAGGGTGGATCTATTGAGCATTCCCTGTGGAAAGACGATCTATTAGTATTTCCTAGTAGGTTGAGAATTATTATAAGTAGGCATTGTGAAGGCAAATTTTTTCTGTCATTTTCTTGTAAAAATATAGTGAAGAAACAATCTTTTAAATCAATAACTATAAGAGGTCGTCTTTTGGTAATAAAGAAGGCAAAGGAATTCCAGATTGTAGAGGGCCCATAGGTTGAATTACCTTTTTGATAGCTCTTAGATCTGTTACTATTCTCCATTCATCAGATTTCGTTTTAACAACAAATGCAGGAGAATTCCAAGGGTGCTGGTTGAGTCTTCAATATGGTGAGCATCTAATTGCTCCTGTACCAGATGTTCTAAAGCCTGCAGTTTATCTTCTGTTAATGGTCACTGTTTAAGCTATATTGGTTTCTCAGTTAACCATTTTAAAGGTAGGGCCCTTGGTATCTCCAAAGGTTTGCAAGTTGCTTTGTGTTCTTGTACACCTTGAATGGCTGGTGACCTTTGTGTATAGTACCTTATAATATTCTTCCCAGAATGTTAATCTGGGTATTCCATTGCTGCATTGCTGCAGCAGGTCATGACCCCATAAATTCACTGCAATAATAGCCACATATGGCCTCAGGTTTTCTCTCTGTCCTTCTGGACCTATGCATTCAACCCATCCTGTGCTTTGTTTGATTTGAGATAGGGTTTCAATTCCTAATAATTGAACATCTGCCTCTTGAAGAGGCTAATTTGGAAGCCAAGATTCTGGTGTGATGATACTCACATCTGCACCCATGTCATCAACCCACAATTACAATGCCATTGATATGTACTCTTAGCTTTGGTCTTTGATCATTTCAGAAGTCTGCCAGCATATATGTTTCCTATTTACTATTGAAACTTCTGATTTATCCTTCATGTTTATCCCATAATCCAGAAAAGTATGGTCTTTTACAGAAGGCTCTGGATTTTTTTTTTTGGTTTTTCAAGACAAGGTTTTTCTATGGTTTTGGAGCCTGTCCTGGAACTAGCTCTTGTAGACCAGGCTGGTCTCGAACTCACAGAGATCCACCTGCCTCTGCCTCCCGAGTGCTGGGATTAAAGGCGTGCGCCACCACCGCCCGGCTTGGCTCTGGATTTTTTAATGTTCCTGGTGAGACATGTCCTCCACAGTGACTGGGAATGACTGGAGGACCATTTTTGACTTGGGGGCCAAAAGTCTCCTGATGGTATTGGGTTGCCTTGTCTGTTTTTTATTGATCTACATTCATTGGTCCAATGTTGGCTTATGCCATACCTTCTACATATACCTGAAGGCTTATTCTTGCCATTCCCAGAGAAGATATTATTCCTAGGAATTTCTTATCTACAATCCCTTCTCAGATGTCCTATTCTACCACAATTAAAACATTTGGCATTTTGATGTCTCTTCATTCCTTTGGAAATTGCTTCTCCTACCCAAGATCCAGTATTACAGTCTCAATATTCATTGTATGCAGAATCCATCCATCCATTGGTGCTGATCTAAGCTTTAAAGGCCCAAGTATCTTTTTGCATTCTAAGTTGTCATTTTCAAAAGTCAGAGATTCAAAAAGTACTCGTCTAACAAATCATGAGTAGATTTTAGATACTGGGTGTTGGAATTTTGCTTGCTTTGATTGTGACTGTGCCCTGATTTTTCTCTCTTGAAGTAAGAACATATTTTACTGAAGCCCACAGTTGAAGTTTGAAAGACCTTGAATTTTAAAAGATTGGCTATTAAAATTTCAATGTGTTTGAATTTATAAAGACTGTGGGACTTTTAAAGTTATTTCTGTTGTTAATATGAGATCTTTCTTGGGGGTAAATAAGAAAGGAAGGGTTGTGGTTTATTAGGGATGTGTCCATTAGTTTACACTTTCTAGACATTATATGCAGAGTCTTTTCTAGTGCCTATAAAATAAGATTTAAAAAGTGATATATATCTACATATATCTGTGTAAGCACATATGTATGAATGCAGTGGTATTGACTTCCTTGGAGTTAGGACTATAGGCATTTGTGAACTTCCCAATGTGGGTACCCAGAACTGAACTCAGGTCCCCTGAAAGATCAGTATACACTCTTAATCTTGAGCTGTTTCGGCAGGCAGTTCTTTTTCCATTGTCTTTTGTGAAACAATTTTGCCAAATAAACCTTACCTGCAATCTGTACATTTTAAATTTTTTCCAGTGATGAGGATCAATATATGGGATCTCATATATGCTATGCAAATGCTGTGCCACTGAGACCTAGCAGCAGTCCTCTGATACTTTTGATTGTCCTATCCTACTTTAGCTAAACTTTCCTACAAGTGGGAGTTGTTTGGGCAGTGATAGGTTTGGGTGCTGTGATTTTCTTCATGGAGATGATCCTTTTGAATATTAGTGGAAACTGCGCTAGTAAGTTTTTGGAAGTAGTGTGTTTTGACCAGGACTCTAGGGAACATCAGATCCAGGAGACCTTCAGTAGAGCCAGTTCAGCTCCTGACTTTGGCTCTCAGGTCTGGTTTCTGGGAACTCTTCCAGGGATTCTCTTTCCTCTTGGCATTTGCTTTTTGTTGAAAGACGTCAGAGGAACTTTACTTTTTTAACAAATCGACTCAAACAGGAAAGAGGGAGATCTGGAATTTTCCTTCACTCTCATGTGGCCTGGGTTGTGACTCAGCAGCCAGCCATGTAGCAGGGTCTAAGGGCTCAAACATCTGACCATCTTCATACTTAGATCATGAGTTTTAACACTGCCTGAAAATGTCATTCATCAGCCTTTCTTTGCTGACAGGCATCTTCTGATACCCACAGTTTTAATTGATTTAAGCCATTTCTGTAGTAATGAGGAGAGGGATGCATCCTGCTGCCCAGCTAGCTTACACCTGAAATAATCATATGGAAATTGTATTAATCAACAACACTGCCCAGCCCATTAGCTCTAGCCTCTTATGGGCTAACTCTCACATCTTGATAAACCCATTTCCATTAATGTGTATTGCCACTTGACTGTGGCATCCTGGCATGAGTCTAACCAGCGTCCATCTTGGGCAGGAGAATCATGGCATCTGCCACACTTCCCTTCTTCCCAGCATCCTGTTCTGTCTATTAGGCCCACCTAAGGGCTGCCCTATCAAAAGGCCAAGGCAGTCTCTTTATTTTACCAATGAAAGCAACAAAAATACAGAAGGACCTCCTACCCCACATTTCTTTCTCTCACTCACCTTTTATGGTTTTTTTTTATTTTTTTATTTTTTTTATTTTTTTATTTTTCGAGACAGGGTTTCTCTGTGGTTTTGGAGCCTGTCCTGGAACTAGCTCTTGTAGACCAGACTGGTCTCGAACTCATAGAGATCTGCCTGCCTCTGCCTCCCAAGTGCTGGGATTAAAGGCGTGCGCCACCACCGCCCGGCAGCCTTTTATGTTTTATGACAGGTTTTCATGCAGCCCAGGTAGGCTTTGTACCCCAACTACTATGTAGCCAAGGATGACACACTGCTTCTGATTCTCCTGTCTCTCCCTTCTGAGTGCTGGGATTACAAGTGTGCACCATCATGTCCGGTTTATAGATTAGTGGGTTCCAAACAGGGGTCTTTATGCATGGTTGGCAAGCATCCCACCAACTCAGTTACCTCTCCAGCCCTTATTTCATTCTCACATTCTAAAAATACTTGTTATCACAAATCTTACATTTTTTTACTCCCCAAATTATTTGCCAACAGGCAGAAAAAGAAAATATACTTCCCTGTAGAACAGTGGATCATGACCTTTTGGGGAGCGTTGAATGACCCTTTCACAGGGGTTGCATATCCTGCATATCAGATGTTTACATTATGATTCATAATTACATTATGAAGTATCAATGAAAATAATTTTAGGGTTGGGGGTCACCACAACATGAGGAATTGTACTAAAGCATCTCAGCATTAGGAAGGTTGAGAACCACTGCTCTAGGATAGGATTCAACCTTTTGATAAAATATTTGTAATCTACATAAAAATGTAAGAGTGAGATTAATCAGTGTTTATTAGTCAAAGGATGTTTTCACTAGCAGATAATTTTATCTCACTGGAAGAACATTGATTTATGGACTTTATCATTTATATTATGAAAGCTTTATCATTAAAGGACCAAGCATGAATATTTAAAGCTTCCTTTTTGGGATGATAAATGTTTAGAGAGTTAATGTAAGCTGGTAGTATAAAAATGTATGAGGGAGCTTAAACAATTCTGAATAATACTACTCATTTGAAAGCTCCAGGAAGGCTTCCTTTCATCAATGGGGCAGGAACAACGCTGTAATTAACTTGGAGCAAATGGACTCATACAGGATCCTGTTCATGGTCAGGGTTATTTGGCTTCCTCTTTTAGACTGTCAGGCATGTCTGGAATGGAACTGGCTCTTGAGACAGACCTGAGAACCATCTCTCAACTCTCTGACCATGGCCTCTGCTCATTATCCTTGCTGAACCTTAGTTGTTTCTTCATCTGTAATGTGAGAGTTTGGAAAGCACCAATCACTTGGAAGTGTGAGAACTGAATGAAATCGTACACGGAAGCTTAGCCCCTGCCCAACACAGGTTAGATAGGTCAAGTAATTCAGCTATTATGGGAAACTAAGCCTTCTAAACTATGTCCCTGAGTGAGGCAGCAAACGAACATGTTTTGAGGGGGAGGGGCAGAAGTGTTCCTTTCTTGGCTCTTTGGGAGTGGCCTTTATCTTTGTCACTTAAAAAAAAGGCTTTGTTTAAGAATATACTTACTCATATCTTCAATTTGTCCCTAATAAATGGAAGATGGGAGTCATTTAGCCCCCTTCCTCACTCTTGAGTCTGTCTTTCTAGCCTTCTGAATTCCAGACTGCCTATGTGCCCCTCCCTGAGCCTCTTGGACAGTTTCTCTAATCTCTCCTTACTTAGGCACAAGTGAGTGCTCACACCTACCCTCATGCTCTTGCATGCGTCTTGCTCCTGGTCTGCGATGTGGTGTGTTCCCTGCACCAGGAATGTTACCGTAATCATCGCATACCTCCTGCATGCTCAGGACAAAATCCCTCACTTCTCTGTCACAGAAGCCGCGAGAAGTAGACAGTCTAGGTTGAGAGCTAGCAAGCCCAAGAACAAGGAAGGGAAGAAAACAGCGGTCTTTTTAGCTCACCTGTGGGAGCTAGGCAAGCTTGGCTGGAATTCACATACATAATGGTACCACCCAGAGAGAGGTTAGAAAGGCTGCCTCAGTGAAGGGATTCAACTCCTCTACAACACCATGCCTTTCAGATGGGGTATTGACAGTGATCTCGAAGCACTGCCTGAAAAAGGGAAGAGGGTGGGAGCTTGGCCATAATACTTTACAGTGTTCAATCCCTGGACAAGTAAAACTCCGTGACTGTGACAAGTTTTGTGGCTGTCATGGCCAGCACGTGTAAGTGCAGAGTCAATGGTTACGAAGGCATGTGGCTGAGGGTGTCCATGGAACCTAAGGAAATAGTAGATAATAATAAGCATCTCACTTCTGGCCTTTGGCTTGGGTGATATTGAGGCAGCTGAGAGATCCCAGGTTTGGGTCTCTTTTAGTGGAAATCGTTGTGTGTTGCTTGATGGAAGGTTACATTTAGAGAAATCAGTTGCTAGGCAATTTTATCACTGTACAAACATCTTGATGTATACCCACAAACCTAGAAGGAACACCCTGCCATATGCCCAAGCCATGTGGGCAGCCTATTGCTCCAGGCTATGGATCTGCACAGCACACTCATTTAAAAAATATCAAACATCTCTAAACAGAGAGTGTTCACAGTAAAAGTGTGTTATAAAAGATGAAAAACTGGTATACTTGTCCAGGACTTTTCCCATCAAGGGAGCTTGCAGGGCTGGGCATTGCTTTGGGTGGTTTCCGAGGGTGAGTATGCACTGACCATAATGGCCTAGGACATGGCTGTGGTGTTACTGCAACATTATAAACAGCTGCATGGAGGCAACATTAATTTGGGCTTCTTTCTTCCATAATAAACCTAGTTTAATGTAACTTTTTAATTTTATAGCAATGCTTACCTTAAAATTCAAAGACAAGCCAGGCGGTGGTGGCACATGCCTTTAATTCCAGCACTTGAAAGGTAGAGGCTGGTGGATCTTTGTAAATTCAAGGCCTGCCTGGTCTACAGAGCGAGTTCCAGGACAGTTTCCAAAGCTACACAGAGAAACCCTTTATCAAAAACAAAACAAAACAATACAAAATAAAAAGGAAAGTACAAAGACAAAACTGTCCTTTTTTAAAAAAAAAAGATTCCATTTTTAACCATGTGTATGGGTATGTCTGTGTGTGCATTTGTGCTTGTGCCAAGATGCCAGAGCTCCCACCTGACGTGGGTGCTGGGAACTGAGCTTGCGTCCTCTGTAAGAGCAACAGGTGCTTTTAACTACCGAGCCATCTCTCCAACCCCTTCTTTTGGTGTATTCTCATCCCTGTACTTTTCTGCTAAATTTTTTATCTTGAAGCTGAGGATCTCGCTCTGTTGGCAGAGCACTTGCCCTTGCTTAGCTTGTAAAAGGTGATGGGTTCAATACTCAACACCAGAAAGAAAACTATTTTAACCTGGGCCTGATGGTGCAGGCCTGTAATCTGAGCTATTCAGACGAGGCAGGAAGATCGCAAATTCAAGGCTGGCCTTTGCTCCTTTCTTAATGGTCAACTGAATATGCTTATGTGTGTTTTTCCTGGGCTCTTTACTGTGGTACAGTGACTAACTTTTCTACTCTTTTTTTTTTTAAAGATTTATTTATTTATTTATTGTGTACATAGTGTTCAGCCTCCATGTATGCCCGCAGGCCAGAAGAGGGCACCAGATCTCATTACAGGTGGTTGTGAGCCACCATGTGGTTGCCAGAAATTGAACTTAGGACCTCCGGAAGAGCAGTCAGTGCTCTTAACCTCTGAGCCATCTCTCCAGCCCACTTTTCTACTCTTTAACCAAGAATCCATCATCTCTATCGTGGTAGTTTTATTGTAAGACTTGACATTGAACAGAGTCCATTTCTAGCACTGTTCTTTGGGATGGCGTCAGCTGTTGGGGGGTGGATTTTTGCCTCTCCAAAGGTACCTCATAACCATTAACTGACATATGCTCTTTTGCTGCTATTTTTATTTAATTTCACTAATCTATAAAATTGATAGTAACTGGTAAGTTCACAGCATTCAGTCTAGAACGTTTTTGCCTTTAGTTCTTTGACTTCATTCATTGGAGCCCTGTAGTTTTCTTAATAAAGATTGTGTGTGTGTGTGTCTCACTTGTTCCTAAGTATTTTTGAGGTTGTTAATTTAAATATTATGTTTTAATTTTGATTTTTGTGATAATTGCTGAAACTTAAGGATTTGATTGGCCTCTGCGTTGACCTTGTATCCTGTAACTATTTGAAATCTGTTTACCAGTTTCAAGAGCCTTTTGTGCTTTCTCTCGGTTCCTACACCAACAGTTGTGAAATCTTGAAGAAAGACAATTTGACTTCATTCTTCCCAAAAAAGTACATCGCTGTATTTTTCATTGTTTATTTGAAACTGATCTCTCATATAAGTTCCTCAAGTTAACTGACTCTTGGACAGGGTCTCTCTTTCTGGCTTAGGCTGGCCCGGAACTCACTATATAACTCAGTCAGCTCTCAAATTCATGATCCTTCTCCCTCAACTTTCCAAATCCTGGGATTACAAGTGTGCATCTGTACGTATTTATTTTCCTTTGTTTTGTCTTATTGCATTAACTATGATTTCAGCAATGATATTGAAAAGGACTCCGGCGAGAAGGAACATCCTTACCTTGTTTATGACTTTAGTGGGAACGATACTTGGATCTTGCCATTAACATTAGCTAAGCCAGTTGTGGAATACTTAGGAACCTGAGGCATGAAGATAGTCTGAGGTCAACCTTAGGCCAACCTGAGCTACACTGTGACTTCAAGGTCAGCCCAAGCTATGTAGAGAAACTCTCAAAGTACATGAAACTCCCTGCATACACCAAAATCTACCTCTGTAAAAAAATTTTTTTTTGAGACAGGGTTTCTCTGTGTAGCCCTGGTTGTCCTGGAACTCACTTTGTAGACCAGGCTGGCCTTGAACTCACAGAGATCTGCCTGTCTTTGCCTCCTGAGTGTTGGGATTAAGGACATGAGCCACCACCACCCGGAGATTTTTTTTAATAGAATATAGAGGGGGAACTATTTGGAAAGAAGGGAATCAGCTGGAGTGAGAGGAGAGAATGGGGTAGTAGGAGGTGAATATAAACAAAATACATTATGAAAATGTCCTAATGAAACCCATTCTTGGGATAATTAGTATATTTCTAATAAAACAATTTAGAAAGAACTTTGCATGACATTTCATGTAACTCAAATTTTATCCTAAGTATGGGCACCGTGTGCTAATTTATAGACATTTGGTGACCTTACAAGGTGAAGGCATTGAATTATGGTCTCTGAACTTGAACCTGGGAATGTAAACGTGGTATTTTCAGCTTGGACACCTGGTTGCTAAGAAGCAGCATGGGTTTGAAAAGGAACAATGGCAATGGGTTTTTGATCCTACTGCACCTATTGGCTTTGTGGGAACCTAGGTAGTTTGGATGATCACCTTACTAGACCTGGATGGAGGTGGGTGGTCCTTGGACTTCCCACAGGGCAGGGAACCCTGACTGCTCTTTGGGCTTACGAGGGAGGGGGACTTGATTGGGGGAGGGGGAGGGAAAGGGGAGGCAGAGGTGGGGAAGAGACAGAAATCTTTAATAAAAAAAATTAAATTAAATTAAAAAAAATAAAAAAATGTATATTTTCAACTTAGCTGTGGAATTCAGAAAGCCTCACATCTTTTTCTGGTGAACACCAGCATAGCTGACCAGTGGGCCTGCTCTTGACTAGAGATCACAGAAATAGGACTCTTCAAAGGCCTTTTTGAGGTGGCCTTGTGCAAGATGTACAATTAGAAAGGAGAACATAGTAAAGAAATTCTCATTCCCCCCCTCCCAAAAAAAAGAAAAGGTTTGATTATTCTAAAAGCTCACAAGGTAGGGGCATTTCTCAATGAAAAGGTTCTTGACGTTCACCTTGGGAAGTTGGCTTTTCCAACCTCCAGCTGGGCTCTCCCTATTTTCATTTCATTGTCTCCCAAGCAGCCTACACTGAGCCAACGCCCAGCTTCCCCCACTGTTTATATTTATTTGCCCTTTGTTTTTGGTCGGTTTTCCGCAGGGTGCTCTGCAAGTTCACTCTCCCTTCTCCATCCACTCATACTTCAGCCCACTGGTTCTTCAAACATCATTGCTCTGTTAAGGCCTCTCCAGCATGAGCCTCATTGACCCCCGTATTCCTTGTGTACTATTTTACACTGGCAGTCACAGCCCTTTGCTTCCTAAACACATTATTGTTTAATGCAGAACTCTGACACAGCCTTAGGTTTCTTATTTCCTAATGTATGTCTGTGCTGTGCTGTGTGTGTGTGTGTGTTTGTGTGTGTGTGCAGAGCTAGTGAACAGCATGGGATACCATGACCACAACTGACTTTGAGTTTATTAAAAATGAACTTGCCATGCTAGGGATGTAGTTCAGTTGGTAGAGTGCTTGCTTAGTAATCATACTTAGTAAGCCTGAAGTCCTGGGTTTGATTCCCCAATGCTACAAAAGCTGGTACATATCTGTAATCCAAGTATTCAGGAGGTGGAGACAAGAGGATACAAAGTTTAAGACCATCCTCTTTCCACATCAAGGTTAAGTCCATCCTGGGATACACCGGATTCTATCTCAAGAAGGAAAAATAATTAAAAAATAAAAATTTAAATGTGGGAACTGTTATGAGTGAATCAAATCTAATCAGGTGAACCCTTAAAGGGAATCAAAGGGATTTACCTGCTGGCCATAAAGGAGGAAACAGCATGATCTAGAGAGGACTCAGTTTAGGGGGACAGACAGACCCCAGAAACTGCCATCAAGAAGGAAAGATTCCTGTAAGTGTGAAAAGGGGAATCTCATGTCTACAATAAGATGGTTACCATGGTCATCACTATGGTTCTATCTCAAGACTCAATAAACTGCTTGGTCGTATGGTCTAAGAAACTTCAATGGTATAGTTCTAAGCTGCTAGGTGGCAGTATTTGTTACTCAGTGAAATAAATGTATCTAGTAGTCTATATTAATATAGAAGGCTGTTCTAACTCTTGGATGGCCCAATGGGTCCCTGGTTCTTAGCTCTAGAGGTTGGCTACATCTGTAGGCAGTGAAGGCTAGTTCCACAGGGAGCTTGCTTCCAATGGAAAATGTCTTAGTTAGGGTTTTTATTGCTGGAATGAAACACTATGACCAAAGCAAGCCAGGGAGGAAAGGGTTTATTTAGCTTACACTTCCATATCACTGTTCATCATCGAAGGAAGTCAGGACAGGAACTCAAGCAGAGCAAAACCTGGAGGCAGGAGCTGATGCAGAGGTTATGGAGGAGTGCTGCTCACTGGCTTGCTCAGCATGGCTTGCTCAACCTGCTTTTTTATAGAACCCAGGACTACCAGTCCAGAGATGGCACCACTCACAATGGGCTGGGCCTTTTCCATTAATCATTAATTGAGAAAATATCCGACAGCTGGATGTTAAGGAGGCATTTTTCTCAAATGAGGTTCCCTCTTTTCAGATAACTCTAGCTTGTGTCAAGTTGACATAAAGCTATCAAGCACAGAAAACCAAGCTTGGAAATCTTTTTGAGCATTCTAACTACAAGTTGACTTTGCATTTCCACCAAGAAATACCATTTTGTTTTGTTTGGCTTCAATTTGCACTAGTGGTAAAACTAAACTGCAAAACTGAATGTTTTTCTGGGATGATCTCACAGTACTTTATCATTTGCATACAAACTAGTGGTCAATGGAAATGGTGACCTTGAAATAGAGTGCATATAGAATCTGTAATCATTTGCAAAAATATGCCACTCTTTGATCAAAATTCCATTAGACAATTCCAAGTTATGTCCAGCAGACATTTTAATATAGGCTTAAACATATCTAAGAATAGATCTGTGAGATGGTTTAGTAGGGCAAAAATCCCAAGACAACCTGTGGACCCAAATTCCATCCTAAGAACCCATGTGGGAAAAGGAGAGTGCTGAATCCTAAAAGTTCCCATGTCACATGTATTCACTCACATACAAAAGTACACACACTAAATAGGTAAATGCGTGCATATTTATAATATATAGATAAAATTGAGAGGGGGAGAAGGAGAGAGAGACAGAATGTGTGTGTATGTGTGTGTGTGTGTGTGTGTGTGTGTGTGTGAGAGAGAGAGAGAGAGAGAGAGAGAGAAAGAGAGAGAGAGAGAGATCTGAGGCCTTTTCAGATAAATAGCAATACTTCTAATACTTCTTCCTGCTCTGGCATCTTACAGAGAAGCCAGGGCTGGCCTGGAGTCCTTGCCCTTTCTTGGGGTTGGGGTGGGGGCAGTATTTCAGGGCTGCTCTCTTTGTGATGTTCCCATCCCTTTCACAGGTACCACATACTCAGCATGCCACACTCTTCTGTCCTATACTTAAGGAAAATTACCTCCACCCAGCCATGGGACCCAGACAGAAAACATAGCAACCATTTTGGATGACCCACATTCCCAGTCTCTTTATCCTGTCACCAAATGAGTCCCCTCTAGTTTCCCTTTTAACTATTTCTCATATCCACAAGCCAGCACACTGCATGATTAAGCTTAGCAATGCTTACAGTCTATGCTTTCCGTATGAGGGTAGAATATTGATCAGCTTTAAGAAGGAAGTTCTGATCCATGTTACAGGGTGAGTGAACCCTGAGGACACAGTATGCCAAATAAAAGCACTAAAGCCTAGTCACTAGAACACCAAGGATTACTACACAATGCTAAATCACATGTGCATGCACACACACACACACACACACACACACACACACACACGATTCCAGTTATATGAGTTACTTGGAATAGTCAAAACAACCCAGACAAAGTAGAATGATGGCTTCTAGGGTTTGGGGGAAGAGAAAATAGAGTTATTATTCAATGGGACAGAGTTTTACTCCTACAAGGTAAAGGGAGAGTTTGGAGGCTTGTTGGTAGGGATAGCTGTATGGTATGAATGTGTTCAGATCACTGAACTATGAATTTTATGTCATGGGCTTTATCACAATAAAAAAATGGAATTTTTTTTAAGTGTTGACATATAGTGAAGAGAAACACCTGCTATTAGTGCCATGGGCAGCCTCCATGATACCTGTAGGGATTCCCAGAGCCCTGACTGCAGAGCATAGCTAAAGTGAAGAAGAGTATGGGAGAGGGGCAAGCTTCCACCCTGTAATGTGGGAGGAGAAGGTCTCCTCAGTGTGATGCCTTATTGTATTTAATCTGTGGTCTGGGTTCATTTTTATCCAATAGCTAAAATGTCACGTGATTAAACATATTCATGGTTATCAGACCAGAGCATCTGTAGACGCCAGCCTCCTCCTCAGACTCTTCAGTCTTAGCTGAGGTGTGAGAGCTCCTCTTGCAGGCCATTTTCTCAAGAGGTAAAAACCCGTTGAGGTGTTTCTGCAACCACCCTGGAGACACCTGGTGGAGATTCCTGTCTCCTGGTCTCCTCCTCAAGAGGGGCAGTGTCTATCGGCAGGGCTGGGGTCTTGTTTGAGGAAAGCGCTTCAGGGAGCAGATCCTAAAATGAAAGCACAAAGGAAAGAAGGTAGAGATTAAACATGGGAATCGCAAGAGCACACAACTGCTGTTTTTATGCCGGGCACCAGCAGAGAAGAAAGCTGAAATCAACCTACTGCAAAGAACCGTGAGATCAAACCTGCTGGGATCAAAGTGGTCCCTAGGGACTCAGCAGCCTGCAGGGATAAAACCTCATACAGTGCACTCTAGAATCTCTGCAAAACATCAACCACAATGTTCTGCACACACACAGAAATTACTAGATAAATGAAGAAGTAGAAGAACATGAGCCATTAACTTCAGAATGTCAAAGATGATGGGAATAGCAGACAGGGGCT
Organism: Neodon shergylaensis; assembly: GCA_025134845.1. Lineage (NCBI taxonomy): Eukaryota > Metazoa > Chordata > Mammalia > Rodentia > Cricetidae > Neodon > Neodon shergylaensis. The sequence continues at coordinate 10,128,413 of JABTXL010008037.1, read as the reverse complement.
TAAAAAGTCATTTAATATTTTCAAAATTGTATGGGAGAAATACAGATATAATAAGTAAAAATTAAAGTAGGTAGTCAAGAAAATGGAAACAGAGGAACTCTGCAGTTGAAAGGTATATCTGCCCTAAAAAATCATAGAGGGGTTGGGGAGATGACTCAATCAATAGAGAACTTGCTGCACAAGCAGGAGGAACTGTTTGGTTCCCCAAAATGAAGTAAACAACAAACAAAACAAAACAAAAAGGCATAATGGTGTGTGCTTGTAATCCCAGTGCTGGTGAAGCCAGAGAAGGCAGATCCCTGGGGCTCACTAGCCTGTCAACCTAGCCTCAAAAAACAATATGGAGGCTAGACAGATGACTTAGTAGTTAAGAGAATTTGCTGCTCTTTCAGGGGACCTAGTTTCGGTTCCCAGTGCCTACATGGATGCTCACGACTATCTGTAACTCTAATGTCAGGGGATCCAACACCCTCTTCTGGCCTTCATGTGTCCTGTATGCACATGGAACACATAAACACATTTATACAAACATTTATACTCATAAAATAAATATAAATAAACCTTAAAAAACAAAACCAAAAGACAAGATGGATGAACTCTGACTTACATATGAATACACACATACATATATAGCCACTTACACAAAAGATAGAGAAAATAATCATGAAAATGCCTAAATAGGGTGCTGGCCATGGCAGAAGAAAGGTTTAAACATGACAGCCGAGCAACAGAAATGATCCAATCTGAAGCTGAGAAAAAAAGCTTCTAAGAATAAGTGACTTAATTATTTAATGCTCAACTCTAAAAGGGACACCTAAATCACCTCGTCCAAGGCAGCAGAGCGAGGAGAAAGAACGTAAGATCAGAAAGAAGGTGTGGAACATTTCAGAACACTGTCTTCTGGGCATAGCATGCCCAGAATAAAATGATGAGAGGGTGGAAGAGATGGCTTGGTGGATAAGGCATCAGTTCCAAGAGCAAGCTAACTAGGTAGACTGGCCATATCAGCAAGCTCTCGGTTCAACTGAGCATTCCTGCCTTGATGAATAAGGTGGAGAGCGCAGCCTCAGGTTTCCACACTCATGTGTACACATGTGCAGGTGTAAACACGTACCACACACAAACATGTCCCACATACACATGAACACACACAAATCCAACACACGTAAAACCCAAAGAAACCCAAGTCCCTGTGATGTATGGGGTAATGCCTAAAAGTCTAACAACTTGGTTGCTGCAGTCCATGCCTGAGGTAAGAACCCTTGGAACTGACGCTTGATGGGCTAATTCTACCCAGTCTTTGCATGGACACTCCAGAAGTCCATTCGACAGTGTGGACTGTTGAGAACATTAATTTAAGATGTGTTACATTTACTCATGCTGTGGAATATTTGTTTAGTGATGCAAAGATGTGTTATAGTTCTCTGATTAAAGAAAATTAACCCAGGATCAGGAGGCTGTCAGCAACTAGCTGACAGGAAATGGTAGGGAAAACCCATGTATAGCTAGAGTTCTTAAGTGGGGGCGGAACAGAAGGATGCCTCTACACCTCCTTGCCTCATCTTTTCAAATTTGAGTGGGACATTACCCTACTTCTACAAGCAACATCCTATCTGAGAAACTCAAAGACTCAGATCCATGCACAGAGAGTTTTAAGAGAGACAGTTGGAATGGCATCTCATGCCTTATATGTGAGCACTAGGAAAGTTGAGGCTGGAGGATTGCTGTGAGTTTAAGGTCATCCTGGGCTACCTTGAGAGTTCCAGGCCAACCAGGGCTGAACAATAAGACCCTGTTTCAAAAATTTCAAAACCAAAACAAACACCTCCCAAACCCAGACAAACAATGCAAACTAAACAAAAGAAAAACAAAAGATAAGAAAGAAAAATGAAAGTACATGCAAGGCATCAAGTAAATCACAGGCCAGCTGAGCTAGTGACAAATTTATCTTAGGAGGCCTGTCTGAAGCCAAGTTTCCCACTACCAGTGGCACAAAATGATCTGAAATCCCCACTAAATCATCCAGGAGCCAGAACTTGCAATTTGTCTTATTTGCTGCCTCTCCGGCTGCTTGCTTCATCTTTTCAAATTTGAGTTGGACATTAACCCACTCTTGAGTCAGGAGGCCAGGTGAGTGATCCTTTCAGTGTGGTTCAGTCTCAGGTTGTCCTCATCCCTTCTAACAAAGGGAATCACTGTCCACGGCTACAGCTTGCCCACAAAGAGTTTCCAAAGGAAGGGTTTGCACAGTCCAGGCATCACTGGCTCTCCTTTCCCACTTTCCTTACAAGGACCTCCTCTCACACTTGTGAAAACAATGGTATACTCTTTGTCTATCTAATCTTAGCCTGAGTACAGAAACCTAAGTGAAACATAAAGGACCAATTCACACTATCAGTGTAAAGGAAGCGTTCTATACAATAATATGAATATATAATATAATATATTATAATGCAGCATAAAACACGGTGGTGGGGGAGTCATGCCTTACCTTCTGTATTTCTTTTTATTCACAAAACTGTGTAGGCAAGTGATTAACATGGACAGCAAGTAGTGAGGACTTTGCTTAATGTGCCTCATCTCCTCCATCTCTGTTGCTCAAAGAATGAACCCTGGAGGGCAAATTCCTTTTCATGCATGTCCAACCTTTAATATTGCAAAACATGGCCAACTGCAAAGTTCAAGTCTCAGATCTACACAATGGGGCTACACGGAAATATATTGCAATATATTCAGCTGTGTTCACAGCTACTTTGGAGTGCATGGATTGGAGTCATGGGATTGTCACAATGTACTATCAAAATAACTTCCCGATGGGTGTGGTTGCTTGTGATTGTAATTCTTATAGCAAATGGGAGGCTAGGGCAAGAAGAATGAAGTAAGTTCCTAGGCACATAGTGAATCTCTCTTCTCTATCCTCTCCCTCTCTCTCTTCCTTTCCCTCTCTTCATTCTAAGGGATTGAACCCAACATTTGTACACACTAGCTGATTCTCTAATGATGTGGGATGCCCTTCTGCATATGTGTTGCTTTTATTGGTTGATGAATAAAGCTGTTTTGGCAAGTGGCTTAGCAGAGTACAACCAAGTGGGAAATCCAAACATATATATATATATATATATATATATATATATATATATATATATATGTAGAGAGAGAGAGAGAGAGAGAGAGAGAGAGAGAGCAGAGGCAAGGAGACACCATGTAGCTGCCTAAGGGGAAAAACGCTGTAGGAACCTTACCGGTAGGCCACAGCTTTGTGGTGATACACAGATTAATAGAAATGGGTCAATTTAAGATGTAAGAGCTAGCTAGGAATATGCCTAAGCGATTGGACAAACAGTGTTGTAATTAGTATAGTTTTTGTGTGATTATTCTGGTCTGGGAGGCTGGGAAAAGAACATGCAGTTTCCATTTACACTGAGTGATATGGTCTCAGCTCTTCTTTAGGATTTTTATTTGCCAAGGCTGGCCTTGAATTTAGCATGTATCTCAGGCTTCTAAATCTGGTGTGCCTTCTTTTCAATTTATTGACAAGACAGTCAGCCTTACAAATAAGCCTACTGGTTATGAGAGTACATTAGATTGTTGAATATCTTAGCATCAAATGTAAACAAGGTCAGTGTCTTCCAGGTTGGATTTGGGACAGCAAAGCCAGAACATGAACAGGACTTCACTAGGGGCATTAAGGACATATTGATGATTAGGAAGACATCTAGTGTCAATTCCAGGTGAGAAAGTTCTCTAGCCATGTGTAAACTGGTGCAGTCTTTAGGAGTTTGTAGAAAAGACGGCGGGAGACTAAAGTTCTGCTTGCTAAACCAAGGAAGACAGAGTTGCTTTCAACTGTTTGTAGTTGATAACTGAGGTTTGTATTCTATCATAGAGGGCACACTTGATGCTTGACACAGAAATAATCCTAATCTAAAGGTAAAATGCTAAGTAGATACTGTATCTAATATATGCATTGAGAATTACATCTGGTTTCTGAAAAATATGGAATAATATAAAAGGGTTCCAAGAAATTTGAAATAAAAAATTAAGATATTAAGTTTTGAAAGCCAGTCACATTAATGACATTTTTTTGAAATCTAAAATAAACCTGTCTGTTTTACACTTCATTTTTCTATTGTCAAGTATGGACAAGCTGTCAGTGAGACTGGTTTATGCCTAACATGCAAGTGTGAGTGAGGGAGAAGCAGGCCAAGGGTGGCCTCGGTGTGCTTTGTCCAGTGCTAGGTGCCTTCAGGATTCCTGGAGCCTCTGCCTCATTCTTCCCTCCTACCTGATGACACTTTTCACACTTCTGTTGAGTCTGATATTCCTCTTGTTTTTGCATTTCGGTCATTTTCACTTCCTGGAGGCTTCTGTCATGCTCCTCTTTTAGCTGTAGCTCTTCTTGCTTTTCCTAGGGCAATATGACAGAGACAAATCAGGCCATATCCCTTAGACAGGAACCCTCCCTCGCCTGAGATTGTCCTGGATCTCTACCAGGCTCAGCGAACTTCTCATTAGAAGGGTTGATTAGCCAGTAACTCCAAACCCAACTCTACCATCCTTTGAGCTAGATTCCCTCCTTACCCTTCAGAGTCCTCATACATCAGAAGTAGCTGGGACTAAGCAATCCTCACAAAGTGGATGAATCAAGAGCTCCAGGCCAGCTCAGGGCTCTGCCTTAGATTTCAAGCTGTTCTGAGCAAGCCACCCCCTCCCCAAGCAGGCCCAGTTCACAAACACACCTTTTCTTTAGCGTTAGTCACATCCCTATAGTGGTAAAGCCAATGAGCCAAGTACTCTATTGGGTCACTGGGCCGTACTCTTGCCACTTCTGCCAGTGCCTGGGTCAGGCTGTTTCCAAAGCTCTTCTTTAGGTAGGCAGTTTCCATGCCGGGGACCTGGGAAACATCAAATCAGATACTCTACGTTACAAATGTGATCTAACTTTTTAAATTGACCCATTCGAGCTCGAGAGTTGGCTCAGAGGTTAAGAACACTGTCTGCTCTTCCAGGGGTCCCGAGTTCAATTCCCAGCAACCACATGGAGGCTCACAAGCATCTATAGTGAGATCTGGTGCCCTCTTCTGGCGTGCAGGGATACATGTAGTCAGAACACTATACATAATAAATAAAAAAAATCTTAAAATAAATGAATCCATTCTAACAAACATGAGGTATTTTTGGATCACACTTGTGGTAGCTTTCCATTACAGTGACCTACTATTTGAGATCATCAACTAAAGAAGGAAAAAGGTTTTTTTTTTTGTTTTTTTTTTTGGCTCTATGACCTTTTGGTCCCATCATGCTGGGCCTATAATAAGGCCAAACATTGTAAGAGAAGGTGCACAGTGGGTAAGAGTAGCTCACTTCAGGAAAAGGGGGAAGGAAGGAAGGAAAGATGGAAGAAAGGAAGGAGAAAAAAGAAAGAGAGAAACACATGCTTCCACCCCACATACAAGAGAGGGGAGGAGAGGAGAGAGAGAGAGAGAGAGAGAGAGAGAGAGAGAGAGAGAGAGAGAGAGAGAGAGAGAGA
>JABTXL010008037.1:10062938-10091338 GCA_025134845.1 Neodon shergylaensis | reverse complement strand
CTTTCTTTCTTTCTTTCTTTCTTTCTTTCTTTCTTTCTTTCTTTCTTGTTTGTGAGACAGGGTTTCCTCTGTATAACAGCCCTAGCTGTCCTGGAACTAGCTCTTGTAGACCAGGCTGGCTTCAAACTCACAGAGTTCCACCTGCCTCTGCGTCTTGAGTGCTGGGATTAAAGACATGCACCACCACTGCCCGGCACTTGCTTTTTCTCGATCAGCCAGTTGGCTTAGACATTAGGGCACGATGATCAGACAGATTTTTTTGTTCCTTTGAAATTTCAGGGTATGTTTAGCGCCTTCGGGAGAACTTTTACAAAACGCTTCCACATCTAAGGCTATGGTGTTGAGTTTTCAGTTCTTAAAGACAAGGATATAAAACCACAAATGCTAGAAAGAAACTCTTTTGCTTTTAATGTTTTTGTATATAATAGCATTTTCCCAAGCCATTGTTCAGTTGGAAAGTGAAACAGTGAAAAAACAGGAGAAATTACTTATTTTATTAAATGTAAATATTATCATGTCATACCTGTTCTGCACATTTTCATAAAAAGCTCTGGAGAGATGTGTTCTCTAGAAATCTGCCAGGCACTAGGGTATAGCATGACGTACCATCATTCACACCCATAAACAAAAGTCTGTTAGAGAAGGGAACTTGTGGTGATACTTCATTTGTATTTTAGTAAATAAAGCTTGCTTGAAGATCAGAGAGTAAAACAGCCCCATTGTTCAGCCTTACAGACTAGGCAGTATTGGCACACACCTTTAATCCCAGTAGCCAACACTAGTTTGCCATAAGAACTGGATGGTATTGGTGCACACCTTTAATTCCAGTCCTCGAGAGGAATTAAGATGGGAGAAGACAGCTCTCACTCACAGTCTCATTCTGAGATTCTTGGAGGCAGGATTGCCATTTCAGACTGAGGTAGAGGTAAGAGACAGTGTCAGGCTGTTTTGCCTTTCTGACCTTCAGGTTGAACCCCAACATCTGTCTCTGGGTTCTTATTAATTGTGCTATAGGAACTGTGTCTTTGCAGGTCTACCCAGCCGCAGAGTACTCCATCATGGGAGGCTGGAGGTGAGAGACAGGAAGGAGATGAGGTGGGAGGGGAGGTGATTTTTTTTTAACTTTGCACAGCCTGGGACAGTTCTCAATGAGAATGGGTGGATTTGGCTGGTCGCAGGCTCAGACATTGTGGTTCCAAGTAGGGTACAGTTTTTGTTTAAAATACTCCTGACCAGAACTAGGTGAAAAGGGGAGAAGTGGGTATTCTTCACCCTAAAGTGAGTTGGGTGTCAAATAGGGCAGCTAATCCTGGCTGTCCATCAGAGCCATAGACTCCCTTGCTGGTGGAAACTAGGCTCCTTTTGGTAGACTGTCTACTGTTGGACCACATCCTGAGCTTAATATGAAAGGATTTAGATCTTCTCTGTCTGAACCAGGCTCAAGGATGCTGAAGAATCCTGGAGAGGAGAAAACAGATGGAAAAACAGTGGCTACAAAGGATGTGAGCATAGGTAATTGTCTTAGTCAGGGTTTCTATTGCTATGAAGAGACACCATGACTACAGCAAGTCTTATAAAGAAAAATATTTAATTGGGGTGGGTCACTTTCAGTTCAGGTTTGGTCCATTATTGTCATTGTGGGAAACAAGACAGTATGCAGGCAGACATGGTGTGGGAGAAGGAGCTGAGGGTTCTTACACCTTGGCCTGTAAGCATCAGGAAGTGGTCTGTCTCACTGGACATGGCTTGAGCATATATGAGACCTTAAAGCCTGCCTCCACAGTGACACACTTCCTTCAACAAGGCCACACCTCCTTACAGTGCCTTTCCCTTTGGTGGGTATTTTCATTCAAACCACCACAGTAATTAAATTAATTTCTTCCACTGCAAAAGATGAGACCACTAAAAAATGACAATGTTTGCAGACACACTGAATCTGGAATGGAAGGATGCTGATACTGAGCAAAATTAAGGATCAAATTATGTATCAGTATAATAAAAAGTATACACAATTAGGCAACTTTTGTCTGTTCTGCCAGCTCTCCACTCTCTCCTTTTCGAGAACCCCTAGATTTATCCAGAAGAGAGAATTTTGAATGTCATTACCACAAAGAAGTGGTAAATATTCATGGTAACAGAAACACTAATTGTTCCATTAGTTGTTGCCTATGTGTTTGTGTGTGTGTGTGTGTATGTATGCATGTATGTATGTATATATATTTAGCACACATAAATAATGTAAATTATGTGTTATCAAAATAAAATACTTCGGGGCTGGCGAGACGGTTCAGCAAGTAAAAGCTCCTGCCGTTAAGCCTGACTCTCTGAGTTCTGTACCCCGAACCCACATGGTGGAAGAAGAAAACACTTCCGCATGTTGTCCTTTGATATTCACATGCACACAGCATGTGTGTGCCTATAGACACATAATACACAATATACAATAATTCACAATACACACGAATGCACAATAAATACACAATAACAACATTTCAAACTTTTCCACATTCACTTTATTTTTGTGCCTGGAAATCTTCAGATTCCTCATGGGCAATGAGAAATTTGTATTTGTATTACCTTAACTACAATTAACTACCATTCCTCATGTGAAAGTAAAATAACATTTAACTGTTTTGTTAATTACCAATGTTAAAGTATGTAGTTTTTTTTCTGGATTTATTTATAAAATCTAATTTTTGTGTGTGTATGTGTGTGTGTGTGTGTATGCATGTGTATGTATGCTCACTCGTGCAAGGGCAGATGTCTGTGTTCCATGGTGCATGTGTAGAGGTCAGAACTATACCGGGGACCAGGTTCTTTCCTCTACATTGTTAGGCAGGGTCTCTTCTTCCCACTCTGCTGCATATTCTAAACTGACTCAGGGGCTTCTGGGTAATTCTCCTGTCTTCACCTCCCATCTCAGTACTGGGACACGTGCTATGAGACGCAGCCCTCTCTCCCATTTTTAACAGAAGTTCAAGGTCAAACTCAAATTATCAGGCTCATATAGCAAGCACTTTTATCCATCAAACCTTCTCACTTACCCTGGTTTTCCTTTAATCAATGCTTATTTCTATGGATTTATGGTGTTTAATTAATTTGCTATTTTAAAATTGTGCTACAAGTATGATGATGGGGGGTGGTATGCATGTGCCTGTACTTGTAGAGGTCAGAGGCTGGCTCTGGGTCCCTTCCTCTCTTGTTCTCTGCTTTTTAGTTTTTGAGACAGATTCTCTTCAATGAACCTGGAGTCCACCTCTTGGCTAGACTGGCTGGTCAGTGAGCCCTCAAGACCCGCTGGGGCTATAGGCATGCACACTCACCTTTGACTTCTAGGTGGCTGTTACATATCCAGATGCAGTTCTCATGCTTGTACACCCTGTGCACTCAACCGTTTCTCCAGGTCCAGTGTTTTAAAACTGTTGGGAACGCAGATTGCCTTTGCAAAGGACCCGAGTTCCATTCCCGGCACACACATCGAGAGCTAGAATTGTTGTCTGTTGCTATCTCTGACTTAGAGAGTGTGACGAGAGGCCTTGTCTGAGGATATGGGAACTGACACAATGGTTACATTTGCCAGGAGACTGGCAGCTGAACCACACGATTTATGTATATAAGGAACATGTTACCAAGTACCCTACCCATTGAAAAGACCAAGATAGAGAGGATGGGAAGCGGCAAGTAAAAAAGTGAAAGCAGGAACCTTTTGGAAAATCCAGGAATTCAGATATAAAGGATTCATTATGTTGTACTTGTTTCTGGTTATGTGCCAAGCTGTAACACTTCTTGTCACCACTAGAAGTCACAAAGATTCAATTTAGGTCCTAGAGCTGCTCCTTGCCTTACAATGTTGGACAGCTCAACAAATCCACATGTAATATTGCCATTCTGCCAACCAATATAATTCAGCCAAGTCCAACTTAAACATGATGGGGACACTTACTTTAAGCCTATAGTTAGACAGAATCCCTTAAAGCCAAAGTTACAACAAAGGGTTTCATACCTGTGAGGCTTCTTACATGCCGTGTAGAAAGCGAAAACCAGAACGGTTGAACAGGTTCTTACCATTAACCCATAGAGCTGAAGGTACATGCGGGCTGGAGGATACTGAAACATCTCACTGAGATCACTGGCTGGGAGCTATGATGACGTAATCATTATTTTCTCTCTTTTCTGATGAGACTCAAGTACAGGAAGCAGAAGGTGCAAAGGTGTCGACACCCACTGTTTGAGCAGGCGCAGAATTCTTTGGGCAGACGCCAAGTGTTGACTGTGTCATTTGTTTCCCCCTTTGATGTTGTTTCTTTATGGTGAGCAAGAGCAGCCTGCATCTGTCTGATCCTGTGAACCAGTGCTGCCCACCTTATCTGATATTTGTCCCCTTTGCTGAGAGTGTCCTGTCCCACTGCCAGGGTCTTTGTCGTGAACCTTCTTGCTTTCAATTCTTCCTTTTCTTCCACTTTGTGGTTTTTGTTGTCATCCGATTCCTTCCGTTCATCATTGGAAGCTCTTCAGTCTCTGTGCCAAGGGGCTTGTGAAGATCTTTATCAGCAGTCAATTCTGGAAGTTTCCCAACTAACTGTTAGCCTAAGTCTGTTACAAGTCTTAGGTCACATACTAATTATGCCTGCTTCCTTACAGTGCAAGGCCTCTCTACTCTCCCCAGAAACTATTGAGAGTAGAAATCTTGCCAAACAAAGCTGTGACTGAAGCTTTTTACCTCAGACTCCTGCCATAATGCTTGCTAAGATGCTAATAAACCTCTTGCATCGAGGACAACCCTAACCTTTGGGTGTGTTTTTAAATTGTTCTTCCAAATGCCTACAGTGTGTCTGGTGCGAGTTCTGTCCCCGTAGCATTCTGGACAGCAGAACGTTAATATTATTCAAGGATCCTGGCAGCTTTCATCCATATTTGATCACTTCCGATGACATTTGCTGTAAATAGGATGCTTTGGCTAAAGCGCTCGCATGTTGGTCCATTGGTTGGCTGAACGAATGCAGTTACAGTTGGTGGTAGATACACAACCTTTACGCTAGTGTGGATTGTGCCCATGTGCTGTGGCTAGTCATTAGACTCTTGAATTAAATGCTGTTTTTGTTTATAGAATACTCTTGTCTGTAGAATAAAACAGTTCAAAAACCAATCCTTAGGCGATGCTGGTGTTACCCAGGCTCTCTCTTTCTTGTGATAATAAACAGGGAAAGTCTGCTTGCTCATATTCTTGAATGTTCTAGGCTTCTTTAGCTGTAGGAAGATTTTTATTTGTACCCCACAACATCTCCACCCAAAAGCAGCATCTCACAGTCTTTAAATGCACAGTCTTCATGCTTCTAAGACAAGATCATTTCATCAATGTTAAGCAATTGTTTTTACAGATTTTTCTCAACCACAGCAACCCCAAGCAGCTTGCTCATCCTTCTGGATCAACACTTGCCACCCACTTCAGGTCTTCAGATTGGGAAAATTATAATACTCCAACTCCCACTACACAAGCCTGGGCTGGGGCAGAAAAACTTCTACTCCTTCCTGCTTTGCCTTTATTTAGTTAGGAAGAGTCTTCCGTAGCCGTGAGCTCCCAATTCTCTTGCCTCCACCATCACACCCCAGCTGAGAATTAGTATTACTACCATGTTTCCAACTTGAGTGTTTGAGAGTCAGAAGCGGCGCGTTAGGGTACACAAGGTACACTTGTGAAAGCTCTGGGCACAGGTTGTGCTTTCCAAAGTCTCACTGCTCTGAGCAGGTTGTGGGCGTCCCTATCGCGGTGGCCCTGCTGGTGCCTGGTAAAGCTTCACTTCCGCCATCCCCCACCACAGGGATAGTCTTTGCAGTTTCTTTGTGGTTTAAGTCACATTTTCTTCTATTGCTAGTGAGACGCAGCCTCCCCTTGTGTTTGCTGCTGATTGATTTGCCCATCTGTGAACGGCATGCTCAGTATTTGCTTACACACCGTATTGATTTGTTTGTCTCTTTCTTATTGATTTTCTTTGTTGATTATGTGTGTTGGGAAAGTGTTCAGGTGGTAGGCTGACTTTACCTGTTTTGCCATGCTTATCGCTTGGTAAAATTGTTCAGTTTTATTTTATTTAAATATCGCATTCATGTCTTCATTCTTTCATTAATTACTGAACTGTTTTCAAATCTCCTAGGGTAGGTCACTTGATCTAAGGATTATTTTTTTCAAGTTAATTCTCTGTCTATCTGATCTCTGTCTAAACTTACAATTTAAAATTATGGCAAAGTGTGCTTTTAGCAGTTGTACCAAATAATAAGAATTTTGGCTCAGAATTTGAATGGTGGTGGCAAATGGCATTTCAGATACTGAAGTTAAGTGTGTTTGCTCCAGTTTAAATTTGTCAGCCTACTTCCAGCTGTTTGGTTGAAAGTGAGACCCCAGCCCCCTGACACACCTTTATCCAAGATGTCTGGGATGTTTGGGTGAAAGTGTCACTCCGGCCCCTGGCACCCATCCTTGGAGTGCCAATGGAGCAGGCACGGAGCAGGAAGCTTCATTTCAAGCCCCCTCCCCTGTGAATTGCCTTGGTCCAGACTCCACCTCTGGGAAAGTTTGCCAAGCGCTGACCCCTCCCCAGGGAGGGTGAGGACCATGCCCACAGGCTATTCAGGCTGCTGCACAGAAAAGGAACACGCAGTCTCCGGGTTTTGCATGGTCTCCCCTTCTCTCTTTCCCTCGCCGGTGGGCCACCCAGAAGTACTGCATTAAACATGGGCATCTTTTATTTGGTCTAATTTGGTCTGATTAGAATTATTTGCGTTGGTGGAGAGGCTTGTCCTTAAGAAATATTCCTAACATATGGAGGTTCCACCTCTCGCCGAGGCCTGGCTTTCACGGCATGATTGTGACTTCAAGGGAAAGCCTGAAAATCAACAAAAATAAACGCGAATGGGTCCCGAAGCCCTGCCAGAATAGAGCCAAAAAAAAAAAAAAAAAGGTGGAGGGGAAGAGAACTCACCTAGGCGAAGTCGATCTTAGCCTGGTGGAGAACACGCTAGAAGGGTGTTATTCCAACACGTGGCCCTGGGCCCATGGGAAAAACAGGTCCTCTCGGTGGAGACCTTCATAAATTAGGAATATTTCATAAGACAAGCCTCTCACCTGATGCAAATAATTCCAATGAAACCAAGTTAGAACAAATAAAAGATGCCCATGTTTTATGCAGTACTCCCAGGTGGCTTGTGAAAGCACGGCGAGGGAAAGAGAGAAGGGGAGACCATGCAAAACCGGGAGACCACATGTTCCTTTTCTGGGTGGCAGCCTAAATAGCCTGTGGGAGTGGTCCTGACCCTCTCTGGGCAGGGGGCAGCTCTTGGCAGGCTTTCCCGGAGGTGGAGTCTGGACCAAGATGACTCCCAGGGGAGAGGGCTTGAAATGGAGCTTCCTGCTCCATTCCTGCTCCATTGGCGCAGCCTCGTCATTATTTTCAGCGTTTTAACTTCTTTTCTTTGGGGTTAGTGTGAGAGGTGGGAGAATCCACAACTATGAGGTATACAGAATGACTTCTCAGGCTGAGAGAGACTGACCCTCATTGGTGGATGGCTCTTACGAGTTACAAGATATGTTCACATGCTCTGGAATGACTCCCACAGGGCCATTCCTCCTAACTAGGTGTTTGCTTTAATCTATTCTGTCTTGAAATTCGGTTATCTCTGACATTATGGTTCTCTCATTTAAAAGGAAAAAAATCACCTACTACCCTAACCCTAACTCTACTGCATTATCTGGACTGCATTTAATTTAGATATAGCACTTGTAGTTTATAGAAGCAGAAGTGCTAGCTCCAACATCATGGTCTGGAGACCAAAGGAAAGGAGTTTGACAGACATGCATGCTAGAGAAGTCTGAGGGCTGAGCAGCTGCCCCAAGGAAAGCATGGAAGGGCTGAAGGGGAGAAGTGGGTGGTAGATTCAATGCTAGTCAGTGTGGTGCCGAATCCAGTCCAAGCACTGTTGATGCCTTGCCCTTTCTGATGTCTGATGACTCTATAGTCAAGCCTTTGTTACCAGTGATGATTACAAATCAGAAGACACTGGTATAAAATCCCCAACACTTAGCAGAAAAACAGAAGAGAACCGGGAGTTCAAGGTCATCTTTGGCTATGTAGGCGTCTGGGGCCTAAGGTGTATGAGACACTTGGGAGGTAAAAATAGTGGGGCAGGAGGATGACGCAGCAGGATGGGGAGGTGAAAATGGCTGGGGAGCAGGATGATACAGCAGTAGAACTTGCTGCCAAGCCTGATGAACTGAGTTTGACCTGAACTCACATGGTGAAGGACAAAACACAGTTCTTCTAAGTCAGTGGTTCTCAACCTGGGGATTGAATAACCCTTGCATATCAGATATCCTATATATCAGATGTTTACATTACAGTTCAGAACAGTAGCAAAATTATAGTTATGAAGTAGCAATGAAAGCAATTTATGTTTGTTGGTCATCACAAATAAGGAATGGTATTATAGGGTTGCAGCAATAGGAAGGTTGAGAACCATTGCTCTAAGATACCCTCTGACTTCTACACAGAACCTTGGCATGGCTGCCCACCCTCCTGCAAAGTAGATAAATGAATGCAATAAACAAAATTAAACCAGTGGAAGCACATTATATGAACAGCAGAATTAGAGATGCGTTTCCTTCGTCCTTCAAAGATGCTTTGTTTATAATTATAGAAGATTCAAAGTCAAGCCGTCAGTAATTACAACTGTGAAAGGTCTTCCTCCCCATAGAAAAGCAATGGAACTGAGGGGAACTACTAAATAATCAACCATTGTGTATAAGTAGCCATAATAGGCAATCACAATCACCATTTATAGAGAGCTACTTTAATTATCTTGAATTACTCAGGAAAGGGGAATTGAAGCCTGTTGGGTGGACAGTACGGAGTAGTGAAATAATACATGGAATAGGAAGAGCTGAGTTTAAATGTTGTGCCACTTACTGATCACAGAACCTGAATAAATCACCTAACGTTTGTGGACCTGAGCTTTCTCCTCCATTAAATGGTGTCAGTACTGATCACAACATACATTGTGAGAGCTGAGGGGGCCAACGTATGCAGGAATATTTTATAAGTTACAGATATGATATAATTGTTGATAGGAAAAATTGTTAGCAGAGAAGATGAGTGGGCAGCTGCCTTCCACATAAATGTTTTCAAACTCTGCTCTCAGCTCCTCAATGAGACAAGTTCACAGACATTTCCAGACATGTAATAGTTTGGGGCCAAGTCTTGTGTAGTTTTTTTTAGGTGAAAGCTTGGGTGGAAGAGATAGGCTGGCCAAATGTAAGTGACTAAAGTATTTTAGCTTCTTATTTCATACAAAAATATTTAAACTCAAACAATTCAATTCTAATATATACATATATACACACACATATATATACACATATATGTGTGTGTGTGTGTGTAATTTCCCAGGGAGATAGCTGAAAGGAAGGATCAGAGGGTAAAATGCTTACTTTGCAACCATGAAGTTCTGCGTTTGATCCCCAGAACTAATGTAGAAAACTGGCATTGTGGCATTCACTTTTAATTCCAGCACCGAGAAGGCAGAGACAGGATGATCCTTAGGACTTTCTGGTCAGCCAGGCTAGCTGAATCAAGCCTCATTCAGGCCAGTAAGAGAACCCATCTGTGAAATATAGAACAAAGTGCAGGACTCCTGAGAAATGACATTCCAGGCCATCCTTTGCTCACCATTTGCATATACACATATTAGAATACAACCATTCATACATGAGCATGCACAGACACACATACACAAACACACAAATGAGAGACAGAGAGACACACAGAGAGACAGAAAGAGAGACAGAGATACAGAGACAGAAGACAGATAGGCAGGCAGGTAGACAGACAGACAGGGACACACATACACACCCCCGGGGGGGAGGAATGAAGAGATGCCTTAGCAGGTAAGGGCTCTGGCTATTCCTGCAAAGTTTAGTTACCAGCTGTATCTGTAGCTTCAGGGGGTCTGACATGCTCCATGGGCATCTTTGTCACTGACAGACAGACAGACACACACACACACACACATGGACAGATGTAAAGAAAAATAAAATAAATCTAAGATTTTTCTAGAGCACAAAAGATAATAAAATACGGAGATCTATCATTTTCGTGCCCCCATACTTTTGTCTTTGAAGTGTTACAACTCCCTGTTTTGATGACTTGATCATGGTTTGTTTAGTAGAGAAGTAGTTGTGGGGAAGCATGACTTGTCAGGGACTTTGTCACAGCCGTTGGTGATATTACACAACCTTAGGCTGGTGACCTAATAGCAGCTAGGGAATCAAAGGCTGAGGTCATTCAGTTTTGGCAGTGTGCAGTTTCCTGCCTTTGTTGTTGAATTTTGACGAGTTGACTTAGACAAGACTAGTATAAATTTCTATAAATTTAATAGGGGTGGTGAAGACCATCTTCAGTTTTGAAAATAAGACCACTTTACATTTACTAGCTGTGGCCATGATGATCTTATTTCAAAGTGGCTTCAGGGATGCATTCAGATCTCTAGTGGAATATTCTCAACACATCACATCAAAGCCAGAAGTGAAAAGGTTTAGGATTGAGATATGACACCTGATTCCCTAGTAGACATTTAGTGAATTGATTGCTGTAACTTTTCTCCTTGAAAAATACTGGAAGCCCTTCCAGAGCAGAGTTCCATGAGCTGGGCAGAGTCCTTGGCTGCACTCCTCATTCCTGATACACTGGGTGTCATTGCCTTCCTTCTTCCTCCCCTCACTGTGGTTACCTTAGTTGGGAGATAAACTGGCCAATCCTGACCTGCTCTTCAATCCCACCCAATTTTGTATTTTGTCCACTGAAATTATTGGCTACTTCTAAATACACCCATGTTCGTTCTAGTTTTTATTTATTTATCTATTTATTTATTTATTTATTTAAGATTTCTGCCTCCTCCCCGCCACCGCCTCCCATTTCCCTCCCCCTCCCCCAGTCAAGTCCCCCTCCCTCGTCAGCCTGAAGAGCAATCAGGGTTCCCTGCCCTGTGGGAAGTCCAAGGACCACCCACCTCCATCCAGGTCTAGTAAGATGAGCATCCGAACTGCCTAGGCTTCATATAGTTTTGACGTAGGTGGAACATTTATCTTGGTGAGTGTATTGCTTATGCAAGATGAGTATTGTTGACAGAGTGATACCAACAGGCTTCAGAATATCGTCTTGTTAATAGAATCATATATTCTTAACATTCTTTGTAAAAACTACTCTTCTTGCCAGAGTTTGGGATTACTTTAACCTTTTTTTTTTTAATCCAAGAAAGAGTTTTAATTCATACTTCTTGGATACTTGTTAAATATATCCTCACACACTGACAAGATGTTGAGTTATCATACAAGAGCATACCAGTGTCAACAGAGTAGGGAGGCCACGTGAGATCACTGAGCGTACCCTGTGTACACTGAGATCACTTTCACCCAGGGCACGGAACTCGCCTCCTGCTATGCTGGACACATGTTGGCGGTACACTGTGTTTGTGTCTATTGCCACTGTTATTTCTTCTGGGCTACTGCATATTTATTCAGGCCAGAAAGTTGGAAGTCACTCCCGAATCTTGCTACTCCCCTGCTTACCACACTCCAAGAAGTAGCAGACCCTAATCCTACTCTGACTACACGAATCAATTAGCTCCTCCAGGGCAGTCTTGTCTAGTCCAGTTACTTGAATAGCTATAGCTTGCAGCGTTTCTACAAGCAGCCGTATCTGGTTACCTTCCAAGTGTACTGACATAGTTTGTTTGATATCCTTCTTGCATTTCTCTCTGTCATCAAGTTAAACTCTAATCTCCTTATAGGATTTAGAAAGCTCTTTGTGGTGTGGCTTCTGCCTCTTTCTTGGTACCCTGACTGTTTATTAAATCACACTCCATGATACCTGAAGCATCCCCAAGACTCCATGCACTCCCATTTCCCGATGTAGTACCTTTTTTCCCTCTTGCACCAGGTCCTTTTACTAGCCTACCATAGGATTGGTATATGGCAGTTGTTTAATTTACATTCAGAGAATGAAAAGAATGGAAGGGTGGAGGATGGATGTATGTCTAGATGGCTACTTCAGAGACAGGATTCCAAAAACACAGGTAGATTTCTACTTAAATCTTGATTCCCCAGAACTGATCTGGTTTAGAAAGGCTAAGAGTTAGTCTGGCTTTACGACGTAACTCTAGACTTAGAATAATAGTTATTAAGATAGTGAGGGTGGGTCTCTTCCCAGAGAATCTGAATTAATTGGTTGAGGGGCTGTATTTTGTTCCTTTTTAAAAATCAAACTATTTGATTATCAAATAGCCAGGTTATGTGGTGTTGAAATCTTTCCCCAAGGTTCTCTCTATAAGAAAGACCGAGGAAGGCAATTCTTCATTTTGAAAATAGTTACTGATTTGTTCTATGGCTTAAGCATTATGTAGTATTCATGGTTTTGCTTCTCACTGGATGATAAGCATAGCAGGAGGAATAAGAGGAAGTTGGTTGTATTTAACCAGGACCCCATGGAATGGTGCCACCCAATCAGCTTCCTAATTAACCTAACCCAGAAACTGCCCCAACAGGAGTTCACAGAGCTTTGCTCCCATGATGGTTCTAAATTTCATCAGGCTGTCCATTAAGATTAACCATTACAACTCTACTTCTTGACAACCTTTGTACCTAAACACATCCCTTTAGGCCATAATATTCTACTCCTTGTCCCCATAGGCACATGGACCTCTCAAAATACAAAATGAATTCAGTTGAAGTTAAGTTTCCACAGTCTTTAATAGCTATAACACTGCTCAAAAATTTAAATTTTGTCTGCAAAGTTTTTTTTTTCTAAAATCCAGCCAACTTCTTAACTATGAACTCCTAACAGTCAAATAGTCAAACCAGAAACAAATTATATACTTCCAACATGCAATAGTACGGAGTAAATAAATATTCCCGTTCCAAAAGGGAAGAGGGGAGGCATATCTAAGACAGATAAGACAAAAGCAAAGCAAAAAAAAAAAAAAAAAAAAACTCCCAGCATGGTGAACAGCAAATCATGTAATTCCATCTTCAGTATCCAGGGCTCATAACACAATTATCTGGGCTCCAAAGGGCTTGGGTAGCCTTTTCTTTTTTCTTTGTTTTGGCCTTGCTGCCTGCAGTACACATAGCCTCTCCCTTGAACCAGCCCCATTCCGTGCACGCAACATTACACAGTGTGTTCCTTGATTCTGTATCTCTAACATCCTGGAATCATCATTGTAACTTTGGCTTCACACTGTAGCTCCTCAGGGTCTCACTGCCGGATTCCAACTCTTTCACACATTTCCTTGCTTCAGTATCTCCCTGAAATTATGTTTCAGGCCTCCATGGGCTTCTGCTGAGTCTCTATGTTCTGACTCTGGGAAAACATCTTCCTAGACAGTTGATTTTGACAAGGGAAACACTCCTTCAGTGACATTCTCAGTTTAGGCTCCCTCTTTTCAGATGAATTTTTGCTTTTGCAACATGGAGCTTTTCATCTGCATGGTCTGGGAGCCCTTATCCTATTGTAGTAATGCAAAGGACTGGGTATTTCTTTAACGGTGCTAATCTCTTTAACAATTATAGGTGCTTCCAAACTTGCCTTACCTTCAACTGCTGTTTTTGTTTTTCCTTTTTCCTCCACATTTTCCTACCTGTCATTGTAGAGCTGGATAAGCACAGTGAACAGTAATTATGAAACAGTCACTGTGATATTATCTTGAAACTTCCTATGCCAAACAAGATAATCCATTATTTTTTTTTTTTTATCTTAGCCTCACTCAAGTTCTTAGGACTCGGGTAGAATGTAGCCAGAGTCTTTCCCAGACTATGACATTAATAACCTCCAGTTCAGTTCCCAGTAGAGTCCTTGCTCTCTTCTGAAACCTTATAAGCCAAGACTTCAGGGTCCTTGTATCTGTTAGGATTTTTGCCTCTCAACCTCCCACTACAGTGGTCTACTAGTCTCTGCTGATAGCATTCTAGAGTTTTTCTAGCTTAACGTTCCAAACTTGCCTACATTCCTCTTGAAAAGACTGTCCAAAGACTTGTAACCACATAGCCAAACTTATCACAGCAATGACCCCACTCCTGGTCTGATTTTTTCCATTAGTTTCTGTTGTTGTTTCTGTGATAAAACACCTGGGAGAACAACTTCAGGAAGGAATTGTTTATACGGGCTCACATTTAGAAAATATAATTCACAAGGCAGCAAGAGCTTACTAGCTGATTAGATTACATTCATAGACATGAAGCAAAAAGCAGTGAATTCTGGTATAAAACTCACTTTTATTTTCTACTTTTTATCCAGTTCAAGACTTCAGCACATTTAATAGTGCATTCCACATTTAGGGTAAAAATTCTCCACCTCAGTTAACATAGTGAAGAAACTTCCTCAGAGACATATCCAGAAGTTTCCATGGCCACTCCACATCCCATTGTGAGTTCACAATCAAGCTTATCCATCGCAGTTAGGGATTACGTCTCTAGGGATTTGTTCATTTCTTCTAGATTTTCTAGTTTATTGGAATATAAGTTTTCAAAATATTCTCTGCTGCTCCTCTTGAATTCAGTGTATTGATCTGTTTTAACATCACTTTTAGTTTTAAAATTTATTAATTTGAATATCTTTTTCTTTTATTTATTTGGCTTATTTAACTTTACAAATAATTAATGATTTCATTGACTACCTGTATTATTTTTTCATCTCCGCTTTGTTAACTTCCACCCTGATCTTTATGATTTATTTACATCTCTAAATTTAAGTTTGGCTTGTTCCTGTTTTCCTAAGACCCTGAGTCATATCATTAGGTGATTTATTTGAGAACAGCCTCATCTTATATATAAAATACTCATAAACTTTCCTTTGAGAACTGTAAGCCAAGTTTCTTCAGGGATTTGTCAATTGCATTTCAGAGATTAAGGTTGCCACATGAAAATGAGGTCAAATTCGAGCCCTTCACATGTTGACCTTGGGTTATCAGTGGGGCTGGGGGAGTTATGAGGACAATGCATATGGGAGACCAGGGCAGCCTGCGCACAGGAGGATTCAATTTACATTTAGTTGACAATTTAGAGGTATGAAGTCTTTGTGGGGTTGTCTCTTAGAGTAATTATACCTCTGCGAGGATCTGTTCTTTTTGGAGAGGGTAGACTAGACCTACTATTTTAGTTCTTGGGTAGATTTGTGTTCATCTTATCTAACTAATAACATTTACTGTGGATGTTAAATCTTTAGCTGATTTGGCATTGCTAAAGCCTGCGTTATGTTTTTGTTTGGAAACATCATCTTGCTATGAATCCAAAACTGGCCTCCAACTCACAATCCTCTTGCCCCAGACTCCTGAATGCTTCATTTTATAGTTGTAAACAGCCACACTTATTTTCATATTATATTTTACAAAAACATGAGTATAATGAATTTATTTGTGACAGCATTATTGTGATGTTAATATAATTGAAAAAACAAAAAATTTAACCATCAGGCAATGAAGAGCCAAATAATATACAGTAAATTCCTACTGTGGGATACTGTACAGGTGCTAAAAGAAATAGCTACTGTATATAGACTATGAAAAGGACTAAGCATATGACATGGAAAAGAGTGAAATGTTAATATATGTATGTGGATAAACATACAGACAAATACAATGTTCTATTTTTCTTCAAAAGAACACTATGCTTACATGTATAGCTTGCTTAATTATGTTTATTAATATTTATAACCTCATATTGCTTTCTAGCAGTACGTTAAATACTCATAATGTCTAAGTGGTCTAATCTCATTTTACAGTCATTCTATAAAGCAGGTAATTATTTTACCTGCTGCAGAACTTTGGAGGTCTGCGCTGGGCTGCATAGTGTTGGTCGAGCCTCAAAGAAGCTTACAAGCTCCTTTTATAGTACGTTAGAGAAACAACTGAGGCTCCAGTCGAGAAGCCTGTACTTCCAGCTGCCATGGTCTGTGATGTGATTTCTTATCATCTATTCTGTGAAAGAACACAAGGCATCCTTGTATTTAGTGGCCATGTTGTACGCAGCTCACACACGAGCTCATCTGAATAAGTTGCTTTCAAGATCTTCCCTCCTGAATTGCTGCTCCGGCTTCAGAATCCTCCTGCACACACTTCTGAAGGCTCTACTTCTATATAAAGGACACCTTCAAATGGCACCCTCTGCCCATGATGTTAATACTCATTTTGGAATTCAAAAAAGAGTTGGCTTCTTGCTGGATTTAGGAACTTTGATGAATTCTGGATTTAGACTTTAAGTCCCTCTTGAAACAAATTTGTAACAATGTAACGTAATTGTTACAGTTCTAGCTGTTAGGGTAACCCAGGTCTACAGTCCAAATTAAACATTAGCTTGTACTGTGTCTAGGCTTGAAGCTGATGTACCCAAAAGAAATTTACAGAGACAATGATGTTGAAATATTTTAAGTACAAACAGGAAAGTTCTGCGCAGGCAATGAGATGGCCATTTGATCTAGTTTCCCAATCTGATTCATTTGTCGGTCCTTTCCCAGTGACCCTTTTCCCTCCCAACTTTTAGCAGTCAACTTAGCTCACTCTTTGTTAAGAGTTTTTGACAGCTGTGCATACACAAGTTGCCTCCTAGCCTTCCATATTGATTTAATATAGTTTGAATTCCATAGAGCAACTGTGTTCACTGACTAACCTCAAGGTTTGGAATACTAAAATTTGTGCCGGGGGGAAGGGGGAGAAAGTTTTAAGTGCTTGTATAAGTGCAGAAGAGAAGGTTTTAGTCACTAAGATTTTTTTTGGGGGGAGTAATCAATTCCCCCTACCTTGTGCTTTCCACGGTCCAACTTGTACACACAAAGTTTGGGTTGGTTACTTTTTAGTACATTCTAGAGCGAACCGGTTTCTCACCATTCTCTGTGATTTCCATTACCCGTTTTTCAAAGGTTGTAGGTCTGAGAGTGGGAGAAAAGCTGGGGACAGACGCTATTGTTTATGACATAGCTAATTAAGGGTATCCTCAATCCTGCTTACTCCCTTTTTTGGGCAAATCAAAAAGCATGAGAAGTTAAGTTATAGGAACAGGATGTTTAGGAGAGGAACAGAACCAAATACATGGAAGTTTATCACGTTGGGGGATACTAACTTGACTACCAATTTCCACATAATGGATCTGTTTCTCAAAATTACATTATTAATAAGTAAAGATCTTTGTTACCCAGATCACCTGCCGCCGCTACCCCCACCCCCAAACGCCTTGCTAGCTAATTTGTTTGCAGGCCTCTTAAAGACATTGACAGTTTAGGTGATTTCTGGTGGCAGAAAAATGCGGGCTCCAAAGCTTTTCCTCTAACTGAAATGAATCTGTTGTGTAACGCTACAGCTGGTTCAGAGTACAGGTGCATGCTCTTGGCTCCCGTTCTGCCCTGAGGAGGTAGAGGGGGTGAGCCCAATCAGATCAGGTGCGGGGGAGGAGAGGAGCGCTCAGCAGGGACGCACTGTGTTGCAACCCTAGCCCATACCAAATCTCTGGGAGAGTTTCTGACAGACTGTAAGTCTCTGTGAATTACTCCAGACCCCCAACTCTCCAGAGTGGAAAGTTAACCCTGGAACCATTCAGAGATCAGGTAGGGAATCGATGCAAGTTTGAGAAACACTTCCGGTCTGAGAACCTACACAGTTTTCTTCACCTCTCATGAACCACAGGCTTCACATTTGAGACATCAGAACTGAAGGCTGAAATTCCTCAAGGTAAGAAGTCTCCCCTCCCAGGAAATGGACTCCTCCAATGTCCTTTTATGATTATTCAGGAACTTTCACTTTTCCATATATAGGAGTCACCCGGGAGCAAACTGTGCCGGCCGAAGGGAGCGACACATCTGTATTACATCCATTCTCTCCCTCTGCCCATCCTTACCCTGTTTTCACCTGCTCATAGGTACTTAGGCAGAAGTCATCCCCGCGACTCCGCCAAAGGCCAGCCTGTTGGTTTTGCAGGGGGAGGAAAAAGGAAAAAAGAGACTGCAGGCAAAGTTACAGCATTTTGAAGTTGTCACCTTGGAAAAGTGAAGTCGGAAAGTGTGCCACAATGAATGGACCAGTGGATGGCTTGTGTGACCATTCTCTAAATGAAGAAGGATCCTTCATGTTTACATCAGAATCTGTAGGAGAGGGGCATCCAGGTAAGTGGGTTGTCCTGAGCTCATAGGCGAGCCTGCCATCTCCAGCCTGTGCCCAGGGAGTCACTTTTATTAGACACCTTAAAAAAAAGTTCATCAGTTGCTGTAGAGACTCTCTCCAGAGTGTGAGCTACTTCTGAAGCTGTCACTCATCTTGACACCTAGGTCGATGATGCTGCCGCCCAGCATCTCAGCCACAAGGAATAGTTGCTATATGCTATGTGTATTAACGGAACTGAATTAAATAATACATTTTTAAGTAACGCTTTCATCTATTGCCAGTGACCTATTAAAGTCAATGAAAAATGGTCCTCAAGCAGGAACAAGTTTTGCACATAGATTGTGCACAGATTAGAAAGGAACAGCTCTCAGTTCTAAGGATGGTTGAGCCAGAGCTCCAGATGACAAGGTTCTCAGAGATGTTTTCTGATACAAGTATAAACTTCCTAAAGATCAGTGATTCTCAACCTGTGGGTCATGTTAAACAACTCTTACACAGGGGCTGCCTAAGACCATGGGAAAACACAGATACTTACATTGCAAAACACAAAGTAGCAAAATTACAGTTAAGAAGTAGCAAAGAAATTTTTTCTTTTGGATTTTGAAGACTTGGTTTTTCTCTGTAACAGAACTTGCTCTGTTGACCAGGCTGGCTTCAAACTCACAGAGATACACTTGCCTTCACCTCCTGAGTGCTGGGATTACAGGCATGCACCACCATGCCTGGCTAAGAAAATAATTTTATGGTTGTGGCAGGGGGAGTCGCCATAACCTGGGAAACTGTATTAAAGGGTTGTAACACAAGGAAGATTGAGAACGACTGCTATAGAGGAACATTCAAGCATTGTTTGTTGATTGTGAGGTAGGGAAGCTAAAGAGAATTCTCAGTAACAGGACCATGAGCCAGAAGCTCTGATTAAGCTGTGGAATGCAGATGCATCACCCTACAAGGCTTGATGAAGGCAAGGGCTGGGACTGACTCCCACAGTGTCCAGTTTGCTACGTCTTGGTAGAACCTTAAGAATTCTAATTTGTAACAGCTCTAGAAGGGGCTACTTCTGCTAGTACGGGAACACCACATTGAGAACCAGTGTTCTGGAAGAACTCTGGGGATAGGCACACTGATTTGAAGACTTAAGCACTTCTTCACGTTTATTTTGAATGCTTATGGTGTGTGTTGACTTGCCACCGAGTCTAACTTTCCCACCTTCCTTCTTTCTCCAAGAGATTTAACTTGAAACTTGGCTTTGGAATTTTCAGTACACTACATCTGTGTGCCTCATCCCCTGGCCCTCAACTGAAGGCAATCCTGGCTGCCTTCTTCTGGAAGCATTTGGTTATGTCTAGGAACAGTTTTGATTGTTACATCCTAGGGCTTGGAGGCAAGATGCTCTTGGAGTCTGTTGGGTAGAGGCCAGACATGCATCTAAACATTGCACAATCTATTCAAGAGTTCCCACAACCAAGAATTATTTGATGCAAAATGACAACAGTGTGGCTGTTGAAAAATCTTGGGTTGGGGCTGGAGAGATAGCTCAGAGGTTAAGAGCACTGGCTACTCTTCCAGAGGACCTGGGTTCAGTTCCCAGCACCCACACGGCAGCTCACAACTGTTTATAACTCTAGTTCCAGGGGATCTGGAACACTCACACAGCCATACATACATGTAGGCAAAACACCAATGCACATAAAATAAGTATAAAATTGATTAAAAAAACTTGGGATAGATTATTTAGTATGAGGTTTAATTTGCTATTTGCTATAAATAACTGTTCTCATCCTATTTCTTTATAGATCAATTTCCAGGTCTATGTATGATTTTAGATACATCCCTAGTACCTGACCTATATTTGGCAGCTCTATAGTTCCTGAAAGTCATCTCTATGTTAGAAGAACTTCCTATGCCCAGAAGAAGTGAGTTCTTTGGCTTCCAGTGGCTACTTGCCTCAAGTGTGGCCATATAGCAGCAACGCGCTTAGTGGACAGAGCATGAAAACTTGCGCCGTTTCACTGACTCTTTCCCTTCTTAGTGGTCTCACTATCAATTTATTTCATCTGCCATTTACTTTCTACTATACATATAATGTCCAAGTAAATTGGTTTTCTCTAATGCTGTTTACTGTTCCATGGTTGAATTCTCCCTGATCAGAAAGATGAAATTCATGTTTCTTCTTAATCTTCCAAGAGATCTACCATTGACTGTCTTAAAACTACTGATGAGACTTTGAAAGCCTGAGCTTTCTCAGAAAGAATCTTTCAGGAATGGATCTGGTTCAGTGGTATAGAGCTTGCCTGGCATGTGAAAGGCCCTAGATTTAGTGGATTTGCCCCCAGCAAGAGAAAGAAGATTTGAACCGTAATCCCAACACTTGGAAGCTGGAGAAAGGGGGGTTAAGATATGAAGATTATCTTTGGCTAGATAGCAAGTTCAAGGCAAACTTCATGTGTGACTGTGTCTCAAAATTCCCAGATAGAAGGATGAGGGAAGAGAGAGAGAGGTAGGTCCCTCAGGGGATTTAGGAATTATCAATCAGCTATCTAGCTGAACTTGCTGAACTTGTCCCTAGAAGTATAATTCCCTACATAGTGGTACCTGCATGAGATGGGTCCTTTAAATAAATGGGATATCAGAAATCTGTCTGTAGTTAACCTATGAATTGCTTCTAGGCATCCAGACATGTCAACACTGGCCATCTGTAATTTTTTTTAGAATGTCAGGAGGCCTTTCCTGGTAGGAGTTGCAGGAGCCATGGACTCACATGTGTCAGCATTTGCCATTGGCAGGAGGATGGCTAGAACAATCCACTGTGTTTCCTCATTGTTTCTGAAGGAAAAAATCAGAAAGTTTACCTTTAATGGCAAGTTAATCAATATCTTAGTATCTACTTTTGAGAGCTAAATTTCTTGACTCAGGATCTGAATTCTCAAAACTAATCTGTTGGGCCAGGAGAGATGCACAGTGGTAAGAGCACTCCCTGCTTTTGCAGAAGGCTAGGGTGTGGTTCCCAGCATCCAATCCAGCTTCAGGGGACCCAGCATCCTCTTCTCAACTCCACTGGCATCTGTGCTTGCACATGCACATTCTCCCACACAGATTACATACATGCATATACACAATTAAAAATAAATCTTTACAAAAACACTCTTCAAGAGCAGACTCTCTGAGCATTTTGAACATTAAGTGAAAAGCAATATTCATTAAATAGAAGTCTCTTTTATTTCTTAATTTGTCAGTAGACACACTCTAACTGGAAAGCAGGAGTGAATTTGTGCACAGTGTCACTTAGAGATTTCCATGTTAGACCATGTGAGTCCTTTAAGGCAAACATCAGAACAATGTCAGTTCCCAGGTCCTGCTGAGTTATTTGTCAGTCCTATTTAGCTCCACTATCAGGACATCTGACTTGAGGAGGCTGAGTGACCAGAGGGAGGGTCTGAGGGCTTATAGGAATATTCAGCATTACGCTTATAGGAATGAACAGCAGTGGTGCCGATGGGTTCCCCTGTGATGGTCTCTAGGGTGGCACCATCTGCCTGACTTTGTGTTTTGCATCAAATTGATTGCATCAATGGAGGCTTCAGTTTGGCATTTATCTGGCCTTATCACTTAGTACCCTATCTTACCGATGTTATGAAGGATTTTGGACTGCATCCATAATTTTCCAGATGTTAGAAATAAGGAATAGGTTTGGGGGAATGAAAGACTTTTTATTATAATTTGATTGTGAATTGCTTAGACTCTTAGATAAGCTGGCTTTGAAATGTATTTTCCTTTTAAGGAATTCTATAATTTTTTTTCTAATGCATACTATCCAATATGAGGTGGGAATTAGAAGAAATTAAGAGTTCAAAATATTTTTTATTTCTGGGACCTCCTAGGCCACAGAGCTGTTTGTTATATTGGCAGTTATTGGCAGCTAAAGGAGGGAAGGTCATTTTCCTCCTGTGCTATAGCCACTAGCAAGTCTGTCGTGCTTCAGTAAATAGCACCTCACCCACAGCCAAACTCAGTGGGTCACCAAAGCAAAACACCAAAGTAGAGGCAGAACCTTAGAAAAGGTTCAGAGGGACTTGAGGGGCATAAGAGAGGGCAGTGGGAATTGAGTATGATCAAAATGTATTATATACACTCATGAAAGTGTCAGAAAATAAGCAAAAATTTCAAAATCTGCTAGGAACCATCTGATGAAATATTTCTTGTATTTAAGAAAATATCTTTTTTATTTTTGATAGATTTGATAGGCAGACTGATAAAAATGTTAAATTACTTTTAGCATTTAATTTTGTCATGCTTAACAATGATGTAACCGGTTACACTTAGTATTTGTTCCTTTTTAGATAAGATCTGTGACCAGATTAGTGATGCAGTGCTGGATGCCCATCTCAAGCAAGACCCCAATGCCAAGGTGGCCTGTGGTAAGAGACAAGTACCCTTTTTGCTGGAGACCTGAGTATGTTGGACAGAGAAGTTCATGGTGGACATGAGACCATATCATCAGGTCCAAAGTCAATGTCCTCTTGTCTGCAGGAGATTTCTTCTTCAAGTGACCTTCCTATGTTGTATCAGGGAGGAAAAGCATTTCTATCCAGGAGATAGATTCAACTAGGATTTGACATTAGATTTCATCACTACCACAACTACCAGAGGGCTGGGTAGGAACATGACCCTCCTAACACAGGTTTCATTAGGAGTAAGGGAGCCTCTAAAAGTTCGTGGATGGATCTTCCAGAAGTAAAAAGCTCAAAATGTCTGGGGTTGTCTAGAAACTCATTTTTGATGGCTCTGCGTGTCTGGAACCTCCTCTGGTTTTCTTCCCTAGCTTGTGGTATACCTCACATGTTAAAATAATTTATGCATCTCATTTACCAGTGTCTAGGAACAGCAGTTCCATCAACTGTCCAAAATCAAACCAACAGCTTTCCAGAGGGTTATTATTGTTGAATAAATCATTGAGGCCCTTGTCTACTCCTATACCCGCTAATGTTTCTTGGAACTCCATGTAGGCAAAATACCTTTACTGTTGCTTGTGGGATAAGTCCTCCAACGTCAAATCTTTGCCTGATAGAAGGCCTTGTCACACAAGATAGCCCTTGACTCCAGAGCCTGAAGACCCAGGTCTGACTTCTGACCTTACTAATGGGTCCGCAATGTTGGTTGTACCTGGACCTTTGCAATAGCTTATGGGGCAGGAAGCCTCAATGTGGAGACCAGAGTCCACTGTCAGTGTCTGTTCTATGTCCCCTCCTCTAGAGGCATCTCAGCTCATGTCATGTACACCAGATCCCATGCTACTCTGAGGGTAGATCCCACACTGATAGCTTTGAAACAAATGGTAGCACTTTCTGGAAGTGGCATGCGCACTAGCTTCTTAGATAGGGCTCTTGCTAAGTTCTGAAAGATTTCATGAGAGTTTCTAGCATCAGATATTCATGCAATTCCAGTTTTAAATGAAAATTTTCCTTTGAGAAAGTTGGTTTGTTTTGATCCTTGGATGAGGATCTCACTCATTATAGCAGAGTTCTGGCATCGTGTATATATATATGTGTGTGTGTGTGTGTGTGTGTGTGTGTGTGTGTAAGAGAGAGAGAGAGAGAGAGGGAGGGAGGGAGGGAGAGGGAGAGGGAGAGAGAGAGATGCATTCATCATGCTTATTATGAAAGCTACATTATTTGAGAAAGATTAAGTAGGTTGTCCAAGATAACAGAAGCAGTGAATTCTTTGCACAAAACTCAAATATAAGTCATTCATCTCAAAGCTTTATTCTCTGGCAGCACTTGAAGATACTCAGTGTTTAGTGCTGACGTTGCTCTTTTTGTTGGCACAATTATGCTTTCTTAGAAAGTACTCCTTGTGAATTTCCCAATGAGTCTTTTCATCTCCATCTTGAGAAGTCTAGACCCTTGAGCTTCTGTCTGCTGTTCCATGACTCTTTCCTGCCTTCCTTCCCTTCCAGAGACAGTGTGCAAGACAGGTATGGTGTTGCTGTGTGGGGAGATCACCTCAGTGGCCATGGTTGACTACCAGCGGGTGGTGAGAGACACCATTAAGTACATCGGTTATGACGACTCTGCCAAGGGTGAGGATGGGCTTGCTGCTTCTCTGTGTGTAGATCTCTACTGAGTGCGTCTGTCTCCCATAGGGAGTCAAATCTGGTACTTCAGTTTTATAGAAATATAAATTCTGTTAGGAGGGCAAACAGCCGTGACTGCAGCTGGTGGGGCCAGCATGTACCTGTCCACTACTGACAGGTCTCATTTAAGGTCCAGCCTTCCTGGCGCTGGCAGCTTGGAACAGACCTCTTAATGAAGACAGCTGCCCTCTAGTGACAGCATGCTCTGTGCCAAGAACAGGTGCTAGTGTCTACATATGTCCTCTGACTTCATCATTCCAGAACCCCTGGTGTGTTTCTTATGGACTTGAGGATATTCCGGCTTAGAGTAAAAATACAGTGAGATGCCACTGGGTCAGTGCTCCTATACTTTCTACTGAGCTGCACTGCATCTCACTGTAGACACAGGGAATGGGGCCTCATTTTCAAGCACCAGAGCCTGATCACAGGTAAAGGAGACAGGGCAGCTCAGGTTAGCCCCCATTCCAGGTGGTGTAGAATCTGACACCTCACAGACCAGGTGAGGAAGGGAGGGGACCAAGAAGCACCAGGTAATGCAAGCAGAGCTGAGGGCTTCTCCAGAGATGCTGCTGCTCAATGCCCATGTGGGTCAGGAAACAACCAAGCCTGGGAGTACATCAGGAGACTCAGCATGAGTGCCCTCTTTGCAAACATGTTTTGCTAGAGCTCCCAGTGCCCTTTATCCACACGGGCTTCCTGCATAGGGTTCTGACCCGACTTTGTAAAGGTTCCACTATAGCCTCTAGCAGTAGATACTCATGTAATTCCAGTCTTAACTTTTTTTTCAGATTTATTTATTTAAGGAAAAACTCCCTTTGCATCTCTGTTGACCCTCTCTCAATTCCCAGAGGTCACCATGAGAGATGTGTTGACCTTGAACAATCATAAGAAAGTCTACTTCTTGGGGGTTGGGGGTGTTTTAGAATGACCAAGAAGAGAAAGAGTGCACGCAAATTAATTTTTTTCACTTAAGATGTGAGGGCTTCATAGAAGAAACATCCTCCTGGAAAACAGCATCTTGAGATGTTACCATGTATAGCCTTTCCCCATTATACCTTAAGAAACAGTTTATTTATTCAAGACCAAACCTTGCATTAGATAACAAAGAAAATTTCCATGTCCTTTAGAAAGGGCTAACTGAAACAGCCCAACTCTGGCTGAACTGTACTTGGTTAACACTAGGACGATATATTATTTAGACTTGACGATTAGGCAAAATGGAAAAAGTCTTAATAAACAGATCAGAGACCTTTGGCACCTCTAAAGACTATTCATTGATTTCTATATCACAAACATCCACTGGGGGATGGTGGGGAGTGGAGAGGGTAGGCAAAGAGCAAAGATGACCACATTCTTGGGGTAGGGGGACTGCTTGTCCTCAGATGACCCACTGTGTGGTATTCTACGTGAATCTGTTTTCATCTTATGCAATAAGGGAGTAGAATTGCATAAGTAAAATGTCCAGAGACACTAACTAGAAGCTAGTCAAGTTTGGGTGTGTGGGGAGGAGCCAGAGGAGGAACATTCTGTCCAGAGATACCTAGAGGAGGTGGAAAAATACATAATGCTTAAGGCTAGCTCTAAGTTTGTTGTCTAAAGGAGTTCTGGCTCCATGACAGGGGTTGCTGTTAGTAAGGCTTCCTTGAGTTAGCACCCAGAATGCCAGAAAGGGACCCCCAACTCTGTGCTGCAGCTTTGAAGAGGGGGCCAGGGCCCCAGACGTTTAACTCTTTTATTTGTCATAGGATCCCAGATCTAGAAGACCCTCTAGATGGTTCACATACATGGCTTATTATTCAGGATGTGTGTATATAATAAATATAGACATATGTGTGGGTAAGGCATATAGTTCGACTTCTAAATGACAACATTGGAAAGAGCCTTGCTCTTCAATAAGTATAGGGATAATTTCTCTTTCCCTCCCTCCCTCTCCTTCCCTCGATCCCTCCATCCCTCTCTTCCTCTCCTTTATATCAGACAGGGTTTAACATAGCCCAGGCTGGCCTAAAGCTCTGAATGTAGCCAAGGACAGCCTCTTGCTTTCACTTTAAAAGTGTTGGGGATTACAAGCAGGCACTACCATGCCCCGCTGTTGCTGTGATTTTCAGATAGGATTCTGGATGGAGGGTTCCTCTGTGACACCCAGGGAAGCAAGGCTTTAAGTTGCTTACCTCCTTGTCAGAGTGCCCTTTGTGCTGTTTGGTTTGTGTCGTTGTTGTGGGTTATCACATTTTTGTGTAGGTTATGCTTCTTTTTAAAAAAAAAAACCAAGATATAGTTGAATACAGTAAAATATGCCATGGGGAATCTTTTCTTTTGAAAGAGTTCTATATGGCCATGGAAGAAAATTTAAGGTCTTTCAATATCCTGAGTCTCAGCTGGGAACAAGAGGCTCCCTCCCCTAACACCAAATGCCACTTCAGTGATTTTGAAGCCCACCAAGAAACTTATAGTCCTGTCTTGACACATGTCCCCACTCGGCTTGCTTTTGCCCAGGCTTCGACTTCAAGACCTGCAATGTGTTAGTGGCCCTGGAGCAACAGTCCCCAGATATTGCCCAATGTGTCCATCTGGATAGAAATGAAGAGGATGTCGGTGCAGGAGATCAGGTTTGTCGACTGTGTGAGGGGTGAAACCTATGGTTTGTTTGGACTGACTTATGATCCATGACGTGAAGCTGGTCTGGTTAATAACACTGTGGGTGTTCTCATCACTCTAGAGATCCTGTAATAAGCTAAACACTGTTTGCAACCTGTGTAGGCTGTGTAGGCTCTGCTTGTTAATAACAGATATAGGCTTGCCTCTTCCTTCCAGAGTGTTGGGGGTCAGAGGCAATGCATTCCCCTTCTAAAATGCCCAGTGCAAAGTGTTCTGTAGGGGGAACCCCCATAACTGTTGAAACACCAAACAAAATATGAGATTTGGACAATGTTACTGCTCTGAGCTCTAAGGCAGGTGTCTTACTCCAGGGCCTGATGTTCGGCTATGCCACAGATGAGACAGAAGAATGTATGCCCCTCACCATTGTTCTTGCCCACAAACTCAACACCCGGATGGCAGATCTAAGGCGCTCTGGTGTCCTTCCTTGGCTGAGACCTGATTCTAAAACTCAGGTGAGCTGCATTCATCATCTCCTGCAGGAGCTTCATGTTCAACAAATCATTTTGGTTCTGGCCATATTTATTTTATTTTAAATTAACTGATTTTACAACACACACACACACACACACACACACACACACACACACACATTCTCTGTGTTTGATTTGATGCCCTGTTATCCTCCCTTCTCTCTCCCACTTCCATTAAGCTTCTTCTATTTTCTAACAAGTTCTCCCTCCCACTGTTATGTCTTTATTGATGTGTATAACCCACTGCTTTTAATTATATGAGTTCGAGTAGGGGAGTTACTTACTTGAAGAAAGGTACCTTTCCGTTTATTGACTATAATTCTTCAGGGAGAGTGGGATGTTATGAGCCTGTCTCCTTTCCATAATGAAATGTTGGTAGGCCCAGCCTTGTGCTGATATCATACAGATAGCCAAAGCTGCTGAGGATTCATGGAAACAATGCCATGTCCGATCCAGAAATCAGCATTTCACAACATTCCTTCCCACTTTCTGGCTTTTCTTGCACTTTTTCCACTGCCCTGTTCCCTGCATTTCCAAGGGTGCAATAGAGACATTCCATTTAGGGATAGGTATTTAACGATCACTTATTCTTAGCGCTTTGACCAGTTATGAGTCTTTGCATTGCTGTCACCTATAGCAGGCAGGATCTTTTCCCACCAAGGCTAATACATCAGCAGTTTATGAATATAAACCCAAATATTTAGAAGGCAACTTGACACCACGTGTATTTAGTAAAGCAATGGTAGTAGGTTCCTTAGTAGGGCCTGTGCTCTCCCCAGCTTTTGACAAGGTTTACAGTACCAGGTATGAATTTCCTCCCATGGGGGAGCCTCAACTTTATTTAGAAAGTGATTGATTACACCTCTGTCCTGTTTTTAAGATGAAAATATTCTTTTTGTAAAAAAATATTTATTTATTTATTTATTTATTTATTTATTTATTTATTTATTTAT
>JABTXL010008037.1:10021928-10062928 GCA_025134845.1 Neodon shergylaensis | reverse complement strand
TATTTATTTATTTATTTATTTATTTATTTATTTATTTATTTATTTATTATGTATTCAATATTCTGTCTGTGCATATGCCTGCAGGCCAGAAGAGGGCACCAGACCCATTACAGATGGTTGTGAGCCACCATGTGGTTGCTGGGAATTGAACTCAGGACCTTTGGAAGAGCAGGCAATGCTCTTAACCTCTGAGCCATCTCTCCAGCCCAGATGAAAATATTCTATTCCGGCACTCCATTTTGAAAACAATCATCATTTGAAAACTTTCAGGCTAAACAAAAAATCAGGCAGGCTGGAAATATAATTCTATTTTTTGTTTTGTTTGGTTAGCATGTGTAGATTCTAATGATTCTTCAGTTCCTGCCACAGGCTTATTCTTCATCAGCTTCAGACATGGTGGTTCCTGCCTTTATGTGCACACAGGTCTGGTCTCTTGACCATGAGCAGATTTGTCTCTCCAAGATCACTTTCCTTGTCTTTATTTCTTGTATACCCTTGATGTGTTCAGTTCTTGCCCTCTTGGCTCTGGCCTCCCACCTCCCCATCATGTTGAAACCCGTTTCTGTTTCAAGGACAATGGTGATGTAAACACAACCCACGTGGAGCTCCCATATCACTCTTCAGTCTCCCGATGGCCTTTGGCCAGTGGCTGCCTGCCCTGGCTCCTTTCTTGTGTTCCAAAGTGTGACGCCCCAAGGTCTTGGCACATCTTCACTCATGTTTTCTCCATCTCGTCACACCCTTGGCTCATACATCTTCTAACACGGTCCCTCCGAATCAGTAGCCCCCTTTCTTACTCACTCTGCAAATTCACGTGCTGAGAGCCCATTAGATGCTTCTCACAGTCACCTCTGACTAAGCTGACACCTGCCCAGTATGTTCTTCAGTCCAGCTTGGTGTCTTCTTTCTCCACGGTATTGGCATCTCACGTTTTCTCAGATGAGCATCCCTCTCCTTGCTGGCCAGCTTCTCCTGGAGTGGTTCCCACTCCACCCAAGGCAGAAATAGTACTCTCTGTCCCCAAAAGGTCCTCCCTGCTTGAGAACTGCAGTTAACTTTTCCTCTTAACTGTCACATCTCTTCAGAATTCTCATGAGTTCCTACTTCCTGTGAGAGGGGGTCAGAACCTACTTGTCATTCTGCATTCAGATTTTTATATTTCCACCATAACTTTCCTCTGCCACTTCCACTTAACTGACATCATTTCTTTCAGGTTGTCCTTGGATTATAGGACTTTTACTCTACCCTTCATCTTGTTTGGGTTCCTTTTCTGGAGACAGTAAAGTCAATATCCTTGTGACCGCCACTTCTGATCCACCACTAGGTAGTCTTCCCCACTCCTGGACTTGTAATTGCTTTATATGCTTTGATGATCAAGTGTGGTTCGTCTGTCTGTGTCCAGTCCCTCCAGCCACCAGATAGAACCTTCTCAGTGAGGTGGACAGCTCACTGAGCAGAGATCTCACATTGTTCCACCTAAAGCAAGTGAGGGGTTTATGACCCCAGTAGAACATTGTCTTGGGTTTTCATGTGCTATTCTTATGACTTTCAAGGTGGAAATGAGGTCACCAACACTTCTCAGGTATTGTTGGAGGTTATGGGACAGGACAGCTAACATGTAGACTGTGGTGGCACCTAAAGAAAGGGCTCTACAGAAAAGACAACTCCAGAACAGGGGCTAGAAGAAGGCAACAAGCCCCCTAATGGCTTTTCCCTCTGCTAAGAGAGGAACAGAGGGAATGCTTTGAGAGCAACTGTGGTAGAAAAGGCCTCGTTCATTCTCCCTGTTTAATAAGAAAGAGCTTCCCAAGGCTCAGGAGCACCAAGGAAAAGAGGGAGAGGATGCATTGAGTTCTCATAAGATGCTAGTATTTGATGCCTATCATGGGGGACCATGAGCCTACTCTAGTTAAGGGGGATATATGCCTGCTGGTGGTCCTATGTGGGGCTTGTCAGCTGGTCACTTGTTAGCCCCATGGCCTCCTTGGTCTGCCTCCATGCTGTGTCAGGAGAGTAGCCAGCTTCCTCCTCTATAGTCCCTTTGTAAAGGATTTCCACTGTCACCTGTGTTGGCTGTAGCCAGGATGAGTCTTTCCACCTGAACAAATTGCTGCTGCTGATATTGATAACCAGGGTTGGCAGTCCAGAGGCTATTTTTGTACCAGGTCAGAGCTCTGGTTTCCATAGTGTATTTTTCCCCATATCTGCTGACATGGCAAGATAAGAGCAGAGCTCAGGCCCTTCACTCTGCCACCCCGTTCCAGGAGTTCTGCAAGGATGCAGCATGGTATTTGCCTAGGAGGGATGGAGACATTAGGGCTCAGTTGGAAACTGACAGGTTGGAGCATTTCCTCGAGACTGAGCCCCCTCCAAGGCTACAGGAGATAACTCTGATCCTAGAGCTTGCCATGGGTCTCCTTGGAAATCCACCATCCCACACTCTAGCTCCCTATGCCTGGATAATTCCCATGGGTGGACAGTGCAGGATTTAAGCATTAGTCCCCAGTGATTGTACACTTGCCCATCTTACTAAGGTCAGATGGCAAGTGGCCAGGGCTCTTTCTCTCCCTTCCTCTAGATCCCACTCTGTTGCTTTTTGGACCAGCAGGACACAGAGCAGTGGTATAATATGTATCTCATTGGCTATACTTGATCTTAGCCAAAAGACTCAAAAGTGATAGATATCGTTGGATGGCTGTCTAAGGCACCTTGGGTACCTTATAATAATAAGACCCCATTGCAGCACACCTCAACAGGGCTGCAGGGTCTGAACTGGGCTCTGTAGTGGAAAACTATTCTATGCCTGCCAGCAGTCAGTCAGACTCCTGATATTTGGTATAGGCACACTTCTGCAAGCATCTCATGCCCCCAAGCTCTGTATATACTGCTCTGATGAGTAGGTACATACTGTCTCAGGCAGCACGGAGCATCATATAGTTCATGGACTTAAGTAGCAAATATCTGCTAGTTAGAGCCTCGGCTATAAGTCTCTGGGTCACACCTCCACAATCTTGTGTGTCATCCTGATGAAGGTATTTGTAAATCTGGAACCTAAGCTTTGTTGTATGTGGAATGGGGCAACAATGGCTACCAATCTTTGATGTGGCTTCCAGCATGCAAAGCTTATTCCTTCATTGCTGCTTTCTTAACCCTCATTTGCTGCCCCCATCCCATCCTTCCACTCTGCAAGCCCAGGGCATCCTATCTGCTTTTCCCTGCCACCTGAGATATCAACTGTCTGTGCCCAGTGATGTGTCAGTAGAGCACTGGGTCTCCTGATAGCATTTTGTCTGTGCTACTGTGGGAATGAAGAGCTTTGGTTCAGCCTGAGCAAGGTTTGGCTCTTGGGCATTTCACAAACTGGCTGTGTGATGTCAGGCAAGTTCTGATCTCTTAGTTTATTTCATTTGTAAAGTGGGGGTCACAACACCTCCTCACTTGGTAATATACTGGATGGGCACAGGACTGGACGTGGTGGAGGTGAATGGTTAAGGCATTTGCATGGCTTGAGCTGCCAGGAGCTTGTAAGTCGGAACCTAATCCCCACTCACATGGACACCACTTTACCTTCTTTGGGTGAAGCACCAAGACAAAGGGGATTTAGAGCTTGTTGCCCTTCTGACTTAACTGTCCTAACTAGGGATACTATCATCCTGTCCCTACAGATGACAAAGTTTGCTGGTCCAGTATCCTTCACTGAGGGTAGAGGATCACTTGTCAGGCTCTTTTTCTCTGTGTCAGAGGCTCAACATATGCCAAAAAAATACAGCCTTGGTTAAAGATTCTTCTTGGTCGTTCACATTCTAGGACCAAGGTACCCTTGTCTCTGCCAATGACAGGTGGACCGTGAATGCCTGTGTTCACTCATAGAAGTGGGGGCAGTCCAGAGGAAGTGGCAAGAGGGTTTTGGCTAGAGAGGGTCATTGGCACTAGCAGTGTCTGGGATAGAAGAAGAGCCTGGTCATCAGTTGAAAGACAGTGCCACACGTGTGTGCATTATGCTGTCATCTGTGGTACTGAGCAAATTAACAAATGTACGCATGTGTTATAGGAGCTCTCCAAAGAGGCTCTAAGGACAAGGGGACTCACTTGGTCCCTCAGGAGCTCAGTTGGCCTCCTGGGGGATCTGTGCCTGGCAACCATGTGGCCTCAGGTCAGGCTTGCGTCTCACAGTATCTCCCCAATGGACAGGTTACAGTTCAGTACGTGCAGGATAATGGCGCGGTCATCCCCGTGCGCATCCACACCATCGTCATCTCTGTGCAACACAATGAAGACATAACGCTGGAGGCCATGCGCGAGGCCCTGAAGGAGCAGGTCATCAAAGCTGTGGTGCCAGCCAAGTACCTGGATGAAGACACTATCTACCACCTGCAGCCAAGTGGGCGGTTCGTCATTGGAGGTCCCCAGGTGAGTACTTGTCTCTGGGAAAGGCCCTGTTGCTAGATCTTGGTGACTAAACTGCTTGCTTTTCAGAATACACCGATGACAAGAGTGGTTTAGCAGTGTCTTCCAATCAACTAAATTGCTCGGCGATCTTTGGCCTATTTTGAAGATACTCTGTATCTGTTAATATGTCAATAGAGGGAACATGTTTATAGCAGTCTCCACTTAGGGCTGTCAAGTCCTATCACCCAGCTCTTCCAGATGTTATCATGCTTGCCCACAGCTGCCACCACCTCTCCGTACTGGGTCAGGCACTCACTCATGCTTGCTCATGGCAGACGTTCCCGGGCAGTGCTTGCTGAATATTTGCTCTGGGGTCCATAGCTGTTATAGGCAGGGCAATAAATCTGGGGATTTATAAAACCAGATAGAGCTGTTGCCCCTTTCTCCTTATATGCACACAGCACTAGGGATTGGCAGAGCTGATGATGTTGTCAAGGCTGTGCACCCATCACAGGTTCTGTGGTCAAACAGTGTTGATATTGGGCAGAAAGAAGGTTAAAGTCCTTGTTTTCTTGATGGATGTCTCAAAGTCTAGATAGGTAAGTGTGACATGTGGATCTCTAAATAGGATTAGAGTTACTGGGTTCTCTCGCCAAGGTGTTAAATTTAGCTCCTTTGCAAGGTAATCCTGAAGTGCCGCTGCTCAGAGCACATTTGTGAAGTGAGCAACAGGAGGCACTGGCCCGAACCGCAGCCCCAGGTTGTATTTACTGCGGTATAATTCTGCCACAGGTGGATCACTACTTATGATGGACTCAAAAGTGAAGGCATGACCCCAGATGACCTCTGGCCCGTCTCCTGCACTTTCCAATGAGGCTTTGGCAGGTTGCTCGATTTTCATAGCTGGTCAGTGCCAGGACTGGGACAAGAGCCTATGGTTTCTGCCTGATTACAAAGGGCCTTTGAGAATGCCCAAGGTGACTCAGGACATCCTTTCTAAGGCCTCCTGCTTCCTCCAGCATCCAGGACCACTGGTCCTCATCTCTTTTCCATTCGTTGACTTCTGCAGGGGGATGCAGGTGTCACAGGCCGCAAGATTATTGTGGACACGTATGGAGGCTGGGGTGCTCATGGTGGCGGTGCCTTCTCAGGAAAGGACTACACCAAAGTGGACCGCTCAGCAGCTTATGCTGCCCGCTGGGTGGCCAAGTCCCTGGTGAAGGCTGGGCTCTGCCGGAGAGTACTTGTTCAGGTAGGCTGCCCCCATCCTGTTCTTGCCAAAGACCTCAGTCCCACCTGGGGTTGGGAGATACTGGCTCAGTGGGAAAGCTCCCTCTTTGACATTGGTTGCAACTCTGCATATATTGCCCTGTTCACCATGGCTGGAGCTGTGGCAAACTAGGGAAGGAGAGAGCACACTGAGGAAAGAAGGGCTGCCAGGCAGGAGAGGTAGGGGTCCTGTCAGCAGGGGAAGTGTGATCCCTGCTGCTCTGCTCTGTGAAATCTCTCCGAGGACATAAGTCCCTGAGTCAGATCTTTCTGGAAGGTGTCCTACGCCATTGGTGTGGCAGAACCACTGTCCATTTCCATCTTCACCTATGGAACCTCCAAGAAGACCGAGCGGGAGCTGCTGGAGGTGGTGAACAAGAACTTCGACCTCCGGCCTGGTGTTATTGTCAGGTAAAAGCACTAGCATACTGTGTTGCATGGGACCTTGCCACGCCTACACCCAGGTGGACACCTGCACAGAAAGAGCTTTGCAGCTTCTTAACCAGCAAGAGGCTCTCAAGTTCTGGCCCCTTCACATAGTGCGTGGGCCTGTAGCACAGTTCATGACCCCAATGTGGATTGCCTGCTTTTCAGCTAAAGGAGGTCCCGCAGACATGATCCCTGGTGAGGCCATCTTTTCTCAGCTGTGGCATCTCAGGCCAAAGGACTAGGAATCCAGTAGGCACATCCATTCCTCCAGGCTCCCATGGCATCTCTATTTTCTGGTTCTTGGCTATGATAGCACTGGCCTAGGCAAAGCCAAGAGAGTACAGAGAGTTACCTCAGGTGGTGTTTTACATCCTGGTGAACCCTCAGCCGTCTCTGACCTTGGAGCCTTCACTTCCTAACCTGAACAGGATAGGGCTGTGATATCAATAGGGAGCAGGTGTGTGTGTGTGGGGGAAAGCTCTCCGAGGATACCCCTGTAGTGTAACCTTTCCCATTTAAAAATGATCCTTGCCTCCTCTAACTGCAGGGACTTGGACCTGAAAAAGCCCATCTACCAGAAGACTGCGTGCTACGGCCATTTCGGGAGAAAAGAGTTTCCCTGGGAGGTCCCCAAGAAGCTTGTGTTTTAGAGCTGATGGGAGGTTTGGCTTTGTTTCATACTCTCCTTTCCTCTATGGAGACTCCCAGGTCTCCTTAGCCTCTTTTTCCCTGCTCCCACCCCGAAGGCCAAGCCAGCTTCTTCAAACTTTTTCCTACCCAGCAATCTGCAAGCATTTCACAAATGACATGGCAGATGACTTTCTGGTGTGAGGTTACCAGGTCTCCTTGCAAGGATAGTCAATGTTCCTCTTCTGTCCCTCAGATAACAGCAATGTTGATTTTGTGAAAAAGTCACCCCTGTTAGGCATGAAGTAGCTCCCTCACCTCCTCCCATAGTCTGAACCTGACTAGGCCATCTCATCCTCCCAACTGGGCATGTGCCCAGATGAATGTATTGCATATACCTCTGGCTTCCCTTCACATTTGCAACCAGAGCTCCTGAGCCAGGGCTTTTTCAATGTAATGTGGTCAATGTCCCTTGAGCAACTGCACTGTTTGAGGGACTGAGCTGTGTTTTCTCCATCACAGCACAATAAGATGGCATCCTTATCATTCACATTAACAAACGAGGAAACTGAGGCACAGAGAGTCTACAGAGCTCTCGCTGGTTTCCACAGCCACATGTATCAGTGTCAAGAAATAGAGTTGGAGTTTTGACTTTATCACTCTCATATCTGCATCTCAAACCAGATGTTGGCTTGAGTGAGGACCAAGTGGATTGGCTTGAGGCTGTGGGGTCTGTTATTTAAGTCCTGGCCTTCCTGGAATTAGGAGATGAACTTGGTGGCTCTTGGTAAGCCCTGGACAGTGTTATAGGAAATTTCATTTGTTCTGGAAGAGAACTGAGGGCAAACTTGATATCTTAGCCTGTCAAGCTGGCTGTAATCTAGTACTAAGAAGCTTCATGGTCCTAGCTCCCATCTTTCAAAGACAGGTGTGTGAGTGCCCTGGCCATGGAGTTTAAACACAGACAGCCTCGTGTTTTCATCCCCATAGAGGAGAGGCCTCTTGTTCCAGCAGAGGCAACCAGTCTCTGATGGGGACCCTCCCCCCTCCAAGGCTTTTTCCTTTCCTGGACCCTCATGAGTATGCAGTCTAACTGCTGCTTGGGAAATGAATGACTTAGGTGCAGAGCCAGCCTCCAAGCAGTGGACAAGTTACCCAAGATCTCATAAGAACCTGCTTTAACCAGGTGGCCTTTGAAGGGCATGACTATCTACCAGGGTCCTGGAAGCCCCATATTCCTATGCTGTCCCATCATGATTGGCACCACCTATCCAATCTGTCCCTAGCCAGGACCTCCCCACATCAGACCCCTTCCAGCTTCCAGGAGCATGGGTTCAGGAAGGGCACTGGTTCACAGTGCTGGTTCTGGCTAGGAGAACCTAGCTGGGGCAGCTTTATCAAGCAAGATGCCTTGCTTCTGTGTCTTGACTGGTCCACAGAGACCTCAGCATTTCCCTTTCCATCAGGTTGAGGGATAGCAGAAGGAAAAGTCCTAATGGCCAAAAAACCCTGGAGCCATGAGTGACATAGAAGAAGCCTGGGTTTCTCCATAGGTTTCCTGGCTGCCTGAAGCCAAGTTCCTAATACCAGAGGGTAGGATGGGTGCGCTGATGGCAGAGTTCCTGTAACTTAAACTATATCTAAACAAAAATCCAGAATTGTATACTTCCCCCAACCCTAAGAGTACTGAGACTCTCTTTTTTTCTTTCAACATTTCAGATGAAACAAAGCCAATATTTGTTACTCTTACCTGCTAGTATGGTGAATAAAAACTCAAGGAGCAACGACTCTGTGTTTTCTGTCCCTGTAGTGTGTATGTGTGTGAGTTCATGCATGTCTGGGGAGGACACTGGATGTCTTGCTCCATCTGATTCTGCCTTATTCCCTTGAGAGTCTCTCATCAAACCTGGAGCTAGGCTGGAGGTCAGCAAGCCCTAGTGATTCTAGTGATTCCTTATCTTCATTCCCCAGCATCACTGTGCTGGAGTGATGGGTGAGTGCATGACCACACAGCTTTTAAAGATGAGTGCCAAGGATTTGAACTCAGTATTCTTATCCACAAAGAAGTCTCCCCAGCCCCACCAGCCCCACTATGCTTGTGTGTGTTTTTTTGCATAGCACTTCTGACTTCCCAACCCCCAGAAATTCTGTGTACCTTTTTTTTAAAAAGATTTATTTATTTATTATGTATACAGTGTTCTGTTTCCCTGTATGCTTGCTGGCCAGAAAAGGGCACCAGATCTCATTACAGATGGCTGTGAGCCACCATGTGGTTGCTGGGAATTGAACTCAGGACCTCTGGAAGAGGAGTCAGTGCTCTTAACCTCTGAGCCATCTCTCCAGCCATGGATACCTTTTTCAGGATTGCCCCAGCCTTGACCCGTATGACCTCCCCCAGCCCCTGTGTACCAATGCTTTCTCACCGACCAGCTCCTGTACTGTGACTGAGTTACTAGAAGTGCTCCATGGCCCTCTGAGTTTGAGATGGCTTTGTAATTCCCCTTGCAGTGGCCATCAAACCCTGGGGCTGTGTTGAAGCAAGTGGGGGTTGGGACCTTTGCAGTTTCCTAGGAGGAGGTTGGGGGGAAGGTGTCAGTTCTGGGACACGTGCTTACATGCAGGCTGAGAGCAGGTCTATATTGTTGTTCATTCTCATCACCTGGACGCCAGGAAAGACTGGGGTGTAACTAAGACCCAGGCCTATTGAGGAGAGGAGAGAGGCAACAGCCAACCACAGGTGGTCTCAGGTCTTGTAT
This sequence comes from Neodon shergylaensis, assembly GCA_025134845.1. Taxonomy (NCBI): domain Eukaryota; kingdom Metazoa; phylum Chordata; class Mammalia; order Rodentia; family Cricetidae; genus Neodon; species Neodon shergylaensis. The sequence continues at coordinate 10,053,458 of JABTXL010008037.1, read as the reverse complement.
GTGACTGATTCTGTATCTCAAGCAGCCTCTAGACCTCACAGAAAATGGGCACACATTCTGCAAGAATTTCTGTGAGCATCATGACCCCCACCTGGGAATGCTTATTTGTGGGAGGAAAGTTTACGAATGAAAAGGGAAAACCATTACTAAAAATAAGAAACAAGGGGCTCAAAATTCCAGGCTGGGTGGGAGGGGGCCTAATGGAGTTCCATCATGTGCTGAGGACCTATTGGCAATTGTTGATGCTGGGGAAGGGAAGAGCCAGTTTTCTTCACAGATGCAAGTCCTGAGAGGCTCCAGGAGATGATCATATTCCCGTGCAAATATAGGCAATACTATGTGCAATCACATGAAGTTGGGACAAAATAGGGATTGGTACAGGGTGAAATTGGAGGGGAGGGAAATGGGTGGATTAGATAAAAGAATATTTACATACATGTATGACATTCTTAAACAATAAAAGAAGAAAGAAGGGTTAGGAACTTGGATCAACAGTTAAGGTGCTTGCTGTACAAGCAGCAAGCATAAGGAGTATTGTTCAGGTCCTCAGAATCCAGCTTAATTTTGGATGGGCATGAGAGCCCACCTATAATTCCAGTTCTTAGAAGGTAGAGGCAGGGAATTCCCCCAGAGCAAGCTAGACTGTACTAACAAGCTCTGAGTTCAACTGAAAGATCTTGCCATAAGAAATAAGGTGGAGAGTGATTGTGGAAGATGCCCAATGTCAGCCTCCACTTGTGTGTGCACATATGCATACACACATGTGCTCACATACATAAGGACATGCGTATTCACACCACACACACACATGCAAAAAGAAAATAAAAAGGAGAATAGTTTTTGAGCTATGGAATTCTCTAAAGTTAAGATTGTAACAAAATAGGGATGAAACACCATAACCAAAAGCAACTGGGTGACAAAGGGTTTATTTCAGCTTACAGCTGTAGTATATCGTGTGAGGAAGTCAGGGCAGGAGCCCAGAGCAAGGAACTGAAGCCATGGAGGAACACTATTTACTAGCTTGTTCCTCTCAACTGGCTCAGCCTGCTTTCTTATACAACTCAGGACAGTCCGGAAGTGACACCATTCCCAGTGGGCTAAGACCTCACAAGGCAATTACTAGTCAAGACAATCTCCAAAGGCTTGCCTGTGGGCAATCAGACAGAGTCATTTTCCCAACCGATGTTTTCTCTTCCCAGATGTCTCTAGTTTGTGTCAAGTTGACAGAAAACCCAAGCAGCACCGTAGGAGAAGCAAAGGAGGTTGGGAAGGGACAATGGGCACAGAAGGAGGAGACTCAGGAGGAGGATTGTCTTTGGAAGTCAAGATTGAGAAATACCACTATGAGTTTGATAATCTGAGGTTTAGGAAGGTCTTACTGTGCCAAATCTCTGCTCTGTGTGACGTTCTATGTAATTTTTTTTTCAAGATAGGGTTTCTCAGTAGCTATGGAGTCAGTCCTGAAACTCACTCTGTAGACGAGGCTGGCCTCAGACTCAAGGAGATCCACCTGTCCCTGCCTCCCATAGTATTTTAGTTTTAATTAGCTAAAAAGGAAAGCATCCTTTTTCCTCAAACTGCATCCCAGCACTATTATAGAATTTAATAATTTGTGGCCACTTAACTATCCACATTACGATTTCTAGAATATACAAATCGTTAGTTTTAGCTAGGTGTCTGATAATATGGGTGTTCCTAAACATGATGCCACCCACTACCTGGGATCAGCCCAGCCAGAGACCTTTAAAATGTCAGAACATTCTAGGTTCCTGCTTTTGTGTGGCTCAGTGAAGAGATCAAAGAGGCTCTCTGTAGCTTTCCCTGATTTGATGCAATCATGATTGGATTAGGGTGACTTCGTGGAATGTAGGTGTAGGAAATGAGGGCCCAGGGGAACGTTGCTGGTCTGGCTTCAGCAGGGTTGTTACCCCATGGCCATCGGATACTGGCCATAGTGGGGCTGAGCTCAGCCTTCATGGAAAGAGAAATGAAGTGGTCTTTTGTGTCCCTCAGCCCTTCTTCACCTCATCAGAACATCTGGGCCACAACACCTGCCTCACCACCACCACCATCCTAAGGGCTTTAGGTTAACCTGTATGGGGTTTGTGGTGTCTGCAACCTCAGGGCCAAGACTGCTGAAGTCAGTGCTGTTATGCTTAGGAGCCTGGCTGAACTAAGGTCAAACATGTCAGGGCTGTGCACCATGGATGAAGAATAAGGCCAAAGCTTCTAGATGATTTGGGGGGCAGTCTGGAGAGCTTAGGCCTAGGCCGGGTCAGCCCTGTAGGTTGAAAGGCTAATTTGAGCTTGCCTCAGGGCTTCGGGTGTTGTGAACAGACAGAGCCTGAATTGGAGTCTTTATGAAAACCTAAATAGAGCTTCCGGGGCCACGCAAGATGAGGTGTGAACCAGGCTTCCGAGCACACTGCGTGTGTCATCTCTGGAAAGGCACAAAACTATACTGAGACTCAGTTCCTTTATGTAATGTCAGGAATAAAGGACAGATCCTGCTGGAAGGTGAGTCAGAGATGGATGTTGAAGGCACAAAGGGCCCATCTAGTACCTACTACTATCTAGTCTCTAGCACCTACTACCTACTATTATCGAGTACCTAGTACTCAAGACCTAGTGTCTAGTACCCAGCACTTACTATTATCTAGTGTCTCGCATCCGGTACCTCACAAGCAGTCTGGAATGTGCCGTGGTTCCCGTTAGGCATCTCCAGGTGTACAGCACCGATCTGCACTCTGTGGGGAACGGAGATGGGCAGGCAGTCAGAAGAGCCCTGACGAAGGGAAACACACAAGAACAAAGATTCTGCCTCTCAGACTAGGATAGTCGAAGCGGGAAAGAAATTCACTAGAAGGTTTAGTGAAGTCACCCCATATCCTACCTTGTCAGGCCTTCTGAGTCAAAGCAGCCCTCTGTGAACGTGGAATCTGATGAAGAGGGCGCATTCTGAAGGCTTGTTTGCACAGCCCTCCAGTTGGCTGCAATTTTCCATGCAGCCAGCAGAGGGTAGAGCTGACCCACACAACCATCGTGGAAAGGCCCCTCTGACAGTAATGCTCATTCCAGGAGAGAGGATGAGCCCCCTAAGAGATGTTTTATTACTTTTCCTACCCATCCACCCAGGGCTCTTGGATGCCATAGTGTACCTGTGCCCCAGAATCCTTCTGTCCCATATAAAGCTTCGTTTTTCTCCTTTGTTGAGAGAGTCCTTTATTAAAGAGTAGGACCGAACACAAAATGTTGTATCATGCAATACTTGCAGCAGCGTTCAGCTAAGAACAGTCTATATTACAAATGTAAGATATTGAGGCCTGTTGCAAGGTTACTATGGTCAACAAGTAACAGAGCCCAGGAAGTGTCGAGGTAAATTCTGTGGGTCTGTGTTTCCATCTTTCCCCAACCCCTCCTCCCCTGCCCCAGCCCCCAGCCTGCTTGAGGTAGTAAAGCCTGGTGCTTATGATGGTTTCCCACCTTTTCAGAGTTGGAAATAGTGGCTGAAATTAATCTCTGCTGCTCTCAGAACAGTTATTTTAGAGTCCAAAGTAGAGGGGAGCCACAGGCTTAGAAACAATCCTCTACGTGGGTTCTGTGGGTATTTCTACTTAAGGACACCAGCCCATATCTCACTGTGGCATATGCTATGGCGTCCTGAAGCTTTATAATCCCCCGCCCAGCACTGTTTTGTCCATCTTGACCACTGTCGACCTGAATGGGCGGGGGGACTCAGTGATAGAAACAGTGCCGCTGTGTTGCTTCTGGGGAGGAACATGAAAGGATGCAGCACGTCCGCGCTGGGTTTTTGCTTTCTTTGGAGGTGCTCAGGTAGGCAAGCAATCTACCAGACCTATTCTCAGCCCCCTCTTTTCACTTTTCTTATTTTTTTTCAGATACTCTCTCACTAGGTTGTTCTGGCTGGTCTTGAACTCACTCTTTAGTCCGGGCAAGCTTTGAGTTTGCAATCCTCCTGTCTCAGATGCCTCCATAGTTAGAGCTATAGGCCCATGCCACTAGGCTCATCTACCTTTAACAGAAATATTTAGTACATTGACATCTAAGGAAGTTGCTGATGAGTAAACATTTTTGTTTGTGGGTTCCTTGATTGTTTGTTTGGTTACATTTTAGGACAGGAACTTATTCTGTAGTGTAGCATTCCCTTGAACTTCCCAAGTAACTACCCTGTCAGCCTTCCAGAAACTAGGATTATATGTATGAGTTGCAACAAAAGTTAAGATATTGTTTAGCTAAATAAACGTCTTTTTAAATGCATTATCTGGGATCAAGTATTTTGTTGTAGAAACAAAAAGTGGATTAATATACATTTTACAAATGTCATCATTTTAAACTGTGTAAGCAATGACCTTACAAGTTGTTTCATTACCATTATTTAATTCTTGAATTTTTTAATTAAATTTATTTATTTATTTTACATTCCAATTTTCCCTCCCTCCTCTTCTATTCCCTCTTGCCACCTCCCCTACCCAATTCACTCCTTCTCTGCTTATGTTTAGAAACAGGTAGGCCACCCATGACATATCACTTTGAAGTAAGACTAAGCACATCCTTTGTACTGAGACTGGGCAAGGCAATCCAGTATGAGGACCAGGTCCCCAAAAGCCAGTCAGAGCATTAGGGACAGCCTCTACTCCCACTGTTAGGAATCCCACAAGTAGACCTAGCTACACAACTGTCAACACATATTAGAGGGTCTAGGTCTGTTCCAGGCAGGCTTCCTGGTTGTTGGTTCAGTCTCTGTGAGCTTGTACGAGCCCAGGTTAGTTGTTTATGTGAGTTTTCTTGTGTTGTTTATGACCCCCTGGCTCCTACAATCCTTCCACCCTCTTGTCAGCAGGATTTCCTGAGCTCCGCCTAATGTGACTGTGACTGTGAGTCTCTGTGCCTTTTTCACCAGTTACTGGATGAAGGCTCTCTGATGACAATTGGGGTAGCCACCGTTCTATAAGTAGAGCAGAATGTTATTAGGCATCATCACGCTGACTTTTTCCCCTCTCCTGTCATGTTTGGTTCTATCCTGGTCTCTGGGCAGTCTGGCCTCTGGAACCTAGCATTCCAGGCAGTGTCAAGAGTGGGCTTGCTTTCCCAGAATGGGTCTCAGGCTGGACCAACTGGTTTGCCACTGCCACCAGGGGGCTCAGCCCCCAGCAGGTTCTCAGCAGGTCAGAGAGACTGGAGAGGAGATGTGGATAGGTGAATTATTGAACAGATGCACAGAGATACACTTTATCTGATGACCAACACTCAATCCTTCATTTTATTTTTCTCTTATCCCTTTTATACCACCCAAGACAAAAATTTCTATGCCAGGAAAGATTACTTCATAACCGCAAGTTACATATTTTCCAAAACCAAATTAAAGTCTTTACATAAGAAGAAATTACAATAAGATCACAAGTCACATGTTTCCTTGGAAGCCCACAAGTAGTTAAACATTTTTCTTTGTATTAATTTTCCCACCATAACATCTTCACTCCACAGCAATGATTTTTTTTTTATTACTGATTAACAAAGTTTTAAGCAAACAAAATATATTTCGGCCAGTTCCTTTTGTACTAGCGGGCAGCTGTTTGAGGTTTCAGTGTAACAGATTTCTGTCCCTAACTCTACTCTAGAGAAACTTTAAACCAGTGGCCCCTTCACCATCTTCCTTTACACACAGGAGGGTCATTTAATTCTGTTCACAACTTTGTATCTTCATGGTGCACACTGGGGCCTATGATTAATTCTGTAAGCTCCATGACCAAGGAACTCAGACCTAACCCTGGGTGTAGGGACATAATTGCTTTCTTGGATCATGAGCCTGTTTTCCCACAGGCAGAATTCACGGGCCTATAATGCATGAAACTTCCTTGTTCTTATTTTCCATCCTCTGCAAATCTCATATCTAACGAAGGGGAAAGTAACTTTTAGCCTATTTTTTGTCTTTTTTGTATCTTTTATTGGAGCAATTGGCAGAAGAGCTAGCCTAAACCATTTCCCTAATCATCCTTACTATCTGTCCTAACCACCTGTATCATTTAGGCTAACTCAGAAAGTCCAATTAAATCATGGATCTAACTAATCATCTTTAAGTTTATAAAAATCATCTTCATTATGATATGCAAATAAGTTGCGCAGCGAGGAGTGGGATTTTCCCAAGAAACAATCACACTATACTAGATACAATGCTATTCTTTCACATAGTAATCATAATGCTGAATACAGTGAAAACATGGCAGCAGCAAGCTAGGAGTCTTAGCTGGGGTCATCGTTATAGATTCCTGGGAGTTTCCCTCGTACCAGGTTTCTGTCTGACCCTGAGATGTACCCCTTTTCCTGTCATCTCTTTCAATATTCTTCCCCTCCATCCACCCCCAATCCTATTCCTCATGTTCTCATCCCCACTTCTCCCAGCCCACCCACAAGCTCTCTTTTGTTTCCTCTTCCCAGAGAAATCCATGTGTTCCCCTTTGGACCTTCCTTGTTACCTAGCCTCTCTGGGTCTGTGGATTGTAGCATGGTTATCCTTTATTTTATAGCTAATACCCACTTACAAGTGAGTACATACTATTTTTATGAGCTTAGGTTACCTCACTTAAAATGACTTTTTTTCTAATTCCATCCATTTGCCTTCAAATTTCATGACGTCATTGTTTTTAATTGTACTACTCCAAGCTGAGTAATATTGTACTGTATAAATGTACCACACTTTCTTTACCCATTCTTCAACTGAGGGACACTGTAGTTATTTCCAGGTTCTGGCTATTATGAATAATGCTGTTATGAACATAGTTGAGCAAGTGTCCTTGTAGTATGGTTGAGTACCCCTTGGATATATGCCCAAGAGTAGTATATTGCTGAGTCTTGAGGTAGGTTTTCTGAGAAAATCCCATATTGATCCCCAAAGTTAACTCCAGAATTAATATTTATATCTTTTCTCCAAAGAAACCGTATATTCAACGGTCACTCTCAGTTTCTCTATCCCTTACCCATTAGTGATGACTATTTACTTTCTGTCTGGACGACTTGCCTACTCTAGACATTTAATATAATTAGAATAATTATATGTATTGTCTTTTGTGCCTTTCATTTGGCAAAACGCTTCCAAGGTTTATCCATACCACAGCACATATCCTTACTTCTGTCCTTTCTTTGCCTAAATAATGTGCCATTATATTTTGTTTGCTTATCAGTGGGTCATGAATAAATATTGGGGCTATTTAGACCATTTGGATCTGAGCAGCTGTGTACAGGTTTTGTAATACCTATTTCCAATTATTTTAGGTATAAATCTAGGAATTGAAATGTTGCATCATAAGAACAATTATTTGTTTAATATGCTGGGGAGCTCCCAAAGTGTCTTCCAAAACTACTGTCCTATTTTCCACTCAACTCGAAGAGTCAGAGCTGGAAAGTTTCTTGGTGTGCCCAGCACTTGTTGCTCTTCCTCTGGCTTGTTAGATGATAGTGTTGTTTCATATTTCCCTGCTCAGTAAGGTGCTGGATCTCTTTTAATGTGCAAATGGTTGTTTCTGTATCTCCTTCACATGTTCGTGTACGTGAACGTGGACATGCAAATGGTGCTGCACGCTTGTGGAGCCTGGAGGACAGCTCGAGCGTCAGTCCTCGCTTTCCACCTTGGTTCATAAGGGTCCAGATCACCGCTGTGCACTCCAGGCTAGCTGATGAGGGAGCTTCAGCGGGTTCTCCTCTATCCACTTCCATCTGGACAGAGGGCAGCTGGGACTACAGAGGACCACTGCTGCTCCATCAAGTACGATGTGGATGCAGTCTCACAGCAAGCCCTTTACTGGTTGAGCCATCTTCTGCCCTTGGTTGCGCTTTATTTTATTCTGAAAAGCATTTTTCAATGCATCTCTTCCTCTTCTCGCCTTGAACTACCTTTGTGTGTTTTTTACTTTGTAAATAGACGTTTTTTTGTGTGTGTCTTGGTCTGCTTCTTTCCTCTTCTTTCCCCCACTACATTCTTTTATTTAACCTTGCTTCATTTTTCTCTTTTCTGATCCTCCTTTATTTAATCTCCTTAATTCCTGATACCTTTATCAATTTTCAGCATTATAATTTGCTCTCTGCTTTCTTTTCTATGGCCAATGGTGGAGCATAGAGTAGCTAGCCTTTGCCATGTTTCTGTGTCAGGCTTGTTCTGATGCTTTGTTTCTTCCCTGAGTGCTAGTGGATCTTCATCAGAACCTGGGTAAAGGTTTTCAGTCTGTGCTGCCAGCCAGCGGTGTTAATTCAGAAGAGAGAAGCGACTTGGATTGAGACAAAGATTCCCTTCCCACACACTTGGAGTTTGCTTCCTGCAGATTCCGTGCTCTGCTCAAGGGTTCTAAGTGCTTTTCTTGTGAAGTACTCTGAAGGAAACTGAGCTGTGTAAATGAGATGTCTGCTTCCTGCCAGGCCCTCCCTTGTGATAGGGACTCTGAGGGTGGGGAAAGCTGACAGCCTGCACGTCTATAAGTGATGCTGTCCACATATCCACTCTGACTTGGAGGGAGACAGCCACACCACCTGTGGGCTGCGTGCACGTGAGCTTGGCCACCAGCGCTTGGGTGTCCTCTGGTTTTGATTTTCTGAAGGTAAGAGCCACACACCTAATTAGGGCTGACTGGGCAGGAAGGTACTGCATACTGCTGACATTTTGGCGGAACCATGAACCCTGCTCATCACTGTTTGTCGTTGGCTCTCTGATTCCTGAGAACCCAAAACAGAGTAACTTTAAATATGGAGGGACAGACCAGCTAATAGACAGCCTTATTTGGACTTTCACAAAAGGGTCAGCTTAGGTCAGACAGGTACAGGGATTTCTCTCAGGCAGTCAGGCTAGAACAGAAAAGAATCTCCTTGAGGATTCAGGCCCCTGACTCTCCTGAGCTCTACTCCTCCAATCAAGGATCATGTTATCTGAAGCTGGAGGGCTGGAGTGTAAGACTTTGTTAGATAATAGATGCTCCTGGGGGTTTCTGACTGGGAAAAGTTTGGGTCTTGTTGGTACTCTTGACAGTATCTGCTTATCTGTCATGATCTACACTGTTCCTGGGGCCCGCAAAGTGCAGCAAGAATGGGGCGTGGCAGAGGGGAGCCACGTTAATGCTACAGATGGGTTGGTAATCCTTCCCTCCTGCAGGAGAAGCCACTGGAGCAGCAGCCATGTCGCTGTGTTCTTTGGCCTTTGTCCTCTTCTTGGCTGCTGTAGCTGGTATCAAGTGCAATGGGACAGAAGTGTGTGCCGGAAGTCCTGGGATCCCCGGCACTCCTGGAAACCATGGCATGCCTGGCAGAGATGGGAGAGATGGTATCAAAGGTGACCCTGGACTTCCAGGTACTTACTGTATGAATTACTACATTTTTAGCTCGGGGACAGGGACCTGTTTTTATGAGAGCCATCCCATACAGGGCACTAGATGATGGGACTTTTCAGGAGTCCTTAGGTTGTAGTCTGTGTCTTCAAGGTTCCCATGGAGAGACAAGTGATTCACCCGCATGCTAAAGGTCCCCATGTCTGTGTCCTCTTCACTCTGTAGGTCCCATGGGCCCCCCTGGAGGAATGCCAGGTCTTCCTGGGCGTGATGGGATGCCTGGAGCCCCTGGTGCCCCTGGAGAACGTGGAGACAAGGGAGAGCCCGGGGAGAGGGGTCTTCCAGGTGAGCAGGGCTGGGGGCAGCGGTCATTGGTAATATGGTCCAGCTTGGCAGTCACATGAGGAATGGTAGAAAGGGTCCAAGGCATACTGTTCAACCTAAATAAGAAAGTAGGAAGTTGAAGAGAGAAGCCATAGGGGTTTAAGTAACACATTTCAGAGACTGACAAACATTGTGGCTGCAGACAGAGAGACACATGGTGTCCTCTAGGGGAAGGGAAGCACCACTGGGAGGCCTAGGGGTCATTCTTAGGGATGAGGTTCCAGGACATCTTAAAAGGTAGGCAGGGTTATATGAACTTGGAATCCAGGCAGACAGCGTGATCAGGAATCATGCATGCTGACAGAGCTCTAGGGTATGGATCAATTTAGCAGCCCATCAGGAGAGTTCAGAGGTCCTCATTGCTGGTCTTGATGTGTATGAGATGGGGGTCCTTTTCTTCAGTCAGAAAAACACATAGATGAGCATGGGCATGCAGGGCCAGTCAAGGGGTACAGGAAAGCAGAGCAGGCTCAAGGCTGCATTAAGAAATGGGTGTGTAGGAGTATGGAAACTTCTGAACCTTTATAACTAGGGTCTGGGCTCTGTGTACAACATTAGACAATAGAACTCTGACCTTGTCGCTGGCGGAATACCTGTTTGGTGGCAACCGGAGCTCTTTGCTGGCTCGCCCCCATCCTGAAATTGTGGGGTCTTCACAGGATTTCCAGCTTACCAGGATGAGGAACTGCAGACCGATCTCCTCGAGATCAGACATAAGATGCATCAAATGATGGGAGGTAAGGGGACTGTTTAAGGTGTCATCAAGCACAGATGTCTTAATGCTTCCCTGTAGTCTCCAGTTCCAGAATCCAGAACCTAAACGCCTGGCGAGTGTAGACATGGGGCTTTGGAGAAAGGAAAGATGCTTCCCTTTTCTACTGTCTTTGAATGACGCAGAAGTGGATTCTGTCAATAAATAATTGTTGTCTACCCAGAGATATCTATTAGAGAACACAGAGATGGACTTTAAAACGAGGCTGGGGAAAGGAAGGGAAAGCACCAAGAAAGACAGAGATGGAGAGATTATGGAGAAAGCTTAAGGGTCAGTGGTCTAACCCAGGCTTCTCTGCTTAGTCCTCAGCTTGCAAGGATCCATGTTGTCCGTAGGAGAGAAAGTCTTCTCCACCAATGGACAGTCAGCTAACTTTGATACCATTAGAGAGACATGCACCAGAGCAGGTGGCAGCATTGCTGTACCAAGGAGCCCAGAGGAGAACGAGGCCATCTCAAGCATCGTGACCAAGTACAACATCTATGCCTACTTGGGCATGGTTGAAGACAAGATCCCTGGAGAGTTCCAATACCTGGATGGGACTTCTGTGAACTACACCAACTGGTACCCGGGAGAGCCCAGGGGTACGGGCAAAGAGAAGTGTGTAGAGATGTATACAGATGGAAAATGGAATGATAAGGGCTGCCTACAGTACCGCCTGGCCATTTGTGAATTTTGATCAAGCATTTCGATTAAAAAGATAAAATTCCACATTGTTTTTAGCCTTTATCCTGGTGATCGCCCCTGACCCATAGGATGCTGCAACTTCCTTTCAACCATTTTTTTTTGTGACTATTAGATTTAGCAATATTTGCAGTCAACCCACATGGGCCCTAAACTCTCTCCACACTCATTAGCTCATCCTGAAAGTTTCATTAGAATACATTATGAGCATTCACTCATGTCAGCCTTGGTTTTCACCATGAGATAGACACCTCTTTCTCCTCACCTTGTCCAGTTTCTTCATTTGTGAGTGGTGTCCATGATGTCCCAGCATGAAAGGATCCTCTAAATTACACAGCCTGCCCCTTGCCCCTTCTATCCTTCTGCAGTTCACCCTTTTAGTGCCATAAGATTTAGAAGTTAAGGTTAAACATAAAAATAGACAAAAGGAATTTCGGGCAAAGCCTGGTGTGTGGAACTAGGCCGTATTCCCCATCACCTGCACCCATGCTTTCAGGTCAAATATGGTCTCAAGGATGTCAGGGAGCTAGGTATAGTACTGGTGGAGCACAGTCTCCCTGGTTGACATGTATAGTCCCCTCCCTTGGGTCCGGAAGTCTCAGTTTAGCCTTTTGACCTAACAGCAGATCCCCTGGATTTTAAGAGAACTACCCTTTGCATCCAGATCCTAACTAAGTAGTTGCCTACTAATGGACACAGCTGCGATCATTAAGTGCACTTCGTTTTTTTCCCCTCTTATGAACTAAATCAGCTATTTTTCAACAATATTCCAGGTGTTAAGTTATCTTGGGGATAACTATTTCCTTTGAGACCATTTCATGATCTATGGGATGAAAATAAAGTGATTATTGCAATTACTCTACCTACCAAAGTTATTACCCATATCAATTACTACAACAAAGACTGCTGATCACATTCTGTACACCAAGTGCCTTGACAAGCACTGATAACATTTGTTAATAGATATAATTTAATACAGCTAATATATCTTTACATGGTGCTACAGAACCAGATTAGGAGCCACGAGAGCTAAAGAGGTATCTGGAATAACATGACATCAATGCTGATGGCTGATGTCAAGGTAACTCCAGGTCTGAGCCCATGTGGTCCACGGTGAGGAATGATAGCATCTTTTCCACCCCTGCTCAGGTATCTGCTGTGCCATGGGTGAAGGTGGAACCCAAGGTGCAGGTTTCTATGAGTCATTCCAGTCTCAAATGCACAAGGTGGATTATGTGACCCATTCTAGTCTCAGTTATGTGGAATGGGACCATGATCCAGACCCCAAGTAGTGACTGGGGTGTAACTATGCCTTGAGGGGAGAGCCACCTGTATCTCTTATCTCTAGAAAGCTCCTGTGCTTTCACCGTCTGACCCTCTCTCTGAAGAAGGAAGCCCAGGACAAAGCCAGGTGGAGGAATGTTGCTTGTACTTTATCAAACATTAACTGCTAAACTGATCCGTCTATTCTGTGTGCTTAGGGCTCCGCATACAAGCTGTTGAGGGTTGCCTGAGGGGGAAAAACATATATTCCCAGTTTTATAGACAGTCTAAAGCTCTAAAAGTTGATATTGGTCCCTTTCCTATTAGGTCTATTTTTATGACATTACTTGCTATTGTTACTATAGTATTTTTTGGACACATTTTTAGTGAGATATTGCTGGTTTCAGGGAAAGCATAATTTTTTTAAATTGATCTTATACCCAACCAACATTTTAGAGTCTTGTTTTTCTCTTAATACAGGTGAATCTTTAATGTGTTACACATTAACCACTGCATTTACAAATGATGGTATTTTTCCTTGTTCCTAATACATATATATATATATATGTACCTTGCCTATATTATTTATATCTATAAAATTTTAGAATCTCATACATGTATATAATTAAATATGATCACATCCATGCTCATTTCTGTCTTCCAACTCCTCTTGATCTCTCCTACACCTCATGTCCCCCCTCCTCTATTTTTAAACCTCCTCATCTTCTTCTTAAACCACTAAATTCATTCAGTGCTGCTTATGTGTGCATGGATGTGGGGCCATCCACTGGAGCATATCAAACATATATATGCGCATATTCTCCTAATGTGTCCCAGGAAGTTTTCTATTATTTCACCATTGAAAATGCATTGCTCCATCTTTCCTGAGTAGATGGTTGATATAACACAATGAAACATGTATATCCCCACTTACTATGTCAGTATTCCCATTAGCTAATTTATAGCTTCGGTGTCCATCAATAGACGAATAGACAAAGAAAATGTAGTATATGACCAAAATTGAGTCATATTCTAACATAAAGAGAAACAGAATTATGTCATCTGTGGGAGAACTGATGGACTTGAGACCACCATATTGGGTAAAATAAGCCCGACTCAGAAAAATGCCTCATTTTCGTTTATATGTAAAAACTATATTTATCATACACACACATACACACACACACACACACACACACACACACACACACACACACCATGAAATCAGGTAGGGGACTTAGGGGATGAAAGAGATCAGAGGGGAGACTGACCAAGAAATGGTAGTATAGCAAAGTACAAATTATGCCTTTATGAAAATATCATCATGAAACCCATTTTCTGAATGCTGATTTTATTTTTAATTTGCATGTTTTAGGTTTCTAAGAGATACTTGGTACCAAGGTAGAGAAGTTCCCTTTTTTCTTGGTTTGCTAAGGTTTATTTTCAGTTCTTTTTTAAGGATGGAGTGTTCAGCCACAGAGACCAAGGTACTTTTTTCTTTTAAATCAGGACTGTGTGTGCTGAACTTTGTTAGATGATTTTCTGGCACTTGCTATGGTCTCTTTGCACAGAGAAAGAGAAATATGAGTGGAGCCAGCTTCCAGTCCTGGCTATTGGCCTCCAGGGTACAGCTGAGACTAGGAGGTTCTGAGTCTGAAGAAAGACTCTAAGATTGCCACCACTGGGTCTGCAAAGATGAGGCCCCTCATTGGGAGTGTTACCAATCCCCCTTTCTAGCCTAAGGAGGATTAGAGTAAGAAAAGGGAGCTGGCCACCCTTGGGTGACCTCGGAACTTGCATAAGAAAAATATCCTTTCTCCCACTGTGCCCATGAGACCATCCTTCTAAGTTGTTTGAATAAGGATGCTTAATTTCTCTCAGCTTCCCTGGCTCACCATCCAAGGCAGGCATAAAAATCATTTTCAAGCTGGAAGAGGTGGCTCACACCTTTAATCCTCCCCGCACTCAGGAGGGAGGCAGAAACAGGTGGATCTCTGTGAATTTGAGGCTAGCCTGGTCTGTAGATTGAGTTCCAAGATAGTCAGGAAAGCCCTGGCTATGCAGAGAAATCCTGTCTCAAAAACAAACACAAAGGAATAAATTAAATAATAATAATAATAATGATGATGGTGATGATAACATTATTATTCTCAGGTTGGGCAGTGGCAGCACACACCTTTAATCTCAGCACTTAGGGGATTCCCGAGTTTGAAGCCTAGTCTATGTGGAGAGTTCAAGGGCATCCAGGCCAGGGCTACCTAGGGAAACCCTGTCTCAAAACAAACAAGCAGACCCCCCCACCCCCCAAAAAATTCCCACTTCTAGAAGTACTTCAGTGCTGAACACTGAGTATCTGATTTTGCTGAGTCATGAGGAAAAAAGAAATGGGAGACCTGACCTGAACTCTACACAAAGAACTTTAGAAACTGAGGAAAGCATGGAGTCGAAGAAGGGGTCTTCCCCAGGGATGAGTACACTAATTCGTTGTCCAGGGCCAAGCTGTCAGTCCTGAAAACACATATGCAGGTAGCAGTACACAGACTGAATAGGCCATATGAGTATATATGTATGTGTATATATGTATATGAATTTACATATATGCATGCAATAACAGCTGGTGAAAACAGAGACCATGAATCTGAAGGAGACCATGGCAAGTGTATAGGAGGGTTTGGAGGGAAGAAGAAGAAGGGAGAAATATTGAAATTATAATCTCAAAAGTAAAAATTAAGATGGATAAATAAATAAAATCTAACTAGTGACACACATCAAATATAAAGACGAATGAACGGTAACTATGAGCCTCGCAACGCCAGGACAATGTGGTACCACCTCAGCTCTCAGGGGAAACTTCTCCTGGGCTGAGCTGTCATTTATTCCCGACACGTGAGCATTTGCTCCCTAAAGCACAAGACCCCAGTAACAAGACACTGTGGATCTACATGAGCAACTGATGCCATACTTGGATGTAGCGACATTTCATTTGTATTTTAATAAATAAAGCTTGCCTGAAGTTCAGAGAGTAATGCAGCCCCACTGTTTAGCCTTACAGACCAGGTAGTAGTGGCACACACTTTTAATCCCAGTAGCCACACTAGTTCCCCATAGAAGCTGGGTTGTAGTGGTGTACACCTTTAATCCCAGTACTAGAGAGGAATATAAGATGGGAGGAGACAGTTCTCAGCTCAGTCTTACTCTGAGGATTTGTGGAGGCCAGATTGCCATTTCAGTCTGAGGTAAAAGTAAGAGCTGCTTTGCTTTTCAGATCTTCAGGTTGAACCCCGACATCTGTCTCTGGGTTTTTATTATTCGTGATGTACTCTGATAGGAGGCTCTTGCAGAATCCTTTCTAAAGGAACTAGTTCTCATGAGGAACTGTGAGAAGACACTAAACAATCAGATACAACCAGTCAGTGTGTTCTGAAAAGCAGCAATATCCTCACTGGCTAGTAATTCCCTGTGAGAACACACTTTTGGACCAATATTTTCTTCACCTTTCATGTAAACTAGAATAACATCCATGTATACAAGTTCATGTGACCATCATGAAAACCTAACAGGAGAGAGAACATTTTAGAGTGACACTTGTGTTACTCTCTTAGGCTACCAGACAAAGAAACAAGGTACCCCCAGGGAACTGGAATTTTCTCGAGGAGTCTCATGTTGGAAGAAAGAAAAGGGCAAAGCCAGAGGAGGGACTTGCCTCCTCCAAAGAATTCACAGAGTTTTGACAAGTCTGTAGACCACCTTACAGGAGAGACTAGAGTCAAGAGAACTGTGGATTAAAGATGGGTAGTACCACATCTTGACTAGGAGTGCTTGACTATGCGTAATTCTGCCCTTAAACTTTAATCTCATGCCAGGACCCTGAAAATAGACCTAGGGATCTCTGCATTTCTTTGTCCCTCTTCCTGATATGATTACACTGGAATAAATTTCCCTTTTCTGTTTTTCACTGTTAATTTGGCAATATTTGTCTCATTGAGTATGGGTAACCAAACTTGGCTTCTTAGGACTGTCAGGAACTCTAGCTCCAAACTAATCCCAAGTCCAGTATCAGTCACATATTCAAATAAGTACGAGATAGGCCACTGCCTATCTCTACCAGTACTTGGTGGTTGCAGTAATGAGTTGAATGTGAAACAAAAAAATTTTAAGGACAAAGGTAGGGACAAAATTCTATTGGGTGTGTCTTAATCAATCCCAGGAGTCAGGCATTGCAGGGGTTTTTGAAGAGAGAATGTGAAGAATTTGATACTTGTACTAGTATCGAGAACAGAGTAAGTTTAAAGCTTTATGCTCATACACATTAGAATTGATATTTTTAGCAAAACTTTATGTATATTAGCTTAATGAATTATATTTTTTTAGTTTTGAGCCATCTTTGAATTCCTTCACTATATCATATTTTGTCTGATATTTAACATTCTCATGACATTTACACTGTGTCAGGGACTCTAATATAGATGCTATTGTTCTTTTCAATTATAACTTGGAATATTGAAGTGCAAAGAGGTGAAGATTATTTACAAGTTCTCCCATGACCAGTCTGTAGACTAGTGAAAATAGGGAGTCAGATTCCAGAGGCTGTGCTATAAGTGTGCTGCTGGGCTTTAATAACTAATTTTAAATTATGTGGTTTTGTATGTGTGTTTCTACACACACACACACACACACACACACACACACACACACACACACTTTAAGAGTTCTCTTCTTACCTGTAGGGAGGAAGATTCTTGTTCAGTACCAGGATGAAAGGGTACAAGGAGGGATAACTAACACTAAGGATTTTTGAAACAATTATATGGAAACTTACTGTTTTATAATCTTCATATAGCTATCCATGTAAAGGAGTCTAATTGTATGTAACCTACATAGGAGGTTATGCACATCCTAGAAGCCATAGGTTTCTAGGTAAAAAGTCCAGTGCCAGGCGGAGGATACTTGCCCTCAAGTTGTTGGTCAGAGGTGTTCCAGAGTCTCCTAAATCAGTCCAGGCTATTACCACTGCTCTTGGTTGCGCACCAGAACTTGATGGTAAGACCCTGCAGCTGAAGACACCACACATATTGACCACAGGACATGGATAAATCAAGCTGGCACTGACCAGAGAGCATTCTCAGTGATGACTAGCTTTCACTGTACCAGAAGGTCCCATGTAGGGTGCTGAAAATGGGAGGGATTCATCAACAGTCTTAACCAAAAGCAAACCCTGTGAACTACAATAATGACTGGAGTATACGCCCATGGGTACAATAGCAACATGAATGTTCCAGGGACAACCAATCACTTTCTGATTGGATTTAAGGCATACTCCACAGGAGAAAACACACACCTAGTACTAGAAATTTGGCCAAGAACCCAAGGTTGGGGATCTCCTAGGTCCCAAAGGTAAAGTTATTACTATTATTATGCTAAATGAATATAGTATCAAGCTTTTCTTTAGATTCATATCTCTTAACAATAGATTAATGTAGCTCTCAGAGCACATCAGAGAAATTTCATTGTATGGTGGATTGTGTTTAACACAGAAAGTCACAACTGGTCAAGGTGCTGAGAATAAGTGTCAGTGGCCATAAATGGAATATCTATATGACTCTCTCTTAGCACAAAAGGGCTGTAAATATTGTGAGAGCCAGAGGTCAGGGAGGGTCAGAGTGAGACAGTGTTTTTTGGATATGATAGGAACTGCAGAACTCAGCTCACAGTAGCTGTGGTTGCCTGCATAAGATCTGCAGAAGATCAAGCCAGTCAACATTCTAGCATGAGTTGAGAGAGGGTCACGAGACCCCAACCCCTGAGGAAATAATGACAATTGTTTCTGGGGAAAAATAATCAGGTTTCTTTAAGAGAGTGGTTTTTGGTAGGAGACTACACTCCAGCAGGTAGTCCAATACCCAGGAATATATGGGCAGCATAAACAAGACATGATGGGTTATTTAAAAATAAAGAAAATTGGGAAGTTGAAGAAGTAAAGAGGTAGTGGTGGACCTGGAAGAGTCAGGAAGAGGAGTAGAGGTAATTACAGTCAAAATTCATTGTCTGAAATTTGAAAATAATTAATAAAATTATCAAAATAAATGAGTTATTTGCTAATGTCCTTTTGAGTTTTGATTAGCAATATTTAATCATTTGAGTACAGTTTTATTTTTTAATTTTTTCATTTAATTTATACTTTCATACAATACATCCCGACCACAACCTCCCCTTTCTCGACTCCTCCTAGTCCCATCCCCACTTTTTTTCTACCAGATCATTGCTCCTCTGTTTCTCTTCAGAAATGAACAGGCCTTCCAGGGATATCATGGTATAAGAGGATTCAATAAGACTAGGCACAAACCCTCATATCAAGGCTAAACAAGGCAACCCAGAGCAGGCAAAAGAGTAAGAGATATTCCCAAGTTCCACTGTTAGAAGTCTTACAAAACCCACAAGTTAATGTATGTAATGTATGTGGAGAGGGCCTAGCTCAGACCCACCCAACTTCTGTGATTGCCTCTAGTCTCTGTGATGTCCCATGAGCCCTTTTTAGATGATTCTGTGAATTGTGTTCTCCTGGTGTCCTTGACCCCTCTGGTTCCTACAATCTGTCCCCTTCATCTTCAGGGTTCCCTGAGCTCCACCTAATGCTTGGGTGTGGGTCTCTGCATCTGTTCCTATAAGCTGCTAGAGAAAACCTCTTGGGTGACAATTGGGCTAGGCACCAACGTGTGCATATAGCTGCATATCATTAAAAGTTATTTCATTGACTTTTTTTCAATTGTGTTTGGTTCTACCGGAGGTCTCTGGTCCATCCAAGCAGTGTCAGGCATGAACTCCCTCTCATGGTATAGGCTCAAGTTAGACCAGTCATTGATTGGCCACTTCCACAGGCTCTTAGCCTCAGTACATCTTGCAGGCAGGACAAGTTGTGGGTCAAAGGTTTTCTGGCTGTGTTGGTATCCCAGACCCACTACTGACTAGCTTGTCTGGTTACAGATGATGGGCAGTTCAAGCTCCGTATCCTCCTATCTAGGACTGCACACTAGGGTCACCCTCATAGGTTACATGAAGTTTCAGCTGCACTAGGTTTTCACATCACTCCACAAATGCCCCCATATTGCAGTCTTCTTTCCCAATACTTCTTCCCTCTGTCCCTCCCTATAGGAAGATAAGGCCTACAAGGCTGAGAGATGCGCCAACCTGGAGTCTGCCTGAGGGCCTAGCAACAAGCATTGTTAGAGGTCCTGATCATGCCTAGCCAATGAGGGGCCACCATACAATGTCAATGGATCAGACAGCAGCCTGGGTGCTGGGAGGAGAGTGTATAAGGCTCTTCCCATTGCTGAATAAACAAGTCAGCTGTTGGCCTTTTGCTTGACTCCTGGTATCTGGCATCTGGTTGATGTTACAGCTTCTCACCCCCTCCCCCGAGGGAGCCAGCAACATCTACCTTCCCTACGTGGTCCATTAGACATAACATAAATTTATGTTGTCAATTGTAACTATATCAGCATAATATTCCATTTCTTTATTGATTTGTCTATTTATCATACTGTTTCTATAGTTATTGGTAATGTGCCAATCAGTTGATAAAAGAAGTCACCATCTCAGATGCTCACAAGAGCACTCATTTTTCTTTCTTAAACTGTTTTTTTTTTTCAAGGTGCTGAACTTTGAAAATATTGGTTGAACTTCTCTGGATTCAACAGAATAGGCTGTGCCCAGAATGTCTAGGTGAGTTAGTATTTATTCTGTCATGCAATTACCTTGCCAGCAGTGGCTCCCAGCAACGTATTCTTTCTAGGGCTAGGAAAGAACCATAATAGGTCACACTTAGCCTGTGAGCACCCTTGATGCTGCTGCTTCCTTCCAGCTTGCTAAGTCATAAAGCCAAGTCAAACACCAGAAGGGCTAAATGTTTATTTCTGGGGCTCAAGTATACCCCTCTGTAATGTACTTTAGCAATGAAATGGACACAAAATTCTATAATAAGAAAGAAACAAAGGAGTGGAAATAAGAAGTCAAACTACCATTGTCATGCCTGGCAACTATTTATTATTTATATGACCAGTTACATTTTAATTTCTATTTCTGATTTTTCATTAATATAATCATTCCCCTTTTATCTTTAATTTTTTTTTCATGGGGTCTTACTATGCAACCAAGGCAGGCTGGATACTGACTATATAGTCCAGGTTGGCCTCCTATCGCAGCCTCCCAAGCATGATAGTCACTAGTATGTGCCTCTATACCAAGCCGGATCAAGATCTTATTGTTTCTTTGCTTATAATACCCTTTTCTCCCCGACTTTAACCACCTTTGCCTGAGTCTGTAGCATATTTAGAGTGGGTTTTTATGTAAACCTTTTAGTTTTAAACCCCCACATTTGGGATCTACCTATTTGATGTATTTAGTAAATGCCAGTTCTCTTCTCAGCCTATGGGCCCAGAAGTTGTACCAACAGGGAAAAACCCAGCCCTGAGAGGTGACTTCTTAACAATGGGGGGCCCTTCCAGGTACCTGGCAGGCTCCTTCTAGCAGGGGTGGAGAGGGGACATGGCGTCTTGAGTAAACATGAACCAATGACCCTTGAATAGCCAAAATACCAACCACAGAGTCATGGGAAGTAACCTGGGCCCAATCTATTCTGGGGAAAACAAACCTCTTATGTTATTTGGTAATATAAAGGGTTTCAATGAGTGGATGTGAGCTTGGAGGAAGTCAGGCATGAAAGGTTATGTCAGGGACTCGGGCCACTTGATCAGCCTCTGACTGTAAGCAGTGGATTCTCTGGCAACCCAAGGTCAAGAAGCCTTGGCCTGTTGGCTGCCAAGATTCTTTCCTCACTCTCTTACTGGGTCTTTCTTATGTGTCCAGGCCTGGGTTATGCTCTGGGGACAATAAGCGAACTGTATGTAGTTCCTGCCTAAGGAATCAAGTATCAGCACTGGTGGAGTGGGTCCCAATGTCAGCTCTGCTAGCGAGGAAGTCACATGGGCTGCAGTGAGGACATGCTGCTGAGAGTGTGTCTGTTTCAGAAGGCTTTCTTGAGCATTGGCAGTTTGGGGGCACTCTGCCAGGTGAGCAGGTTACCCATGAGCTAGCTGGGATCCTCTTATTCTGCCTGGGCTGGAACTGTGCACAGACAAGGTAAAGCCATTCCAGTGCTCACAATTCTCAGTCCTTAGAACCCAAGAATTAATATATAGACTGGAGCAGCAGAGCCTTAAGACTCCAGATTTTGAAGGCTAAAAGCCTGTTACTATAGGCTCTAGAAGCAAGAGACTTATGGATCTGGGCACTTAGATTGGAGACTTATCATTCTGGGATTTAACCATTAGGAGCCCCAGAACTTACTAGATATTTTCAAGTTTTGATTTCTAACAGCATTGAGTATCTACAGGAGGCAGCATCAAGCAGCAGTAGGCTGAACCTTTGTAGTGGGAAGCGGTGGGGCTGCGTCTCGCCACCTGGCTAGCTTTACACCTGGAATAACTACACAGAAACTCTATTCTTTTAGACACTGCCTGACCCATTAGTTATAACCTCTTATTGGCTAGCTCTTACATATTGATCTAACCCATTTCTAATATCCGTATTGCCACTTGAGTGTGGCTTACTGGGACGAGACTAATGGGCATCTATCTCAGAGAGCAGAGTCAATTTCTTTGCGGCACGCAACCCAGAAACAGCAAAAAGCTGTCTTAAATTCTCTCTCCCTTTTTTTTTAAGCCCTCTCAGGTTCTACGTGGAGTTCATTACCACATTGGGTGCCACTCTGTTGTAATAAGGAGTGGCGGGCCACTTCCTGCCACCCGGCTAGCTTTACCCGAAATAATTACACACAAACTGTATTCTTTTAAACACTGCCTGGCCTGTTACCTGTAGCCTCTTATAGGCTAATTCTCACATCTCGATTAACCCATTTCTAATAATCTAGTGTGCAGGATCCTGAGCCCTTGACAGCAGCTAGTGTTACAATTCTCAGATCTAGAGTTTCTGAGACCCTTGGCCACGAAGGCTTGGTAGTTCATTGAAACCCTCCCAATGACCCTGGCCTACAGTTGCTCATCTTCAGTTCTTCACAGACTTAGTTGGCTCCATTGTCTCTGCTCTCAGTTGTCTCTTCCCTAGCTCCTCTCTGGATTGCTTCAGTCGCCTCTTGTCATGAATGCTACTACCATAATCAATGTGGCAGTTGTTGCTTCCTTCATCCCTGTCCTCACCTTCTTCCTCTGTGTTATCAGCTCAGCACACTGTAGTGATTAATGGTAAACATGAAAAGTAGACAAGGAAAGAACACTGGATTGAAGCCTTTGTTGAAACTGTAGGGGAGGCAGTGAGGCAATGAAGAAGAGTTCTTTCCGGTTGTCTCACAAATATGACTTAAATAGTCAAATGTGTTTGTACCAACAACAGGTTTTGATGCAAATGAAACCTGTAGCAGTCAGCACAATCCCTCATACAGATAAGGGATTACATCTATTTCGATCACAAGGGTACTTAACATGAATGAAAGACTGCATTTACACTATCACAGGCCTTCTACTGGATCGCCATGGAAAGCGGTCCCCATCTGGTCTGAGAAGAATTGGTTATAGGCTATCAGCAAGACTTATCCAAAAATGGCCACTCCTAGCCATTTGAAACATTCATAGTTAAGACTATGCTTTGAGAGTCAGAATTGTGGTTCAGCAGCAGGCTGCTGTGTAACTTCCTAATAGTGTTCAAAGATGATGCTGTTATCATGGAAGTTCTTCTGGTCATATGTCTTATAGTACTTGGCTTAAGGAACAACCACAGGAGGGGAAGGCCTTCCAATTAGGGAATCAAGTCATCCTGCTCCCCAATATCTCAGCTTATTTAAAAGGTGGTGTTTATAACCTTAACAGCATTTACAATGCTGTAGCAATGTTTACCTTCTGCCCCGTGCCCCAGGGAGAGGTTGGTCCTTCTATCTCGGGCAGACAGCATCAAGAGAACAAAACTCCTATTTGTTCATAATAATTTAAAAGGTGCGTGGTAGGGTAGGCAGAGACAAAAGGACCTCAGAGAGTTCACAGCCAGCCTGGTCTACATAGTGAGCTCTAGTATGGCCAGGACTTTATAGAGACCTTGTCTCAAAACAAACAAACAAACAAATAAACAACAATAACAAAAGAGATATG
Source organism: Neodon shergylaensis (assembly GCA_025134845.1). Classification (NCBI taxonomy): domain Eukaryota; kingdom Metazoa; phylum Chordata; class Mammalia; order Rodentia; family Cricetidae; genus Neodon; species Neodon shergylaensis. The sequence goes on along the minus strand of JABTXL010008037.1, from coordinate 10,029,876 downwards.
GAGTGATCAATAATTAGGCAACCAAATAATCAATTTTACATGTGGACAAATAATAATCTGCAATTAAATCAGAGAATTAAAATTTATCAACACAGCATTTATTCAAAATTGAGTGTTTAGGAAAGCCCATTATCTTGAGATATCTCAGCTGAAATCCAAATAGCAACCAACACTCAAAGATAGAAGGAATGCCTGAGCAGAGAGATCTGTGCCACTGGCCACATTCAGTCTGAATTTATTATCTACATGTATTTCTTCTCATGTGGCTGGAGAGATGGCTCACTGGCTGCAGTGGACATAGGTTAGGTTTCTGGTGCCCATGTGGCAGCTCATAATTGTATCTCCAGTTTCAAGTTATTTGATGCCCTCTTCTGGCCTCCTCAGGGCTAGTCATGCACAGGTGCATACACATACATGCAGACAAAGTATTCATACCCCCCAAAAAACAAAGAAAAATTTTAAAATCTATATTCCTTTTCTCTTATGCCTAGGTCTGGAATATGCCTGAAGGAAACATTTAATACATGTTCTGAATGAAGAGGAAAAAGGGAAGTGACTCAGGAACTCATCTAACTCTACAGTAAATGAAACACAAATGAAGGGGTAGCTAATTGTCTCAGAGATACTACATGGCAGGTCTTCTCCTTTCCTAATGGAGATTGAAGAGAGCAAGGGGAGAGGGAAAGTGAAGGGGAGACTTGGAGGACAGGAGGGAGGGGAAACTGTGGTTGTTATGTAAAATAAATGGGAAAATGTTATTTAAATAAAATAAAATAATGACACAAAACAAAATTAAACAAAACAAAATAACAAATGGAGGGGCAAACTAGTTACAGCAACCGACAAGAGTTATGTGCTTCTATGCACATGCGTCCATATCTGTGTACACCTGATTGCAAGTGTTGGTCTAGTTCAACATTTATGAGTGCTTCTTGTGAAAAGAATATCTTGACGGAGCCCTGGCAAGAACCTATGGTTCTAGACAATCAGAATGTCTAAGCTGTATGGGTGGAGATCAGAGAGGGAACACAGTGGTAGGAAGATTTTCGAATATTAAGGCAGAGAACTGCACAGCACTGAGCCAAGATACAACTAGCATCTGTGAACGGCTGCCCAGTTACAACATCCTTGAAGATAGTTGCTTATTAATCTGGGGTTGAAGGACAGTCTAGCTTGGTCCCTAATCAGCAGGCTAATAGGCCCAGCATTGAGGAAGCAGCTACCAGAAGCTGGACTAGAGCGGCAATTTTCCTTCTACTAGCACTTTGCCTTAAAGAAACACTAGTAAGTCTTTTCAGGATGAAAGTGGTGGGATCCTGGGTTTGGAGTTTGGCTGCTGAGCTTGAACCTTATAAGGCCCTAGTAAGGGTCTAGTGGGGTCAGAAGGCTTGTTTAGGCCTGTATCTCTTTCAGATCTGGGCTATCCATGCTCTTTCTAAATCTATGTGATTGTGTGTAAACTAAAGGACAGTCATTTCATAAGGAAAAAATAGAAGAGAAAGGAGGGGTGGTGTCACCGCATGTACAATCCATGTGTGACCATGGATGGTCTCCAGTGTCATTAGAGGACTTTAAAAGATATCTACAAAATCTCGAAGGGGAAAGATGGAGAAGGATGTGATCATCAAAGGTGTTTTCAATCTGGTCACCTCTGGTGTGTGCTGGAGAAAACAAGAGTTATGGGAACTGGCAGATCAGTTAAGCAAGGGCAGGTGCAACGGTTGTTTATCCAGGATCAAGGACTCTGGGACAAAGCAGAGGGACAGCCCTGAGAGGCCAGTGACTCAGAGTGGGACCTGGACGGCACAGATTGTTCTGCTGGGAGAAGCAGCATGTGGAGCACCCTCCAGGCCTGTGTGAGTAGGCATTGTAGGATCCTGAGCTCTCCCTAGCAGAAATGGCCTTCCGGTGTGATCTCAAGCAAGAGAGCTTTTCTGTGTAAAGGGTCCATGATCCAAGGAAATGCCACTTTGAGTGTGTTCTGTGTCCAGCAAATGCCTGGCACAAAACAGAGACTTTGTACATGCTACTGACCAAATGTTGGGAAAATAGCCACAAGTTTGAGAGTCGGTGAGGCCTAAGCATGTAAAGTAGGAGTTTTAATTTGAAATATAAGTCATATCTGACTGAGAAATAGACATTGTGGGCCCTTATGTACTCTCTCTAAGTCTAGTTTGAGGCTCCCTGGGGAAGGGAAAAAGTGGGGAACTGGGACTCCTGTAAAATAGAAGAGGAGACAAGAGACAGAGATCTATGGTCTCTTGAGTGCGGGGCATTCTACATTCCTGCCAGAGCACATTAACATGGCTGGTTTATAATTTTCAGTCTACAGAGCCACACAGTGATGTGTGCCTCACCTCACCGCAGGGACTTTGGGCTTCTTGGGAGAACTAGCCCTTGCCCCTTTGCATCCTTCTTGACTCTAGCCTTGATCTGTCTCTTACTTTTGTTGCAATAGCCTCTTGTGTCACCTGCATTAAGTAGGTCAGAGCCAGACTCTGTGATATCCCTCACATCTGCTGTCCTCAGCCCAGGGGATAGGGTGTCATAACTAAGAGCAAGTGACATGAAACAAATCGTGGCAGAAATTGTCTTATTCACTTTTTTCCCCCTCTAAGGACCATGCTCCTGCTTCCTTTGCTACCTGTCCTTCTCCTGTGTGTGGCAGGCATATCCTCTTCAAAGTCACAAACTTGTGAGGACGCCCTGAAGACTTGCTCTGTCGTAGCCTGTGGCAGAGATGGGAGAGATGGACCGAAAGGGGAGAAGGGAGAACCAGGTATGTAGCACTGTACTCTGGCTTTCTACACCTCTCCCTACAGTGGGAAACTGTTCTGTGTCCCCACGGATGGAGTTCAGGGACCTGGGAGACTTGGCTTTCATTGTGGCAGGTGTTCTTCCCTTCAGAATGATCTCGTTATAGTGTCACTGATTCCCAATCAAAAAGCTGTGCTTAACTAACAGCTTTCTTGAGCCTCACTTTCATACAGGGGTCTGTGAGGAGGCATTGACCCTCAGGCATCCAGACCTGGGAGTTAGAAAGCTCTGTTTACTCTGAGTGACCAATAGCCAGCTCTCTGGCTCTTTCCTGGAGTTGATAGGAATCAAGGCTTGAACATGGGAAAGAGAAAGAGGAAGAGTCACCAGGTCATGCTACCTTTATCTCCCAACAGGTCAAGGGCTCAGGGGCTTGCAGGGCCCTCCAGGAAAAATGGGGCCTCCAGGAAATGTAGGAGCTCCTGGAAGTTCAGGACCAAAAGGCCAAAAAGGGGATCCTGGAAACAATGCAGGTATGAGAATACTCCAGCATGACTAACTTGATGGGGGTCCTACGAGCAGAAGGCCATGTGAGGTGCCTCTGGTCCTGATGCCTCCCCAGGAGATGCTCAATACTGCTTCCTGACTGAGTGTCACTTGGGACTTATTGGGACCATGTACCCTCTAGGGCCATATCCCCATCATTTCTCCTTAGGACATGGCATTAGCATTTCCTCAGATGAAAGTCCAGCGTGTTCTCTAGGCTATGTGGGAGGAAATGTGCCCCGCCCCCTGTCTACTGTCGGAAGAGTTGCATGAAAAAGGTCTGTCTCATCAGACTCCCTAGTAATGAGGAATAGAATAGCAGAACAACTGTTCTGAGTGAAACAAAGAAAATTTGGTACGGACAGAAAGAAGACTGGCAGCCCTCCTGTTAATATCTGTCCATCACTCTGCCAAAGGAATTGAATGTATTAAAGAGTTTACCTGGAAGTTGGGGAGATGCCACAATTGGTAAAATGATATACAAGCATGAGGACCTAAACTCAACCCCTGGAACCCATACGGAAAACAAAAGAAGGAAAATCTCCCTCATTCTGGCACACATTTGTAATCCCAGCTCTGGAGAGGCAGAGACAGGCACATCCCTGGGGCTCACCAACCAGCTAGTCTGGCCTACTCTGCAAACTCTAGACCAACTAGAGAGCCTGTCTCTAACAAAGATGGCTCCCGAGGAATGACACCCTAGGTTGATCTCTGACCTTTACACATAGACACATACATAGCAACACACACATGAACACATACATACAAACAGCAGAGAGAGAATTTACCGGCAATGAGAAATAAAAAAGAACTGCAAAGAAAAATCACAGGCTAATGAGTTTTTTTTTTTTTAGAAATTAGTATACTATTGCAACATTAAGCACTCCGTTTAAACAGAAAGTAGGAGAGCTACATTAACAGGTCATTAGGGTAATTAACCTACACCTGGGAAAGCAGCAATTATTTTTTCCCATTTGCTTCTTTAGCTGTCATATTTTTCTAAAATAATCTTACTTTTTAGTTAGCCTTAGCATGCATTTGTATAAAAGCACTGATGTACGTACATATTCATGTGTGTGCACATAGATATATGAGGGGTATACATGTGTCTGCATGTGGGTGGAATCCAGGGGTCAAACTCAGGTATTGTTCTTAAGATAGAATCCATCATGGTTTTTTGAGGCAAGATCTCTCACAGGCCTGAAACTTATCAACTAGGCTAGACTAGCTGGTCAGTGAGCCCCAGAGATCTACCTGTTTGTGACAGTCTGGCACTGGGATTCCATGCCTAGCTTTTATACAGGTTCTGGGAATGAAACAGGTCCTTGTATTTTCATGGTAATCACTTTGCCTACTGAGCTTTCTTCCAGGTTATGAGCTCTTTATTCCCCCCTACGCCCGTGTCTGGGTCTCAGGTTAAAGTTTTGTCATTAAGTGCCCTCTTCCTGATGCTCTTGTAGAGGTTGAGGCAAAGGTGCGGCAGTTGGAGGCAGAGATAAGGACCTTGAAATCAGAACTGGAGCACACCAACAAGTGTAAGTTTTCCCTCAACCCCCAGGGTGTTTTTCCTACAGAGGGATCTAGGGTTGGGGAGAGTGACAGATAAGTAACCCTTCTGAACGCTTACTTCACCACAGTTCTGTGAAGGCTTGCTGTTTTCTTGTGATTATATTCCTTTGTAATACTTCATTCAGTTTCCTCACCATTATATTATACTTGCCTTGGGACTGGGAGGTTGCTCAGTGGATAAAATCACATGCCACACAAGTCTGATGATTTAAATCTAATCCCCAGAACCTAGAGCGGGACAAGAGAATCAACTCCCAAAGGTTGTCCTCTGACCTTCACACAAACACTGTGGTCTGCACACACACACACACACACACACACACACACACACACACAGAGAGAGAGAGAGAGAGAGAGAGAGAGAGATGAAGGGCAAGAAAACACACACACACACACACAGAGAGAGAGAGAGAGAGAGATGAAGGGCGAGAAAACACACACACACACACACACAGACATAATTTTTAAAAGTTATTATACTTCAGGAAGTATAATAATTCACTCCATATAATACAGCTTGCAGACAGCAGCAAGAAAGGGTTGGGTGGAAGTCTCTTTTTTCCATCTTCTTTGCAGTTTGCTCCTCACTTACTGTTCTTACCTGACAATTGGTTCCTTTCTCTCATTCTGGTGCCCAAATGGGATGGTGGAATCCACGTGTGCCACCCTGTGCTCACCTGTGCTGCTGTCTGGCTCTGACTGACATTGATGTCAATAGTGGGCTATCCCAGGAGGGTCAGGCTGTTTTTAGAAGGCTGTGGACACCTTCCCTGGCTCAGTAGTTGTTCCTGGTCATACCCTCTTCCTAGGTTCTGGCCTACCGTTAGACCTGAGACTTGAATTTCCAGGGGACGTTTTCAAAAGGTCCTGACTGGACTCTACACCAAGTAAAGCCTCATCTGCTCTGATTTCAGTGCACGCCTTCTCAATGGGCAAAAAGTCTGGGAAGAAGCTATTCGTGACCAACTATGAAACTATGCCCTTTTCCAAAGTGAAGGCTCTGTGCGCCGGGCTCCGAGGCACTGTGGCTATTCCCAGGAATGCTGAGGAGAACAAGGCCATCCGTGAAGTGGCCAAAGGCAACGCCTTCATAGGCATCACAGACGAGGTGACTGAAGGTCAATTCATGTATGTGACAGGGGGAAGGCTCACCTACAGCAACTGGAAAAAGAACGAGCCCAATGACCATGGCTCGGGGGAGGACTGTGTCATCATTGTAGACGATGGGGTCTGGAATGACATTTCCTGTCATTCTTCTTTCATTGCTGTCTGCGAGTTCCCAGCCTGAGGAAGCTGGTGCCTCCATCTTCTCTTTGTCTCCTCTCTGGACTCTCAGTTGCTTCCAAAGAAAATTCAGTACTGATTTCCCGAGCTTCGTGTTAGCTGATTCGTTTCAGGGGAGTGGATGTATTTGATTGTGGCCAGAGGATATAAGAAGCTGACCATGAGGCACCAGGATCCAGACAAGCAGAGAGTGAAAGTCACATCTCTTTTGCTAGGGGCACAGTGACGAGTCAGAGTCAACTGTGTGAAAGCTACAGTAAGTCCCCTCTTTTCACATTGAAGGACCAAAGATGGACAATACCTGTGTCAGAGTGGCAGCTGATCTCAGCCGTCAGAACACCCAATTCCTTCTCTCCATGAATTGGTGCAAAGTGGTGCCAAACATGCCTGTTCAAAGCCACTCCTGGTCTACAAGGTGTTCTTGCATCTTGTGTTTCTTCACAGGGAGCTATATTTGGTGGAGGGTGGAAGAGAGTTAACACTTTTGGATTCTTACTACACCCCAGGTATATGCTAGCTAGGTGCTTTCTGTGACAGGATTGTTGCTTTTAGGGTTCATGGACTGCTCCAGGCAAGCTCTGTTTACACGACCATAACAAAGGGCAATATCCTATATGAGTAACCGAAAGCAGTCCCGAGAACCCCACGTCAAGTAGCTGTGTCCTCTCTTTACTCACTGCTCCCAGAGAGTGAACAGCAGCATTACTGTATAGGACTGGTTTGATACTGTGTGCCAGCAATGTGGAAGGAGGCATGGCCATTCAAGTGGCAGCCATGTCATCAATGTTGTTCCCCCACTGCCCAGCATCCCTTTCCTTCACTGCTACATGCTCTCATTAGGAATCAGTAAGCCCATTGTCAGTGAACAGGGAGGAAAAACCCTATAGTTTGCTTCTTGTCCTAAGCATCAAATGATGCCATATCAGCAGTCAGCCGCTGGACCTCCTTCTTGAGCAGTCCAAGGCTTCGAACTATGGAATTTTTGCTTTCCAGCTGTCTAAGGGTAGGTGGAACTGAGATTCAGTAGCAAAGTGTAGTGAGCCAGAAGGTGGGTGCTGGCTCTTGCTGTTCACCATTCACAAATGCTAACAGAAACCATTTCACGAACGAGCCAAGAGTCATTCTCACTTAGTGAGAAGCCTTTGCTCACATCCATTTCTATTTTACTTTTCTTGGTCTCTGAATTACCAGGAAAAGCACTCCATAGTCATTAAGTGCTCAACGATTGATTGATGTTTGTTCAAAGGAAACAGCAAACATTCCCAAACGGATGGATAAGTTGACTGCTGGGCGGTCAATGTCATGACGGGTTCCTTTACAGCAGCTGTGGGAACTAGGTTGGAACCTACAGAAGGCACCAGGCCAAGCAGGTGCCAGGACCATGTGCCTTGGTTTTTATCACACCTAAACTGTCACATTCCTGAAATTCCTTCGGACTATAAGCCCTGATGATGTGGAACAGAATGATTCCCTGCTTCGTTTCAAATCCAGATGCCTAATCACAGGCACTGGGGACTGCTTAAGATTCAGAAGCACCTAATATGGCAGAATATGCTAGAACCACAAGTGCATATTATCTAGGAAATGGGAACGTGGGATTTGAATTATGTCTGTGAGTCAGTTTCCTTCCACAGAAATGCAGACACAGTCATTGGGGGCATGGTTTGGTTTGCTTCACACGACAAAGGGGAAACAGGCACTAAAAGATTGGGATACTCCAGGTTCAGGTTCCAGTCCACATTTGGCATGATAGAACATGATAGAACATGATAGAACATGATAGAACATGATA
>JABTXL010008037.1:9995142-10021918 GCA_025134845.1 Neodon shergylaensis | reverse complement strand
TAGAACATGATAGAACATGATAGAACATGATAGAACATGATAGAACAGAAAGAGTTTGCTCAGTAGGACAGTCTTTCTCTGGAGTCCCTAATCTTTGCTGCAGACACTTCCAGCTGTGTTCCAGCCAGAGGAGGGGACATAAAGTTCCAGCTTACGCCAGATAACCTCCTTCCTGACTATGTCCAAGAAAACTCCTTTCTCTGTGGCTGTCAGAGGTCAACCAGCACCAGGGCCCACGCGTCGGGCTGCAGATCAACTTGCTGAGCCTCTGACCTGTTTGCTCACTATTGGGTAAACAATCTGTCCTTTCCTAATTGCCAGGAATTGGGTTCCCCCCCACACCATTAGCCAGGAAAGGATCAGCTGTCATCTGCGGCCCAGGCTACAGATGCTGGGAAGTGGGTTTTATCAAGAGATGTTACCCTGGTAACCCTGAGTGGCTGGTGGATTGCTGGGAAAATGAGCGCTACATCTGACAAGAGATCAATTGGGAAGCAATGACCTGTGTAGGGCAAAAGTCCATAAGCCAGAACCAGTGTGGTCCTGGCAGATACAGTCATTGCATTGAAAAGAAATGGAATTCAGGTAGACATTTACAAACTAAGCACCAACCTTGGGCTAAGTTAGCCACGGGCAGCATGTGGCTTTGCCTGTCTTGTCCTGGTGGCCCACGAGTTTGTGCACTTCATGTGACTCTTTAGAGCAGTGACTGGCAGAATTGACTAGAACCATGACATTGTCTGAGGACTCTGGCCCTCTGCTGAGCCCTGTTAAAAATCTTTTTTTTTAAAAATATTTATTTATTTATTTATTATGTATACAATATTCTGTCTGTGTGTATGCCTGCAGGCCAGCAGAGGGCACCAGACCCCATTACAGATGGCTGTGAGCCACCATGTGGTTGCCGGGAATTGAACTCAGGACCCTTGGAAGAGCAGGCAATGCTCTCAACCTCTGAGCCATCTCTCCAGCCCCCCCCCTGTTAAAAATCTTAAAAGTCTTTTGTCTTGGTGAACTTCTCGAATGTTCTAGACGTTTGGCAATGACTGATCCAAGAAAAAACGGTCACCCTGGTGGCTTGTGTACACCTCTCACCATGCCAGGAGGCAGAATTTCTTCATTCTTTGGAGGTCCCTCATGATGTAAAAAGGTCCTGTTTTATTTATAGAATCTGTCCATCAACAGCTTTTCCCAACCCACCGCAGCCTACAACCAGCGCAGCTCCAAACCCATCTTGACACACCCCTAGCTCTTACCACCTCTGTGACTTTACAGAATAGGGCTAAGATCGGAACAGCTTTGCTGAGTTGTCAGAACGTGGGTGGTGCTGGGTTCATGAGGCTCCTGTAAGCACTTGTGTGACCAGGTTCAGGCTGTTATACATATTTATGGACATATGGAATTAAATGTCATGTGTCTGTATGATAACCAACAGACCCCAAACCTTGAACTTACACGAATGAATTGTTGCCAGTAATTCATTCCAGGCTTCTTCCATCTGTACCCACGCCTTTCTCTGCTTCCCCTTCTTTTTGGAATGTTCCAGAGGTTCTGGATGAAGAGTATTCATGTTGGTCTACAGACTACCTACAAATGTATGTGTGTCTAGAAAGCCGTGGAATCAGCAGTGACTGTCCAGACACTAGTAGAATCTTGTGCGAATCTTAGGTCTTGCCAGTATTGCCTTCATTCAATTCATCTGGCCAGGGATGCTAAGGTGGCCCCAACTCCAGCCTTAAGGTCTTTTCCATTTTTGTATTTTCCTCTCAACAACTGTAGATATTTGGTGTCAGTTTGGCCATTTATTTGGTTTAAGTTACAACAGTGTGACAATGTCATTAGAAGTAAGGATGGGTTCAAATTCCGACTATAGTGTTGCAGCTGTGTGACCCTTTGTAGGTCACCTACAGTCTCTGTGCTTTTGTCCTCTGTTTGGTGAAGTTGGAATAACACTTGTGCATAATTCATAAGATTGTCACCAGGGACAGATAAGCTGTTGTTGGTGAAGCAATTACGACAACATTTGCTTGCAAATAACGCAAGACTAGCAGTGGCCCTGCCTCGGTGAGCTTTCCCAAGCTACACCGCTCACCTCAGCAGACTAGTATCCAGAAAAAGGTGGGATCCACTTACAAGTTCAACTGATGGCTGACAAATGGATTCATGAATGAACAGATAAGTGAATTAATGAATTCACCCCCAAGATGTGAGATCCAATCCATCTCCAGAGATTAACTTGGGGCCAGTCTGGATTCCAGAAAAGCAGTAAAGTAAGATCATTTTGGAAGATGGCTATGGGCATACATTACATTCCCAGGTAGCCTAGAAATCCCTAGCCTAAAATAAGAAGGAGAACCCAAAGAAAAACATATAGGCTTCCTCCTGAATATTAACCTTCATCAGGCGATGAAAGGAGATAGAGACAGAGACAGAGACCCACACTGGAGCACCGGACTGAAATCTCAAGGTCCAAATCAGGAGCAGAAGGAGAGAGAGCACGAGCAAAGAACTCAGGACCGCGAGGGGTACACCCACACACTGAGACAATGGGGATGTTCTATCGGGAACTCACCAAGGCCAGCTGGCCTGGGTCTGAAAAAGCCTGGGATAAAACTGGTCTCGCTGAACATAGTGGACAATGAGGACTACTGAGACCTCAAGAACAATGGCAATGGGTTTTTTGATCCTATTGGCTTTGTGGGAGCCTAGGCAGTTTGGATGATCACCTTACTAGACCTGGATGGAGGTGGGTGGTCCTTGGACTTCCCACAGGGCAGGGAACCCTGACTGCTCTTTGGGCTTACGAGGGAGGGGGACTTGATTGGGGAAGGGGGAGGGAAAGGGGAGGCAGAGGTGGGGAAGAGACAGAAATCTTTAGTAAAAAAAATATATATACATATAGAAATAAAAAAAAAAGAAATCCCTAGCCTAGTCAGCAGTGACTTCGTGCTGCCCTCTGCTGGTTGTCTTGTAGGCAGGGCCAGCAAACTCAGAGAGTCTCACAAGCCGATGGTGGGTGGGTTGTGGGAGTGGGGGCTCAGGAGAGCCTTAGCTCCCTCCCGTTGCTTCTTGCTTGCAACTTGGGGGTCCTGTTGCTTTGTCTCTGCTGTACTGGTTGCTGCACCCACTTAGATCGTGTGTCTACCTTTCAGGCCACAGGCAGACATCTATAGATGTCTCGTATAGATAGATGACCATAGATCCACAGGTAGACATCTATAGATGTCTCGTATAGATAGGCGACCATAGATCCTCAGGGTGCCAAGGCTCTGCAACAATACCCCATTCCTTCCATTGGTGCCTGCTCCATTTAAAATTTTTAGAGAAGGATGCCTATGCCACCTTCACCCTCTTTCCTGTCCACATATTTACATGCCGGTGACTTCATATTTCCTCAAGACAAGATGTCATTGCTGCGGTGTGGTTTTCTGGATTGAGTGGAGTGCCTTTTTCCTTTGTTCTGCAACAGCAGGGGAAAACTGTGGACTTTTCTTTGGAACAGGTTCTTTCTGGGGACTCAACAAATCATTTACTTATGACATTTGCAGAGACTCCAAACAATCTCAACAGTGAGGGGATGTTCCACTGGGGACCTGTAACTAAGGACTCTCTACACAGCCTGTGGGGACCCATAGACAGAGGGCCAGTGCACAGGGGGATGGTGGCTGTATCTTTCATACCTCACAAGAAAAGGGTCTTGTTGTGGCACCAGCTGAAGCTAGGCACTTCAGGATTGTCCTTGCTTTTTGTCCTGTAGCCCAACCTGAGGAAGCACCAGGATTCTTTCAGAGGTTCTAGACAGTGTCTTTACTTGTCTCACCAATGAAATTCAAGGACATTTCTCTTGCTAAATGTCTCCCAGACTGCTGAGTGGTGTCCTCTTAAACCAAGGATGGTGGACATCAGCACATCTATCCCATTCCTAACCCTTGTCAGTGACAGACACAGTAACTAGCCGCTTCCTACACCGCCTGGCTGAGACCCTGGAAGTCATTTAATGCTGTAGTAATTACGAAGAAGCCCAGGTAGCATGAAGAAAAGATCTCATGGTCCAGTTCCACCCAGTGCCCCTGAAATGCCCAGCTGTTCCCGTAAGAATCTATGGCTACAATCATCAAAAATGTATTGCCAAAATCAAATGCTAAACTGTGCAGAAATCACTGTGCCTACCATGCCAATCCATGTCACCTATGCTGACGGACACTATGAGGTTTTTGGTCACTCTCTTGCATGTGCCTCTTCTCACTGACACATGCAGTCATGTGTGGCCACCCAATATATGATGGAGAAGCATGTGAACCATGACCCTTGCCCATTTCTCATATTTAAGCCTTTCACAGCTATTTCTGTGTCCTAGTACTTGGATAAAATACAAGAATCAGGAATCAGGTCTTCCTCTGTTCAGTGGCTAACATGGGTAAATTACTTATTAAAATTAGAAATTAACTTAATTTCATAATTTGAAAAGAGAAGTGGTATGTATTTCAGCTTTGCAAAGGGAAAGGAGAGTTTTGAAGTGGAGTCAGACACTGCCATTGCTTAGTAAGCTTTGCCCATTACTGACGATGTGGAGGATATGGGTGTACCTGTGTCCATGGTTGCTCAAAAGGGCACTGCTGTTCTCCAGAGAACAGAGGGGGCTAACGAAGGAGGTCACCTTGGGCTTAATTAGTGAACCCTGGGAAGATACTTTCAGGGACCTCTTATGGAATCTTATGGTCCTTCTACCAGTTGAGTTGCCAGAAAATAGATGGGGAGCTGAGTATCTCTTTTTTGGCTTCATGTTGGGACCTGAGAAAGGACGCAGGTTCAGCTCTACACAGAGAAAACACAACATTTCACAGAACTGTAAACCACCAAGAACTTCTGGGCAAGAGGCAGAGAATGTGAGCTCAGGCCAGAGAACAAAAGCAACGAAGAGTGGAAAAGGATGACAACCAAGATTCTATCATCCTTGCCTCTTTCAGTCCTGGCAGGCCTCTAGCATGTCTTGTTGCTACTTCAAATGGTCCTTGGATTTAAATGGTTTGACTTCTAACTTTCAACATTATAACAGTGCAAAAATCATATTTGAGATGCGGATTTTACCAGGATAGAATTGCTCTGGTGTGTTTCTCCCTCAAGATGCTGGGAAGCACCAGGGAGCTTTAGTTGTCAATGAACCCGTAAGATCACAAGTGGGACTGACATATTTGGGGGTATTGTGTTTTCACATCTCATTACAAAATACATATCTGCTTATGTATATGTGGCAGTCACCATATTATTATTATTATTATTATTATTATTACTATTATGATGATGATGCCAGGATGCTCCATAGACTAGGAGTTTTAAATAAATGCATTTTCAATTTGTGATTTCTTTCAAGACAGGGTTTCTCTGTAGCTTTGGAGCCTGTCCTGGAACTAGCTCTTGTAGAGCAGGCTGTCCTTGAACTCATAGAGATCTGCCTGCCTCTGCCTCCTGAGTGCTGAGATTAGAGGTGTGCACCACCACTGCCTGGCTAATGATATGTTTAACCTTCAGTGTGTCTATGGGGGCATAATTTCATTATAATTCAACAAGCATCTTTCTAGGTTGGTGAAATTTTTTTTATAGATTTATAAGGATTTAGTCTTTTAAACAATTCTTAAAAAGGATAACCTTAGCTAGGTGTGGTGGCACATGTCTTTATTTTCAGCATCCAGGAGGCAGAGGCAGGGATCTTGAATTTGAAGCCAGCCTGATCTACAGAGTGAGTTCTAGGATAGCCAGGACTATGCAGAGAAACCCTCAAAAAATTCTGGCCTCTTAGTAAATTCATTATTTCTATTGTTTTTGCTGGCTTTCCATTTAATCAACTTGAATATTTATTTCTTTTTATTATTTTAAAACTGTGTTTCTGTCTTCCATTTTCGCTTTTGGGAGTTTTGCAATTATTGTTTGTTCAGTTGGCTGTTTAGAGACAAGACATGTCTATTGGTCTGAGCTTAAAACCTTGGTGCATGCTGACCTTCGACTCTATATAATAAAGATGACACTGGGTGTCTACTTCTGCTTCTTTCTCTCAAGTTCTGGGGTTACAGACATAAGGGTATGACCACACCAAGCCTGAAACTTGTTTTAGAAAGATGAACACTAATGAGACATGATAGCACACGTCTGTAATTCTAGGATTTGGGAGGCATGGCTTGGAAGACTGATGTAAATTCAAGACCAGGCTGGTTTGCACAGCAAACTTGAGGCCAGTTTAGATAACAGAGTGAGACACTACCTCAAAAAAATAATGAAGAGGAGATGTCTCAGTAGGTAAAGGACTTGCTATGCAATCACAAGGACCTGTGTTCAGACTCCCAACATTCATAGAGAAAGCCTAGTGTGATGTTTGTCTGCAACCCCAAGGCTGGGAAGGAGGAGGCAGACAGATCCTGGGGTATCATTGGCCAGCCAGTCTTGCGAAGATAGAGAGCTCAGGTTCTTTGAAGGACTTGGTCTTTATGCAATAAAGTGGAAAGCAATAAGGGCAACGTATAATTTAGAGTACTGACTCCATGTTCATGTACCCAGGCAATTGTACCTTTACACACACACACACCACCACCACACCACACAAGATGAGCATTTATTTTTTGTTTTGTTTTGTTTTGTTGAGAAAAGGTCTTTCTATTTAACCCATGTTCGTCTTGAACTTGCAGCAATCCTCCTGCCTCAACCTGCCGAATGGTGATTGTACAGGTCAGAGCCACTGTACATAGCTGTCCCTGAATCTGTGCTTTACCTTTTAGTATTTACTTTTTAGAATCTCCACAGACTTGAGGAGACTGGTTTTTGTTGCCAGTTGTTACTAACATTGTGCTCTTCCCCATGTTCCAGGGACAATGAACGCTGATGAATTTCATTTTTCCTGCTTCGTGGTTTATCATTTTCACATTGATTTATTGTTATGTACATTGTCAACACACCATCACCCTTTTTAAAAACTTATTTTCATTTGTCTGTTTGCTTATTTATTTTATATCTATGGATGTCTTGTTACATGTCTGTCTGTGTACCACATGTTTGCATAGTGCCATTAGAGGACAGAGAAGGTGCCAGATCCCCTTGAAATGGAGTTACAGTTGGTAATTCCCAAACAGTGGGTAGAGCAGTCAGTGTGTTTGACAACTGAGCTATCTGTACAGTACCAGCCTTCTTCTTTTAATTGATATCGTGCATTATTCCTCATCAGTTTTGTTCATTTTTCATGTAGTCACACACGCCAGCATTATCACTCCAAGTCTTCCTCTCTAGCAGTGCTTTTATTGTGATTTTTTAAATAATTTTTTTTAAAAAAGAAAACAAACTACCTTTTTTTCATTTTATATACCAACCCTAGTTCCCACTCCCTGCCCTCCTCTCATCTCCTCCACCTTCCCTCCCACCCCACCCCATCCACTCCTCAGAGAGGGTAGGCACATTTCTAGCAGTGTTTTTTAGATAGCTATTTATTCTCCAAAGATGCTATACTCATATCTTCTGATTTTCTTTTAATTTTAATTAACTAATTTTATCTATCTATCTATCTATCTATCTATCTATCTATCTATCTATCTATTGCCATGCTGGATGTAGAGCCCAGGAACTCACATATCCCAGGAAATCAATCATTCTACCACTGCACTACCAGGCCTGCCTTTCACTTTTATATGTAAATAAAAAACTTATTTTTCCCCTAAGTGCTTGGTCATTTAACTGAACAGTATTAATTGACAAGTCATTTTGGTATCCCCCCCCCTTATTTTTAATCAGATGTATATGGTATCTGAACCGTTTCAATTTTAGACTATTCTTTTTTATTATTCTATCTATATCTATTCATATGCTGTTTAGTGTATATTTTATTATACTAGTTTTACAAAAAAAACCCTTTAACATAAAATGTGCCAAATCCTACCAAATTACAACATTTCGCGTAATTTCACCCACTTGGCTAGCTGTCTTTCTTTCCTAAGAGCACTGGAGTCATTTCAGGAGATTCTCCTGCCGTAAGTCACCTTTTCTGCCTGGGGAACATTTCCTAGGAAAGGCGTTGAGTTTCCAGAACTTTCAAAGAATTCAGGAACCCCTCTCTTCCTCATTCTGCTCTTGTAGCCTCTCCCCAGCTAGGGGGCCAGGCTTGCTCCAAGCCCGCCACCCACTTTTGTCTCCTCCCTGCTTTGCCCCATAGCCCACCCAGCCCTCTGGTCCCAGACGGTATCTGCTTCCTGAAGTTGCCTCCTCCTGACATTTCAGCCCTGGCCTAAGCCCTTCCACTCGTACTTGAAGTGCTAAGGGAAATAAATAGGCAGAAGAACGAGCAGTGATGTCACTGCTCTCTTACTTTAGATCAAAGGGACTGGCGACATCTTGAAAACACTCCACTTGGTCCTTTTAAGCAGGAACTAAGGGTCTTGTTCCCTTGGTTCCCTTGATCATTCATTGCATTTACTCTTTTTACTGAACAAATAGAGTAGGGATCACTTCACTTGGGCAAGTCCCTCTGTGACACAAAGGCAGTTCAGACAAGCAGGGTGACAGCCTATGGACTCCTAAGTGAATGCAGATCAAATATATTAATATCAGAAAGATGTCTACTTATGGACCCCAGTTCTCACTCATAGCTCAAGTGGAGCCAGCTGATCCTCAAGGTGGCTACTTCCCACACAAGTGTGTAAGGTTCCAGAATGCTCGAATGTACAACCTCATGTCCACTAATCCTTTCACGATCACGTGGTCACAAAATAGAGGGCATGAGAGAAATAGGTACAAATCTCAGTCTGACCATGTGTAAGTGACATATCCCAGAGGTTTATGTCTTTTCATAAGGGCTCTCTCTGAAACATTAGAGAAACCCAGAAAATCTACTGTGAGAATCCTCACAGAAGCCTGGCAGTCACGGATGAGGTCCCGTGGCAATGACATGCCCTGATCTCTGAGCAGCTCGGCAATAACACAAACAGATGGCTCCCCTCTCTGGTCCTGGCTAAGAGCCCTCAGATCATCTATCCAGTCTAAATCCACTGCCAAGCACCTCTATTGACTGCTGCTGCAATTCAGGCCTAGAGATTACTTTGCTGACTCTTTAGGGACCCAAGAGCAGGCACCCAATCAAGTCTTTCCATCTTTGTACCCATCCAGTTCTGAATAAGCATTTGATATCTCAACTAACATTTTTTTCCCTTGATGGGAAGGGTTTACAGGGTGGTGTTGTTTTGTGTATCAAAAACGCCCTTGAACTTGAACCAGGAGAATTTCCAGATGGTGAGACCGGTTGAGAATTCCCCCAAACAAGTAATTCAATTGTCAGTGGTGTGTGTCAAAAGGATGCAGGGCAAAAACAGGGTCCGAGAGAAGGAAAACATCAGAGGGCTCCTCTCAGGCTGTGCATTATGGGATGTGGGCTGATTTAGTGACAGGAAGAACAGGAAGTAGGAGGAGTCTTGAGAACATACATTAAGCTAGCTGGACATGGTGACATACACCTGGGATCCCAGACTCCACAAGTTGAGGGCAAGAGCATGGAGCGTTTGGGGCCAACTTGAGCTGCATTGAAAGACTCTGTTTCAAAAAAAATTAAATAAGGAAAAGAAATAAATGAACATTTTTTTGTGTCAGGTATATTTATTCACACACAGAGTCATCTCACTGTTCCAGATAAATGTATTTTTTTTATTGAAAAAGAAAAAAAAATCCCTGCTTCCTCCCAGCCTCCCATTTCCCTCCCCCTCCTCCCGCCCCTCTCCCCCTCCCCCCACTCCTCTCTCCCTCCCTCTCCAGTCTGAAGAGCAGTCAGGGTTCCCTGCCCTGTGGAAAGTCCAGGGTCTTCTCCCCTCCATCCAGGTCTAGGAAGGTGAACATCCAAATTGGCTAGGCTCCCACAAAGCCAGAACATGAAGTAGGAACAAAACCCCATGCCATTGTCCTTGGCTTCTCATCAGCCCTCATTGTCCGCCATGTTCGGAGAGTCAGGTTTTATCCCATGCTTTTTCAGAGGATAGGGAACCTGAAATGACCCTATCCTATAACCACACTGATGAATATCTTGCATATCACCATAGAACCTTCATCTAGCGATGGATGGAGATAGAGACAGAGACCCACACTGGAGCATCAGACTAAGCTCCCAAAGTCCCAATGTGGAGCAGAAAAGAGGGAGAACATGAGCATGGAAGTCAGGACCGCGAGAGGTGTGCCCATCCACCGAGACAGTGGGGCTGATCTATTGGGAGCTAACCAAGGCCAGCTGGACTGTGACTAAATGAACATTTTAAAAATAAAATATTATTAAACTAATTAGGGCTTCCCAAGGCATTTGCTATGGAAGACCCCATTG
Organism: Neodon shergylaensis; assembly: GCA_025134845.1. Lineage (NCBI taxonomy): Eukaryota > Metazoa > Chordata > Mammalia > Rodentia > Cricetidae > Neodon > Neodon shergylaensis. Next base: position 10,011,585 of record JABTXL010008037.1, on the reverse strand, counting down.
CAGACATGTATGAAGGGATGCCAGCAGCTCTCTTAATCCAGGTGGCTGTGTGTGTGTAGATTATCCTATCTCCTAAGAGTTTAAGAGTCACCTAATCCCAGCTCCACCTCTTGTTTATGCTAATTACAAAGGGACCTTGGTTCAAATGCCTGAGTGTAAGATGAATGATTTTAAACCACTTTGGCCTTTACCTGTGTGTTGAGCAGGGGGTGTCTAGGTACTCTAAAACGTAAAATTTGAACTTCCAAAATATTTGCTTCTGTCATCTCTTTAATCAGGCTGTGTCTACAGCCTCTGAAAGGGGTTGGGATATCAACATCCTAGACCTTCAGCATGATAGGACATTGTTTTTCTCTTCAGAGAGTTCTGCTATTATTTCCTTCCTATTTTGAAGAAATGAGCTGGGGAGGGCTGGAGAGATTACTCAGTGGTCAGGAGCATTGGCTGCTCTTCCAGAGTTCCTGGGTTCAATTCCCAGCACCCACATGATAACTCACAACCATCTGTAACTTCAGTTCTAGGAAATTCTGGTCACCCTCTTCTGGCTTCTTCTGGCACCAGCCACATATGTGATACACAGATGTATTCATGCAGGCAAAACACTCATACACATAAACATACATTTAGAAAAAGAAAGAGATTTGGAATCATTATTTGGGTAGGCAATAGTTCCTTTGAGAGGCTCTCCCAAGGCTGTCATGATTTTAATGGAAGCTCAGTGGCAGTATTGTTCTGTGTGGTACTATCCCTCCAAACTTAGCTGCTAGTACCAGGATGGGCATCGGAGATAAGCAGACTTGTCTCCCTAGGAGTTTTGGAGTGCTAGTGGGACAGTGCTTTTTTACCTCTATGATCTGTGTCTATCTCTGTTTCCTGTCCTTGAACAGTCTAGAACAGTGGTTCTCAACCTTCCTAATGCTGCAACCCTGTCATACAGTTCCTCACGGTGTGGTGACCCCCCCAACCATATTTTGTTGTTACTTCATTAACTGTGATGTTGTTATGCAATGAATCATAATGCAAATATCTGAAAGGGGACCCCAAGAGGTTGTGCCTACAGGTTGAGAACCACCACTCTCGAGACAGGAAGCATGAAGGTGTGTGCAAGAGAGACGTGGATGAATGAAGGGCCCAGGGGGACAGCTCAGCCCCACCTGTTCCCCCGCGCTTCTTACGCATACATGGAGCCGTCTATTTATAGGAAAGGTTCCACTTTGCCTTAAACAGGATCCAGTAGCTTCCTGATCCTGTCTGTTAAAGGAGCCTCTCTCAGTGCCTTCCACCTGTGTGCCCAGGTGTGGCCTCTGCCACGAACTGTTTGTTCTTTATTGTGCAACTGACCGGTTTTTCAGAAGGTGCTGGGAATTTTCTTTCCCAGGAACAAGGAAAAAAGAATCTCAGTGGGGGGTTGGTTTCCCATTGTCTGAAAGTGTGGGGCTTTTCTCATAAAACACAATATCTTATCTACAATTCGTGCCAAGGGACTTCTTGGAAGAGGGGTTCGGTTTGAGTCAGAGAGACTATACAGAAAGGACAATTCCCTCCAGTCTCTAGGACAGGAGAAGTGAGGCTTCCTGACTAGAGAGGGGTTATTTTTAAGGGTCTGTGGTCCATCCAGATCTCCTTCCCATTTCTTGAACACAGGTATAATTAAAATAAATTTTAGAAGATTGAGTCAAAAGCAACCAAATGCATAGAATTGTTAGCTTTGAGGTCAAGAAAAATTTGTTCATGATCCACCAACCCTACCATCCCAAGTCATCCTTGTCTGAGTCCCCTCCCTTTCCTGGGCCTCACTTCCACATTTGAAAGATAAGGAGGATGGGGCTGGAGAGATTGCTCAGCAGTTAACAGCAATTGTTGCTTTTGCAGAGGATCTGGGTTCAATTCTCAGCATCTATATGAATGTATCACAACTATCCACAATCCCAGTTCTAGAGAACCAAGAGGCGTGTACATGGTTCACATGCGTGCATTCCAGTAAAACATTTATATACATTTAATTAAAATAAACTTTAAAATGGATGAGGAATATTAACTAGGTTGTCTTTGAAGTGGAAGGGATAGAATACCCTGGAAATGTCTGGCAACAGAAGCCTTAGATGACTTTGAGCATGGCTAGCCCCTCTGCTCCTACCTCCCCAAGATTCCAGATGAGATTACAATGGTGTAGAGGTCTTTCTCAGCCCCACTGATAGGGGTTTTGAGGAACATTTTCCTAGGTGTAGCCATGACATCAGGTAGGGGAACAGACCTTTCCTGCCTGGTCATTCTGCTGGGCTTCCAGGCAACTAGAGGTCTCTAGCCTACCACTTTTTAGTTTGGGGGCATCAAAAAGAAATCCTGACCAGAAATGGCCCACAGATGGAAAATGAAGCCGGGAGCCAGGATGATCTCATGCTGGAATGAATGAGAACAGAACTAGGGCCTTTGTGTACCCACTAGATGGTGGAGGAGAACAATAGGTATGTAAGACAAAGCCATCAGGAGCAGTGGGGACACCAGGAACCTCAGGCAAGAGTGGAGAAAGTCCAAAGAAGAAAGTTTAGAGAGGATGCTGTTAGTCAAGCCAAACACATCTGAAGATTAAAAAAGCCTCAGGACCAAGAAGAAGCCATCGCATTCTGTGGCAGGTCATAGAGATGGACTTTTATCACCTACAATGGGGAAACAGGGTGGTCTCTCTTTCTCCTAGGAGTTTTTCAGCATGGGAAGGCATTCATGCACATTACTCTGAGATTTGTGTCCTGTGGTATAACCCTGCCTTTGGCCTGATTTTTACAGAGAACCCAAGCTAGGCAGGTAGTCACATTTTATTAGGATGTTGGCAACACACAGGTCTGAGCCATACCCCAGTGGTCAAGCTCCTGATTCAGTATTATCCCATCTCCGCCCCTGGAGACTCAGAACTCACAGACAACAAGACGCTTCTCTCCACAACTTTTGTCGTTCCATTGGCCATTGGTGAAGATCTCCACACAGTTCTCTGACCCACCATTGTTGTTGGGCTCCCCGGGAGCCCAGTTAGAATAGACCAGGGACTCTCCTGTGGGGTAAACGAACGTGCCCTCTTTGCGCACGTCTGTCATGCTCAGAAAGGCAGCTTTGTTGTACGCTGTGATCAGCTGCTGTATGGCGGTGTTCTCAGCAGCAGAACGTGGGGAGGCCAGTTGCCCTCCAGCCTGCCTGCACACCTCCTGGGCATCTGCAAAAGACTTTTCGGAGCCGCTCGTCCTGAAGATCTTGTCTCCAACGCTTCGGCCATCAGGGAAGATCGCGGCTGAAAGAGGAGTGAAGGCCGGCTGTAGTGGGGGCAGCTCCCAGCTACGGTTCTGGGGCTGTGAGGAATTCCTGCTGGAGCTGAAGCCTCCTCCCAACCTTCTCATGAAGGGTATTAGGGAACCAGAGGTGATGAAGCAAAGGCACTCCATTCCAGGGGAGTCCTAGTTTCATGGTGTACCCCATGAGTGGGTGCAATGTTCCCCCATTCACAAGCAAGCCTACCGGAGCTTAAAGAAATTAAATACAAGGCCACCAGTCTGACACCAAATCTCAGACACAGGCGGGGAGACGGCTCAATACATAAAGCTCTTGCTACGGACATAGAAGGAATTGAGTCTGGATCCACCACACCCATAGAAAAGCTGGACATGGGTAAGTCTGGAACCCCAGCAGTGGAAGTGGAGGCAGGTGGAGCCTAGGGTGGCGTGGAGGGCCTCACTGACCAGCCAACCTTACTAAAACAGTAAGCATCAGGTTTAGTCAGATGAGAGATCCTGCCTCAAAAAATAAATAACTAAATAACTAAATAAATAAATAGGACAAGTAGAGGCTGGAAAGATGGTTCAGAGGTAAAGGGGTTTGCCTCTTGCTGCATAACCCGGTGACCAGAGTTCAATTCCTGGAACCTACATGAAGGTAGGAGGAGAAAATTGACCTCACAAAGTTGTCCTCTGACTTCCAGGTGAGCACCATGGTACACTTTGCTACATAAGGCATGCACGCACGCACGCACGCACACACACAATTAAACAAAATGAACCAATAAAACAGTAAAGAACACTTGACATCAACCCCTCCCCCACACACACACACAGAGAGAGAGAGAGAGAGAGAGAGAGAGAGAGAGAGAGCTGTGTGCTGAAGTTAGAGAACAGTCAAGGAAAGGGTGGGGCACCTGAGAGTTGTGTCAAGTCCCAGGCTGGCCTCAGCCTCCTAGCCTTAAAAGTGCTGGAGAGAGGGTGAGATACATATGAGAGGTACATGTGTTCAGAGAATTTGGGCATGAGGTTAAGGGTGAAATGCAAATCAAAATCAAACCAGCTGTTAATGACTACCTGAGGCAAGACAAAGTCACTTCCCTTGCCACTTCCTTGACTCTGAAGTGGTGGGTCACATCACAAAACTTCATCTGAGTAACATGTCACATCTCTTTTACTCAATGGGCTCCCATCCCCGTGGCTTTTGTACCCATGCATGAAAGTCTGCAAAGGACTCTCTGGGGCTCTGGAGAGGGCTTGTACTCTGGAGAGGTTCTACAGAGTGAAACTGCTCAGAGTCCAAGCTGTTCCCCGACACACTGTCCTTATTCTGATTGTCTGTAGAAGGATCTTGGGGAGGAGCCTCCATGGGCTCAGGATGGTACTTAGAGCAGCTCTGAACAGGTAGTGCAATACTCATGTGCTCTCCCACAGGGTTTATGATCTTGGCTGAGCTTGCATGTGTTACATGGATATACCCACACATCATTCAAAGCACATAGAAGGACCACATATGTCTTGATGTGTGTGCAAGTCTGTGTGTTCTTGTATCACCCTTGGCATGTGTGTTAATGGATGTTGATTGTGTCGCTACAGTTGCAAGTCTAGCCCTAGACTTAGTTCCTGCTCATTCCCATCCTAGACCTAGAGGAAAGTCCAGCCAGATGAGTGACCCTAGCTCAAAAAGGACCAGAACACATCACTGATAGATTTCAATTGGATCTACGAACTCACCTTTCTTATAGCGAGAGAAGGAAGCTTCTAGATTCTGTAGTTGCCCTTTTAACGCCTCCACCTGTTGATTCAGTGCAGCGCTATCTGTGGAGGAAGGAAGGGAGAGAAATGTAAAGCTTATGCTGCAAACCTGAGAATAACTTCATCCCGGGTTCAAGAAAAGAGGGAAAGGGTCAAGGTGGGGGGCTTGCTAACTTCCATCAAGATTTATATCTGTAGGAACAACTTTTAGCTGTAAATGTTTTTTTCTAAATACTATTGTGTGTGTGTGATGTACATGTATGTATGTTACATGTGTATGCACGTGTAATTCAAGAGTAATATTGGACATCTTCCTCCACCACCCACCATCTTATATATCGAGGCAGAGTCTCTCACTTGAACACCCTGCTTGATTATAGACTAGTCTAGCTAGCCAGTTAGCTCCAGGGAATCACATCTCTGCCCTTATAGAGCTGAGATTACAGGCAGACTGCCATGGCCACTTACAATTTGGTGACCTGAACACTGGAACTCATGCTTGTAAGGCTATCACTTCGTCTGGCTGATCCGTCTCCCTGGTATGTTTTTGTTTGTTTTCAAGACACGGTTTAATGTAGTCTAGGCTGACATGTAACTCAGTGATCTTCCTGTCTCAGCCTCCCGAGTAATAGGATTACAAGTATGATCCATGACACCCAACTTCTGCTCAGGGATTTTTTATGGTCCCTAAATTAGGCCCTGAACTTCAACTAAGTCTGAACCAGATGGCAAGCCAAATCAGATGGCATCCCGCCACAGGAAATATCACGACAACCCTATTCTTGGGTAGAAATACACACTCCTTATATATTTTTCAACCACTGGGTGGTTAGATACACAAGCCTGACCTATAAACCAGGAAGTCAGCTGTTGTCACCCATTTCCCATGGTCAGATAAAGAAAATACCAAGTTGCCTTCCCATATGACTTAGATAGTTATGCCAGAACCTAATTGGCCCTCCACCTGTCTGCTGACCTTAAGTCCCATTTACCACCTGTCCTAATGAGGTCACCATGCCTAGCTGAAGGATGCTACATCACAGTGTGTGGGGGGTCCCAGTACCTGAAGCTTCTGTCTTACCTGGAAGTCCACTTTCACCTTTGGCTCCTTTTTCCCCAGGAGTACCTCTGTCCCCCTTGAGTCCTGGGGGCCCTCTGGGTCCTGAAGCTCCCTGTGGACCCACAGCTCCTGCAGGGCCTGAAATCCAAGAATAAATGGCTGAGCCGTGTGCCCATTTTCCAGCATTTTCACCTCATTGGACATAGTCTATCCTAATCCCGGCTATGTAACCTTCTCACATACAGGCTCCCAGAACCCAGACACATGCCCACTCTGTGTATGACTGTCCTTATGACAAAGCAATCAACTTTGTATGTATATAATCCATGAAAAAGACTCCCCATGCCTTAAAACAGCCCTCTCCCTACAGACAAGCAGTCCCAGAGACCCCGCATTCACCCTCCTTGGAAGCAGGGTGCTTCCACAGCCTAGCTTTGACTTAATGGGTGAGTTGAAGAGGGAATAGAGGCCCTGGCAGCTCTCAGGAGACACAGTAGAACTCCATTCAGTCCCCCGTAGATTCATCACTTACCTGCTGCCCCGTCATTCCCAGGGGCTCCTGGCTCACCAGGGGCACCTCTTTCTCCCTTGGGGCCCACAGGGCCATTTGCCCCCACAGATCCTTTCATGCCCGGAGCACCTACGTCTCCTGAGAAGGGAACGAACAGTGAGAAACACTGGGAAGAAGATGTTCAGTGTGCACACTTTCCTCAGCAGGAGGCCTTTTCAGAGAACTGTGGGGTTAGGTAGAGAGCTGGGAACATTGTTCTTTGCTGCCTGGGGTTCCTCTGTGGAGGGTGATGGAGAAATTCTGTTAGTGCAGCGAGATGTGAGAGAGGTGTGCACGTCTTCACAGTGTTCGTACCCTGGTTCCTCGTGGCAGTCTGACCGTGCCTCGGGTCACAGCTAGGGCCTCCACTATCGTTCCTCCTTTCTGCCTCACTGGCTAGACACACCTGTCACCTACCTTTTGGCCCAGCCTCTCCTTTAGGACCTGGTATGCCTTGAGGTCCTATGTCCCCCTGCTTCCCAGAGGGGCCTTCGTTCCCAGCTGGTCCAGGCACACCCGGAGGTCCTGGAGGTCCTGGCAGAAAAGGAACAGCGCTGTCAGTGACACTGACTCCTTTGGCAGTGGGAGTGGATAAGATGAATGTCAGAGCAGAGGTCAAAGAGGCAATAGTTCATCCTGAAATGACACAGTGTCTTCCTCAGAACATCATCCTTCCCTATTCCTGGGACAGGTTCTGTGCCTGCCACTTGCATAGCCTTGTGATAGAAGCAGTAGCTGTAGGCACCAGATAAATACCATAACCCATGGCTCACCACGTGGTCCAGAGTCTCCCTTTGGTCCAGGTTCTCCAGCAGAGCCATTGTCCCCCTTGGGTCCAATTGGACCTGCAGGGCCAGGCATCCCTGAGAGTCCCACACGTCCTGGCAAACCTATAGAAACAAAATAAATGAATCCTAAGTTAGTCCTAGGCTCAGGAGGGATCAATGTCTACAAGACAAAGTCTTTGAAACTTCTTCACCATGGACAGCCTATAGTCACACACCCTGGTCCTTTGGTGACCCACAAAATGAAAATCAGTGTCCCCACTTAGAAGAAATAAATATCCTTGGCTTGGAGGTGAATTCAAGCAGAGCTTCAATCTATGAAGTGTTCTTGCCCCTGCCCCAAGGCCACTGTATCAGCAGAAGGAATTCGGTCAGCACTGATTGATTAGTGACCACAGGACAAGTGTGCAGATGTATATGCACATGTATATAACTGTGTGTGTATATGTGGGAGAGTGTATTGGGAGTGTGTGTAAGGAGAGTCAACTATTTTACTTTTTTGAATCAGAAATTGCACTACATAGATAACTTATTATAATAACAATAAACTTGTTATCTACTTGATCATTGTTTATTTGTGAAGAGCCCCTGATTCACAAGGAGTAAAAACTTAAAAATAAAAGTGCACAAAAACGAAAATTAAACAAACAAAAAAAGTCAGGTGGTTGTGGTACATGTCTTTAATCCCAGCATTCAGTAGGCAGAGGCAGGCAGATCTCTGTGAGTTCGAGGCCAGGCTGGTCTACAAGAGCTAGTTCCAGGATAGGCTTCACGACTACAGAGAAACCCTGTCTCGAAAAACAAAAACAAAAACAAAAAAATAGAGTATAGCAAACTAAAGAGCCTCTGTGCAGTGAAGGAAATACCCAACAGAGTGCAGAGACAACTTACCAACTAGGACAAAGCACTTGTCAAATATTCACATAGCAAATCTTTAAGAGCCAGAATATTTAAGGGATTAAGAAAAGCAACAATAAAAAGCAAATGATCTAATTTAAAAATGCACAGATTATCTGAGCAGACTGCTTGGGAGAATAAATAAAACGTCAGAAAGTAATTTTAAAAAATGTCCATTTCAGTACCCATCAAGGAAATGTAAATACAAACTATAATCAAATTGCATTTTGCCCCAGTTAGAATGGCTATTATAAAACAAAACAAAATAAGCCACGTGTTTTCCTAGCATTCAGGAGGAAGATCTCTGAGGCCAGTCTGGTATACATAGTGAGTTCCAGGTCAGCCAGGGCTACAGTGAGAACGTGTCTCTAAATCTCAAAAGCCCATGTGTGTGTGTGTGTGTGTGTGTGTGTGTGTGTGTGTGTGTGTATTACACACAGAAACAACAATTGGTAGGGATGATATAGAGAAAAGGGAAGTTTCATACAGGAAGATGAATGAGTATAGCTGTTGTGGAAAATTGTGTTAGGTTTTCTAAAGAAAAACTAGAGCTATAATTACCATATGATCCTACTATTCCTGGGAATATATTCAAGTGATATGAAATCAAAAAACCAAACAGACACCTGCACACCCATATTTGCTGAAGCATCATTCACCACTGCTAAGATATGCCGACAGCCTAGATGCCTACTAATAAATGAATGGGTAAAGTGGTATATACCCACAGTGGGATATTATCCAGGCATAAAGAAGAATAAAATCCTATCATTTTTAGAAAAGTAGGTGTTTGTAAGGAACATCATATAAAGCCAGACACAGAAAGACAGGTGTCCCATGTTCTGTTTTCTGTGGATACTAAAATATACACCAATCTGAATGTGAAATAGTGATTAGTCAAAGCAGTTGGGAAGGGAGGGCGCTGATAAGAGGGGTCAGGTCGGACTACTTTGCATGTGTGGTCTTCAAGAGACTCATAACAAACCATGGGACATGGGTAACTGTCGAAGAAGAGAAAGTGCGATATATCTCTTTCCTCACAGAGTACTGCCCTGCACACCGTGTCCTCAGAGGAAGCAGGACTAGAAGGGGTTTAGAGACTAAACCCTATGTAGATTATTTTAGAGAGAAAACAGATGAAACACCAGATTTGAAGACTGCTCTCTGACAAGAGAGGCCTTCCCAGGGTGGTAAGTGCAGGTGGGATGGGGCGTCTGTGAATTTTCTGGAAGAACTGGCCTTTGTATTTCTTCCCATGTGTGAAGTACTGGGGGTTATGTGACTGAGCCACATCACATATGTACCCAGCTAAGACAGACATACCTTGACTCAGGTGGAACATCTCCTAGTCTGAGGGTTCACTACAGTGACCCCAGATCTAATCCTTGGCCCCCTGCCACATCTCCTGCTCAAGAGTGTCTCTTCTTAAGCCCCAACTGACCCTTTCAACAAATTCTGGGCTTCAAAAATCTACCAAATAGATTAGTCATCAAAAGTGCCCAGGGAATGAGTGACTGGAGGAGCCCGAAAAATAAAAAAGCCATTCTTTGCCTTAAGCTCTTCCTCTGCCTGTGGCCCAACGAAAGATCAGGAAAAATATGTGGATGAGGCCAGTTCTTGGACCCGGAGAGGGGGAGGGGAATGAGGGAGAAAAGGGATACCCTAACATTCACTCCGAGGGGGAAGGGGAGCGGGGAAAAAGGGATCCCCTAACACTCAATCCATGGCTCCTTCTGGGATCAAGAGAGAAATGGGAATCTCTGAGAGCACAAGCTGCCACTGTGAGTCCCTGTCTTCTTGTTTGGTTCTCCCCGGTGGCTCTCAAACCCCAGCCCATTCACACCTTTGCATCTTACCTGAGACATATCTTCTCTTGCCCTTTACCCATGTATCCTAGAGACAGTATTTATTCTAAGCATCATGGTCTTTCTTCCAACTAGAAGCAAACTGGGGTACGAAACAAGGTACTTGACCCCATCAAAACTTCACCAACCCAGTCAGCAGGAAAATGGAACTTTACCCAGAAGACTCAATATAAAAGAAAATCTTTGGTTCCATCATTTGTCAAGGGTCATTTGGCACATGCTGTTTATTCTCACTTGGAGATAGGCACACTGAGACTGTGGCACTGAGTAGGTATCTCTGAGTGTCGTGGTCACAGAGAAGCAGCTAGTCAAGATCTCTCTCATGAAGAAGCCTGTGTTCTTTCAATTTTAACATCCCCCACTTTACGTGTTAAAGAAATTTGGTATGTTCCCTGTGGCTTTTGAAAGGATTAAATGGATTTTCAAGTGGGAACCCACCCAAGCACAGATTTGTACAAAAAAACAAAACAAACAAACAAAAAAACCCCATGAATTCCAATCTTCCCTTGTAATGCCTTAGGCAGCTCCTGCCACTAAGATCTGTTTATAGGACTGTGGATGTATGTAGTGGAGTTTAAATATTAAAACTACCTGTCACATAGGCACCATTTAATCAAAATGAAGAATTGCTAACTGCTGGGACAGGGCCAAAGAGGTTAACCCCAATATCAGTGGTTTACCCATTCTTGGGACAAGCAGAATCCAGAGATCCCAAGGGAGGCATCAGGTAGGCTGAGTGATGGGAGGAAACACATGTGCATCCAAAAAGAACATGTGTTTGGCAGGTAGCCTGGACACCATGGGGAAAGTCACTCCTTGGAAGGGAGAAGCTCACATCCAGGTTCATCACAGAGCACCTGAGGTTGGGTCCCATTCCGGCCCCTTCCCCACCCCACCAGACTGAGCCCCTGATCCTAGCTCCACCTGGATCACCCTTCTCGCCCCGAGGACCCTCTCTCCCATCCCGTCCATCACGGCCAGGCAGGCCATTCTCTACGGGGCTGCACATGACAAGGGTGCAGGCGTTGGGTATGGATCTCTGCGAGAGGGTCTTCACTTCTGCTCCCTCGTTCCCTGGGAGCCGCACGAGCAGTACAAGCATGGACAGGAGGTGCAGCATGGCCTGCAGGGATGAGAAGGTGAAAAGATGTGATGATGATTCTAGAATATGGGTTAGGTAGTGACCGATGAGTCTGGAGATGAGAAGTCTCCATGCCCACATCTTCATCGAAGACGAGGGTCCAGAGCAGCAAGACAGTAAGACTCCAAAAGCAGTCTATGGAGTAGGTACATATTATGACTTTGAGGGAGTGAGTTGTTTGACTAGCACTCTGGTAGGGGTTGACAATACTGTCCATCTATCTCCTGGAGCCCAATGAGAATATTGCCTGTGTCTAATGGTCCTCACCGATGACTATCCTCATTCCTGGTATCCTTTCTCTCTGTCTGTATGCTAGGACAACTGGCTCAACTCAGTTGAGGCCATGTCAGCATCATCTCCCTTGCTATCAGGATCAGCACCAACAGCTCACAGCACTGGTCCATAAATATACCTGCATCTGAATGCCTCTAGATGTTTGCACTGAGCTCAGACTGGAGTGTGGCTGCGTGCTTGCCAGGCAATTCAGTATTCCTGGATCAGGCACCAAGTCCATGAGGAAGATTCCAGAAGAAACACAACTAAAGAGTTTTGGGGCGGTGGTGGCACATGACTTTAATCCTAGAACTCGAGAGGCAGAGGCAGGCGAATCTCTGTGAGTTGGAAGCTAGCCTGATTTACAGAGCTAGTTCCAGGACAGTCAGGGCTACACAAAGAAACACTATCTTGAAAAACAAAACAAAACAAAAAAAGAGAAAGTTTCATAGATATTAAGTTAACAGAGACACCCAGAAGCCTACTGGACCATCTGGGGGAGGGACCCAGGGAAAGCCTTTGTGTGAGAAGGGGGCATTCTAGGTAGTCTATTCAGTTTGGGGAGCTCTTTGAGGAGGAGCTGAGAGAAGATATTCATAAAAGTATCCAGTCACTGTTTGAAAGGGCCTTAGTCTGGCTAAGAACTGGCCACAGGGTGCAAGACTTTGGTCACTCTCTACACAGAGTACCTGTGCCACCTTTCTCAAGAGCTTATCTTCCCAACATGACCAGCACTTTTTAGTAGCGCCACAAGGCTGGCAACCATGTATGTCTTCATGCCAGGGGACAGTCAAGATCCAAACTTTGATAACATCTTTCCTTTCAGAGAAGAAGGAGCCAGTGGGTAGCACACTGGCTGGGCACAAAGACAAAGGGGCCGGAACAATGAAGCAGTTCACCATAACCAGGGGCGGGGTACATGAATGCCAGGGCTTCCCCTCCAGAGAGGCACTTCTCCACCTGCTGGTGGTTATGGGCTAAAACTTCTGTCCATTTCTCATTCACAATTTCCTCAGGTCCCTTGGGACTCCCTAGAAATAGCTTATTGAATTCACGGGCCCCTTCATTACCCTTGTTTTAGCAGAGGCTCTTTTATCAGTACTGAAAGATAAGCCCAAGTCAGAGCAAAGTCACTGTTCCTTGATCTGGAGCCACCTTAACTTTAGGGTCCTGTGCCTCATTCTGAGGAAGAGTCAAGACAAAAGGCCTTCTGTTTTACCACCTGTTCGCCTGAGCATGAAGGAAGCCTGCAGGGAGCAGACCCACAGGCTTTCAGATCCCAGACAGGCAAGTTAGCTGGGAAGAGAATGGAGTGTGTAGAACCAGAGGGCAGAGCGCCCAGCCTGTGTGCTTCCACAGTAAGAGTTCACTGAGGACAGTGGTTCTTCCTAATGCTGGGTGGCAGCGAATCAGAGACCCTATGCAGTTAAGTTTGTTGTTTCATAGACACTTGAGGCTAAGAGAGAACCCCGTTTGTCCCTGCTTCTGTGCTATTGACAACATCCTGAGTTTAAAATCCCAGCCTAGTTCTGGTGTCCACTGTCTGGTGGTGCACACCTTTGATCCCAGCACTTCGGGAGGCAGAGGCAGGTGGATCTCTGTGAGTTCGAGGACAACCTGGTGTACAAATCAAGTTCCAGGACAGTCAGGACTGTTACACAGAGAATCTCTGTCTCGGAAAACCAAAAGAAGAAAAAGAAATGGAAACCAAGACAAGATTCCACCTGTAGTCTCCATGCCATCTGTGTTAGTCTGGGGAGACATTGCATAGTATTAATCCATATTAACCCCACTCAGAAAGCAAATCTTCCACCAAACCAAGAAAGGTGACCTAGGAAAAGAGGATATTTTACCTTCATTATGTCCTCCGCCTCAACTCCCCACAACTCCTGATCTAGAACCAAACCTAGATCCCCCTTACTCAAAATCAGTAGGATAAATAGCCCAGTTGGACAAAAGGGTATCTTCAGCAGATAGGGAAAGGAAATGGGAGGCAGGGACACTCACAGATCGCCTCTTCTCGGCCCCAGGCGCTCCAGGCAAATGAACCTTTGTTTGCCGGTCACCCACTATTTATTCATGCCAGCCCTATAAGTAGAGCCGCCCAGCGTTGGTCTTCTGAGAAAAGTGACACACACACACACACACACACACACACACACACACTTTCTTCCTGTTGACTCACTCACACTTACCCCACCTACACTCTGGAAACCCCCAATATACCCAACACTATGCACACCTGGCCCCTTAGTGCTACACTGTTGGCCAGGGACCTCTCTACCCTGTGGGAGTGAGGAGGCATCCCCAGTGTCTGGCTATTGGAGATGTCTAAGAATCTGATGTCCAGAGCCCATCCAGGTTGCACAATAGCCTATAATGATTGAAGAAAAAGGAAACCTTTATGTTCATATCTGCGTTTCTCCAAAGGTAGGATCCGCGGCTGTGTCTACTCCCCCTTTCATTTCAAAAGTCTTGCCTAGATATTGAGAAAGAGCTGGGAGCTGCTTGGCATAGTCAGGAAGGGTGGGGCAGACAAGGAGGCTGCAAAGGCAGCCAGCTATGCGGACTTTAGTTCAGGCAGCTGCAGCTTGGAAGTGAACACTATAGGAGCTCATCACTTGTCTTCCATGGCCTGAACTTCCCTTAGCAAGTGGCATCTTGGTCCTTGTTCTTCTATCTTCCTAGCAAGTATTTGACTTGTATGTTGCCCTGGTTGTTAGAGGGAAGCCTTGAAATCTTGTTATTCAGTGCTAACAACCCTTTCCGCAGCTCTTAATTTTCAGGTTCTATTGGGAAGTTGTCAATTCTACTGTCATTGCTATATTTGCTTCCAGATTCCCATGACTGAAGATTTTTTTCAAATTACCTTCTCCCTTCCCCCTCTGCCTTTCCAAGTTCCACATATCTCAAGATCAAGGTGGCTTTCTTTTCTGATCCCAGAGTTAGGATAATATTTTTCTTTTCAATCAAAATTCCATTTGGATATTTATATCTTTAGGAGAAAACAAGGAATTACAACAGACACAGCTGAAGGACACACACACAACACACATAACCACGGAGACAGCAAGTCTGCCAGGACCATTTACTGCTGGCTACAGCCTCTCTGGAAGGGAAAGGGACTCAGTACAGTTGACAGTGAAGACAATGGTGGCAGTATCCACAGCACTAAGATTATCAGTAACTCTCTGAAGTGCTTTGTTGTAGAAATGAAAGGGCAACCAACTAACTCAATCCCTCCCACAGTCATTCCGGGCAAACTGGCCAGTGACTCTGAACTCCATGTTGGTCAGGAAGGTGCTCTATGGAAAGCAGCCACAGTGTAAAAACTAAGGTGTTTTTTTTCCTCCAAACTTAAGAGCTGGTACTCAGACCCAGGAAGGTATTGAAAACTCCTAGAGAATGGTGTTGGCCTCCCCTTATCAGGTGCTGTCTCGGTCTGGAATTTTATTATCTCTGAGAACCTGGTCAGAGGCATCGTTTTTCGCTGATTACCTAACTTGTTTCCTCTTACAATTCGTGGGCTTATGTGTTGTACAGTGCCTACACTTCACTTATTTATTTACCCCCAGTACATGCGGTTTGTAGGATGCATGTTTCCATGTCAGAAAATCAAAATGTAAGCCATGAAAAACAGAAGTTGACATCACGGTGTTGACTTTCTGATGTCAGTCCTTGACATGATGCACTGAGAGGGGGCACAAAGTAATTTTGTGGCGCTTTTGCCAGAACTGGATAACATTGGTCTAATCTTGACGAAATTCCAGACAAGCCCATGTTGCGGAACAAAGCAAAAAACGCATTACCTGGGTCAAAGCCATGAGCTGTGCCAAGTGAAACTGCTAAGGAAACATAATGACTAAAGAGGATGTGGATTACAGATTGTACCCTAGACCTGAATAATAACATTAGAGGGGAAACTTATAGAATTTGAAGAAAGGTCTTGAATTCCTGAATAGCACTGGGCCCAGGTCACTTTCCTGAATGAGGTCATTGTACTGTTGTTGTGAGACACTATGGAAAAATGTAGAGTCAGCACCACATACTGAAGAAAAAGTGCTGCCTTCCCTCGGACTGGTCATCAGCTCCGCTCACCATTCTCCTGAAGGTCCTTGCCACTTTGACAAGACATGGAAACAGAAAAATGCAGTCAGCTAGTAGTGGCGCACACCTTTAATCCCAGCTCTTGGAAGGCAGAGGCAGACAGATCTCTGTGAGTTTGAGGCTAGCCTGGTCTACGAAGCTAGTTCCAGGACAGCCAGGACTACACAGAGAAATCATAAAACAACAACAAAAACAACAAAATCCCAAACCAAACAAACCAAACACCCCTAAACAAACAAACAAACAGCAACAAAACTGGCAAAAAAAGAAAAGAAAAACACACTGGATTAGAAAGAGATGAAACTATCTTTGCTTGTCACTGAGTGTAGGAAGTCGTGAAGATCATGCTTCAATTAACAGTTTCCTGAGGTTACCACATACAAGGCCAGCATACAAAAAGCAATTACATTTACAGGTTACACACATTTAATAACAAGCATTTGAATTCAAGCTCTGCACACTGGAATTCTATAAAAGCCTATTTGCATATTTTAAATGTTAAATAGGTATATTTGTGAACTAAAGGACTTGACATTGCTAACTCAGTTTTCCATGAATTGAACCACCCAGTCAATGCAACACTTATCAGTATCTCAGCCAATTTTATGTAGAAACTAACCTGACTCTACAATTCATATGAAAGTACAGACGGTCTAGAACATACTTTAAAAGATATGTTTGTTTGTATCTGTGTGTTTTGGTATGTCTTTTCTCTTTTTTCTTTCTCTCTCTTCTTCCTCCCTCCCTCCC
>JABTXL010008037.1:9965793-9995042 GCA_025134845.1 Neodon shergylaensis | reverse complement strand
CTTTCTTTCTTTCTTTCTTTCTTTCTTTCTTTCTTTCTCTTTCTTCTGATTCTTTCCTTCTTCCTTCTTTCTTTCCTTTCTTTCTCTCTATCTCTTTCCCTTTCTTTCTTTCTTTCTTTCTTTCTTTCTTTCTTTCTTTCTTTCTTTCTCTCTCTTTCGCTTCCTTCCCTCCCCCCCCCTCCTCTCTCTCTTCATTTCTTTTTCTTTTTTTTTTGAAACAAGGTTTTACTGTATAGTTGAAGCTAGGCTGCAATTCACTGTGTAACTCAAACTGGTTTCAAACTTGAAAACCTCCTGTTACAGTCTTCCACATGCGTGTCTGAGCTCCTGTAATAATCTTGAGATTTGCTATAAAGCTAGAGTAATTAGAATAGAGAGTTTGCTGAGGATATCTATGAAGTTAGTGGAATACACAGTCCTCAAACAGACCCCAAATATGTATCATTCATTTGGCCTTATTCAAAGGTGGCAAGATATTTTGGTAATTGATACTAGAACACCAGATGGGAAATGGCTGCAAAATGTAATCAACTTTTATTTACTCAACAAGAACATTAACTTGAGCTGGATTATAGTTTTTAGGTGTATTAATTGCTCATCCTGGAAACAACTCAAGCCACAATTCATGAACGGATAAATTGTTATTTATAGAAGCAATGGAATGTTGCTCAGCAATGTCAGAAGGACAAACTACTGGCAGGTACAACATGAGTAACCTCAGAAACAGGCTGAGTAAAATGCACAGCACAATGAATCCCATCATTTTGTAATTAACTAAAATAATAAGCAAGAGGATATTCTGCATAATGATGTAAACCTCTGGAAACAGACAGGCCTTTTTTACTAAGAGAACAGAATAGTGGGTCTGGGCCTCAGTGCTGGAGGACAGTACGGTAAAGGGATGATCCAGATGGATGTGGTGATGGTTACAGAAGTTTTCTCAGGTCTCATGTACAGATAGCTATATATTAGTCAATTCTCTTCAAACAGTACATTCCTTATGGTCACATTTTCTGCATATGAATTATACCCAATAACGTTAATATTTAATATTTAACCATAGGCCAAGCAGGGTGGCACATACCTATGGTGCCAGCATTCAGAAGTCTGAGGCAGGGAGATCAAAAGGTGGAGGTCAGCCTGGGCTACACAGCAAGGTTCTGTGAACAGTAAGGGTTGAGGATGTACTCAGTGGTAGAGTCCTTGCTTTGCATCTTGGGTTTGGCTCTTAACATTACAAAAGTGAATAAAGATTATGATTTTTTATATCTTTATTTTGTAATAATCATGGTATCACCTGAGCAATCTGTTTCAAAGCTCATCTTCTAAGCTCAGCATTCCACACCCATTGCCTAAAGGACATAGTTAGGGGCCAGCTCAGTGGTTAAGAGCTCTTATTGATCTTCAGAGGCCCTTAGTTTGCTTTTAGGTTTCCAAGTTAGATGAGTGGCAACTCCTTGTGACTCTAGCTCCTAGGGACACGATACAACACACACAGACACACACACGCATTTGCATTTTTTAAAGAGGCCGTAGTGGCATTTCATTTTTATTTTAATAAATAAAGCTTGCCTGAAGACCAGAGAGTAAAACAGCCCAACTGGGCAGTCTTACAGACCAGGCAGTGGTAACACACACTTTTCTATTTTACTTTTCTGATTCTCAGGCAAGTTTTATTTACATAGAAAAGGTGATATGATGTGGGATTCCCCTCTGTGTGCTATGAATATATTTAATTACAATTGGTTAGTACAGAAGCTGCTTTAGCCTAATGGCAGCACAGAATATAGTGAGGCTGGAAAGCTAAACTGAATGCAGGGAGAAAGAAGATGGAGGCAGGCAGATGCCTTGTAGTTGTCGAAGGAGAAAGATGCTGGAGCCTTACTAGAAAATCACAAGCTTTGTGGTAAAATATAAATAATAGAAATTTGTTAATTTAAGATACAAGAGCTAACTAGGAATATGCTTGAGCCATTAGCTTGTCTGTGATTGTTTTGGTCTGAGTGGCCAGAAATTGTAAAAGCAGTCTCCATTTACATAATGATGCCCAAGCATTTGGGGCTATTGCTGCAATAGGCCACGACCCCATAAATTCACCATGTGGCCCTCTACCCACTTCAGGTTCGGGTGCTTGTATGTTCACTTGGGGCCAGGAGGAAAGTAAGTGAGAGCATTCCTGCCACTCTGCACCCTGCCTGGGAAAGCAGCTTGATGGGTCTGCTAGGCATGCAGAGGCAGGAGAACATGGCATATTCCTGCCACCATACACAGAAATATTTCCAGGCCATGCAGTGTGCTGCATGGCACATTTAGTTTTTACTCAGACAGAAAAAGGTTCATGTGCTGTATTCTGCTTCCCAGAATTGAGGTGGTAAGCAAAGCTCCCACCTTCTGGCCCTAGAGTTGGTGGTAAACATACCTCCACCATATTAAAGGCTGGGAGAGGCAAAGCCAGCATCCAGGGCTGCTGTGACCACACTGCTTACCATTTAAAAATGTTCCTTGTCAGAAAATCATTACAGATACACAATGAAACAGATTCAGACAAAAAGACCTCTGACCGAGTCACAATGTTGGATAAATGTACATGGGCTTAGGAGAGAGAGAAAAAAAGTATAGACAGTCATAGATTAGAGGAGCAAAAAAATAATATAAATATTAAAAAGGAATATAATAAAAAATAAGCCAAATGAAGATGGAATATATAAAGAGAGTCTGGATTATGTATATTATTGTGTTTTGTTTGAAATTTTTGACTGCAGAGAAACATTTGATTCTGGGGGCTAAACCAAAATATATATTTTAAAGATACTTTTGACTTCAAAATTTGAGTTTAAGAATATGTTGTTTTGGAAAAGAGGTTTTGCTTTTGTTTCCACAGAGGATGAGAACCTCTGGATTCCTTCTAGGCTAATGTGGTTTGATGGAACAAGACCTCCCAAAAGGTCTCCATGAACCCTAAAAATATTTTTCTCAACAAACAGCAGAAAGAAGTTTGTAGAAAACTACACCCAAATCCTCCAAATGAGTGTTTATAAATGTTTGCTTTCGTTTAAAGAGGAATATGACACAGAAATGAATACTTCACATTGCTGTATGACAATGGTCTGTATTCTGTCAATTATATTTTAAATAAATGCTGTTTGGCCAGTAGCCAGGCAGGAAGTATAGGTGGGACAACCAGACAGGAAGTAGAGGTAGGTCAAGGAGAACAGGAGAATTCTGGGAGGAAGGAAGTTCTATTCTGCAGTGTGACCCAGCCACAGAAGAAGCAAGATGTGACTACCCCGCTGAATAATGTACCGAGCCATGTGGCTAACACAGATAAGAATAATGGGCTAAAATGAGTTATAAGGGTTAATAAAAAACCTGAGATACTGGACCAATAAGTTTATAACTAATGTAGACCTCTCTGTGATTTCTTTTGGACTTAACGACTGCGGGGACCAGGTAGGACAGAAACCCGACAATATTACATTGGTATGAACTTTGATTTATGGATGCAAATTTAAGGCCAATTTTGTATATGTACATTTCTACTCTTGTTCAAGGTATTATGTTATACAACTCATTTAAAAATGTAATATATAATTAGAAATTAAGAATTAATAGTCATCTATGATAGTCAAACTTTTAGTCATGTTAGGTTTTCAAGATGTACAGACATATTTCATGTAGACAGATAATCTTCAACACTTCAAAAACATACAGAATATGACATTTACAATGTTTTAAGAACTTAGACTTTTATCAACAGTGAGACATATCTGCTTCTGGTAGCACCAATTACTTCAGAGAGGTGGATGGGCATTGAAGAAACTTGTTATGGAATTTGCCTTTAATATAACAAGGCTAGCCATTTTGGCAAGAAACTGTTTTTGCCTGAACTGCTTGATGGTGTGCTGTATAAACTGGACATAGAAAAGTGACTGACTGTTAAACTTTCCAAAAGATGAGACAGTCCTTCATGGTTTCTGCTTCATGAAATAGTCTGCCAGACATTCTGCTAAAGACATAGAAGAAAGTGACTGATAAACTGCCAATATAGGTTAAACAGTCTTTCAAATTTCTTGCTTCCTGGAAAAGTCTGCCAGATACTAAGGGCCTATAAGCTGAAGATGAATGCCCCAATGTTACAAAAGAACTTTGGGTGACTGTCCAGGCAGTGAGATTTCTCTGTCAATTCTAGAGTTTTGGAACTTGCTTACAATGTATCTCCTGTTAACTTAGGTAATCTTATATCCTTCTGGGGTCTTTGATGGAGTTGAAGACAAATAGAGCTATAGTTTTCCTTAGTTATCATAAAAGGTAAATTAGATACAAAACTTTAGACTCACAAAGAAATATTGTAACTGTAATTCTTGCTTGATACCTGTTTTGTTATATGTAACTTTACTATGTTAAAGTTAAAAATATTTTTAATTTAGATAGAAAAAGGGAGATGATGTGGCATTCCCCTCTGTATGCTGTGAATATGTTTTTTTTTCTTTTACCATTGGTTGATAAAGAAGTCATTTTGGTTTATGGCAGGGCAGAAGGTAGGTAGACAAGAGAACTAAACTTAATGTAGGGAGAAAGAAGACAGTGTTGGACAGATGCCATGTAGCTGCTGAAGGAGAAAGACACCAGAACCTTACTAGTAAATCATGAGCCTCATGGTAAAAGATAAGATAATAGGAATAGGTTAATTTAAGATATAAGAGCTAGCTAGGAATATGCCTAAGCCATTGGCCAAATTAATTAATATAGTTTATGTGTGATTATTTGGGTCCTTGTGATAAGAAAATGTAAAATCAGTCTATGTTTACTACTATTGTAGTATATTCACCTCTGTGCCTATTCCCTGGATATCCTAGCCACAGACTATTGACTAGACTTATAGAACTAGAGATGAGTTTCCTCCAGTGGAACAGGCTTTATGTTTTGGTTCTCCTCATAACATCCATGATACTTTTGTACCCTTGGGCAAATTTGCCAGGCTGGTTCTTTCTACAATTCCCATGGTTCACAAATGTTTAGGACAGTTGATTTTTCCCCCCAATCAGACTGCATAGCAACTTCCAGTACTATGTAGTTTAGCCAGGAGGAAGTCTCCACATTAATACTATGATCTGTGCCTGAGGGGTTCTACTACCAGATGCCTCTACCCAAATCAAACCAGGAGATAGGAGTTGGTGGAAGAGACATTTCAGTTCAAGTCTTGCTTGGGAAAAGGAGGTAGAGATTATGCCTCGCAGAAAAATATTCTCCATATTTGAAGAAGGTAGACTCAGGAATTTAATGGTACAAAGTTTTAAGAAGGCAGCTCTTCCTTGCTCTGATTTTTCTGTTTTCTCCAAAATTCTTTTTGAGGTCTCATAACATCCCATGTCTCTATTAACATAATAGGCAAAAGAATGTCTCCTGGGTGTTGGAAGAGCTGGTAAAGATTAGTTTCTCAAGTGAATAATGGCGAGACAAGCAGGAAGGACTTCCAGGGTTTTGTTTACTTTGCCAATCAATGGTCAGCTGAAGGAGGCTATTGTTGCCTGATGAGGCATATTCTTTTCTCTATAATTTTTAGTAAGGTCTGTTACACTGCCTGTCCTGTCACCCAAATACAGTGTCCTTGGCAGTAGGTTTTTACCATAAACTTCTGGTAGATAATCAACAAAAATGACAATAGCCTGTAGTGTTTGGAGAGATCTCTGGGATACTCTGGACCAACAGCTTTAGGGAAGAATCCCATAGCTAGAGCTGTTCTTTTTATTTGGCAATCTACAGTTTCTGGGAAAAGCAATATCCCAATGTTGGTAAGTCAATTAAACATATTTTATAGGTGTGTGTGTGTGTATTTAAGAAGTTTATAAGCTACTTGGTTTTTATATGACTTTGTACTGCCTTACCTTCACTCCACTCTCCTCTCTTAAACCTCTTACCTCATTATCCCCTTTCCTCCTTATTATTCACCTTGTTCTATGATTCCCTCCTCAAGGTCTTTCCCCAAGAACCACTGCTTCTTGGAGTCCTTCAGCTGCATTAGATAGCTGATTACCTTCCACGTCTCCTACTCAACCGCCTCAAGGGACACTGCTAGTAAGTGGCATTTTGGTCTCTCTAGACCTCCTATTGCTCCTGTTGTAAAGTCTGATAAGTTTTGGCCTTGTCCAAGGGGGCTTTTTCCTTCCTGTTTTGTCAGAGAGCCCTGGTACACGAGGGTATCCATTGTAAGGGAAGTACAGTGATGTCCTTAGCTCACACATCTTCCATCCCTGCCTGACTCCAGCTGTTTTCCTTCCGCCACCCAGAGTGAGAACAGAGAACTCCTGGCATAGCATTTGTTGCCTTGACAGTTCCTAGCTCTTGGACCACATGAGCTAATGTTCTAGAGTCTTTTACTACAAAGACCAAGAAAGCACAGTAGTCAGGTTGCTTCTCAGAGTCACCCAGTTCTTTAGCCCCAGTCCTGAAAGGCTCAGATCAAGTCCCCATCCTCCAGGAAGCTCCCCACCACCTGTCCAGGTAACATGGAACTTCCGTCACCTCCCTACTAACTAGCTCTTCTCTGTTCACCAGAAACCAAGCTGACCTTTCCAAAAGCCTTTCCTGGAATACAAGGAAAGCCCGTCAGCATCGACTCTGTTCAAAGCAAGAGACCTGCTTCTCCCCTTTACAATAAGAATAAAGTAGGTTAAAATTTCCTACTGCATTTACAGCCGAAACTAACATGTTGGACTCTATCTCTGAACTTCTGCCAACTTTCTGCATCAGTTAAAACCCCTCTCTTCTTGAGCAATGTACACTTGCAAAATAGCTGTTCTAGTCATATTGTACCTATAAACACGTTTTCTAAAGAGAAATTTCTGTTTATGGTACTCAGTCAAATACACTAAAATCCAAGCCCATCAACGACAGGAAAGATAAAAAATGATGATGAATAGCCTATAAATGTTGTGAAACATTCTGGACTGGTGCCCAGCCCATCAGATCATTGGCTCAATTGTACCCACGGGTGCAATAAACCTGAGTTCTCAATCTTCTGGGTGATTCTCAGCAGTCTGATATTTCAACAGTGAGAAAGCTCTCACTACATTGTTTGTGCGGAACTGAAAATGCACTTTCCAAACACTTCCTAGGAGTTTCTCTTCTTCTCCTTAAAATCTCCCTTTCAGCAAGATGAGGGGAAAAAATGCTACTGACAAATTAGATCCAAATGAAGGCAGAGTAGGTAAGAATAGTCTCCTAAATTGAATAAGAACCTGGGAAAGATCCATAGGGCTGTTAGTGTGTGTGTTATGTGTGTGTGTGTGTGTGTGAGAGAGAGAGAGAGAGAGAGAGAGAGAGAGAGAGGAAATATATATTAAAATCACATATGTCGAGCCAGGCGTTGGTAGTGCACGCCTTTAATCCCAGCACTTGGAAGGCAGAGGCAGGCGGATCTCTGTGACTTCAAGGCCAGCCTGGGCTACAAAAGCTAGTTCTGGGACAGACTCCAAAGCTACAAAGAAACTGTGTCTCGAAAAACCAACCAACCAACCAACCAACCATCCAAACAAACAAAAATTTGTACTGATGAAAATTTCACTGAGATTTTTCAGAAAATCATCATTCCAGCCATTATGCTGTTAGCAAAAAATGTGGCAAGCTACTGACTGGTCAGGCTGGAGCCACTTGAGTATGGAGGCTCTCTAAGTAAGCCCTCATGCACCAAAATACAGCATGTTGGGGGCACTTTCCCTGCTGCAACTCGACATCTAAGGGACTTGGGACTGAGGGGGGAGCTTTGGGTGTCCTTATTATTCTTTCCTTTAACTTTATCCATGTATGGAATTGCTTTAATTGTCCTTAATAACTGTTCTTATTTCGTTAAACAAAGCATATTTATCAGTAACTAAGTAGGTGACAGTGTGCACGGAACCTCTGCCAGGTGGCTGCAATCATGATATCTGCTGGCCAATAAAGATTATTATACCTACTCTAATTCACTGTAATTACCCAGGGCAGGTAAGTAAATTGTAAAATTCGAAGGTTATATGATGATTGATAATATTACCATTCAGGAATTTAATTATCATTATGCTTACACTATGGATGGCATTCTATAAGGATTATGTGATTTTTTTTCCTTATACATCCATTTATTTAATTTTGGGAAGTAGCTTTGTTTTTTTATATCTTTAAGAAAATGGTTTGATAACAGAGCCAAAAATGAGGCACATATAGAAATGATACAGTCTTTACAGACTAATAGTGAACAGGTAGCTCAAAACATTAATACTAAAGAAAAGGATAACATTAATTTGACAGACAAAATTCAATCCATGTTTAATGATGCTGAGAAATTATCTGAAAGAATTCATACTATTGAATTTAACAATTGGAATCTGTTGAAAACTTAACAGAATAGGTTAACTTATGATAGGGTAAGGTATCTCTCCAGGAAGGCAATATGCACATCACCCAAATAAACATCCAAGGATGAGACATTATCTTTACTGGGCAAATTCCATACATTGGAATCATATATTCAGAATAAAGACCAAAAGCTAAATGAATCAATGAGGGCACTAGAATAGCACACAGGACTGGATATTTAGACTTTACAAAAGGTAGTGGTACTAAAATCAGGAACACGACAAGGATGTCCACTCTCTCCATACCTCTTCAATATAGTGCTTGAAGTTCTGGCAATAGCAGTAAGACAACATAAGGGGATCAAGGGGATTCGTATTGGAAAGGAAGAAGTTAAACTGTCATTATTTGCTGATGATATGATAGTATACATAAGCGACCCCAAAAAACTCTACCAAAGAACTCCTACAGCTGATAAACACCTTTAGTAATGTGGCAGGATACAAGATCAACTCCAAAAAATCAGTTGCCTTCCTATACACTAAGGATAAAGAAACAGAGAGGGAAATCAGAGAAGCATCACCTTTCACGATCGCCACAAAGAGCATAAAATATCTTGGGGTAACCCTGACGAAGGAAGTGAAAGATCTATATGACAAGAACTTTAAGTCTTTGAAGAAAGAAATAGAAGAGGACACCAGAAAATGGAAGGATCTCCCTTGCTCTTGGATTGGGAGGATCAACATAGTAAAAATGGCAATCCTACCAAAAGCAATCTATAGATTCAATGCAATCCCCATCAAAATCCCATCAAAATTCTTCACAGATCTGGAGAAGACAATAATCAACTTTATATGGAAAAACAAAAAACCCAGGATAGCCAAAACAATCTTATACAATAAGGGAACGTCTGGAGGCATTACCATCCCTGACTTCAAACTCTATTACAGAGCTACAATAGTGAAAGCCGCTTGGTATTGGCATAAAAACAGAGAAGTCGACCAATGGAATCGAATAGAAGACCCTGACTTTAACCCACAAACCTATGAGCACCTGATTTTCGATAAAGAAGCTAAAAGTATACAATGGAAAAAAGAGAGCATCTTTAACAAATTGTGCTGGCAAAACTGGATGTCAATCTGTAGAAGAATGAAAATAGATCCATATCTATCACCATGCACAAAACTCAAGTCCAAGTGGATTAAAGACCTCAATATCAAGCCGAACACACTGAACCTGATAGAAGAGAAAGTGGGAAGTACTCTACAACACGTGGGCACAGGAGACCACTTCCTAAGTACAACCCCAGCTGCACAGACAGTAAGGGCCTCATTGAATAAATGGGACCTCCTGAAACTGAGAAGCTTCTGTAAAGCAAAGGACACTGTCGCTAAGACAGAAAGGCAACCCACTGACTGGGAGAAGATCTTCACCAACCCCGCAACTGACAAAGGTCTGATCTCCAAAATATATAAAGAACTCAAGAAACTAGACCGTAAAAGGCTAAGCAACCCAATTATAAAATGGGACACTGAGCTGAACAGAGATCTCTCAACAGAAGAAGTTCAAATGGCCAAAAGACACCTAAGGTCATGCTCAACTTCCTTAGCGATCAGGGAAATGCAAATCAAGACAACTTTAAGATACCATCTTACACCTGTCAGATTGGCTAAAATCAAAAACACCAATGATAGCCTTTGCTGGAGAGGTTGTGGAGAAAGGGGTACACTCATCCACTGCTGGTGGGAATGCAAACTTGTGCAACCACTCTGGAAAGCAGTGTGGAGGTTTCTCAGGAAATTCGGGATCAACCTACCCCTGGACCCAGCAATACCACTCTTGGGAATATATCCAAGAGAGGCCTTATCTTACAACAAAAGTATATGCTCTACTATGTGCATAGCAGCATTGTTTGTAATAGCCAGAACCTGGAAACAACCTAGATGCCCTTCAATTGAAGAATGGATGAAGAAAGTATGGAATATATACATATTAGAGTACTACTCAGCAGTAAAAAACAAGGACTTCTTGAAGTTTGCAGGCAAATGGATGGAAATAGAAAGCACTATCCTGAGTGAGGTAAGCCAGACCCAAAAAGAGGAACATGGGATGTACTCACTCATATTTGGTTTCTAGCCATAAATAAAGGACATTGAGCCTATAATTCGGGTTCTTAGAGAAGCTAAATAAGAAGGAGAACCCAAAGAAAAACATATAGGCATCCTCCTGAACATTAACCTTCATCAGGCGACGTAAGGAGACAGAGACAGAGACCCACATTGGAGCACCGGACTGAAACCTCAAGGTCCAAAGCAGAAGCAGAAGGAGAGAGAGCACGAGCAAGGAACTCAGGACCACGAGGGGTGCACCCACACACTGAGACAATGGGGATGTTCTATCGGGATCTCACCAAGGCCAGCTGGCCTGGGTCTGAAAAAGCCTGGGTTAAAACTGGTCTCGCTGAACATAGTGGACAATGAGGACTACTGAGACCTCAAGAACAATGGCAATGGGTTTTGATCCTACTGCACGTATTGGCTTTGTGGGAGCCTAGGCAGTTTGGATGCTCACCTTACTAGACCTGGATGGAGGTGGGTGGTCCCTGGACTTCCCACAGGCCAGGGAACCCTGTTTGCTCTTTGTGCTGACGAGGGAGGGGAACTTGATTGGGGGAGGGGGAGGGAAAGGGGAGGCGGCGGTGGGGAAGAGACAGAAGTCTTTAAAAAATAAATAAATAAAAATTAAAAAAAAAGGTAGTGGTAAAAGGATTTGAGATTTGAGGAAATTATTGAAACTGATGAGCAGAGAGCAAAGGTACAAAAACAGAATTTAGCCTTACCAGCAATATGGGTCAAAGTCAGGGATGATTTACCCAGGGTTTTTACTGCTTATCTGGCAATCTCCTCTGAGAAGCCACCTGGTACAAAATATACTAAGGTAGTCAAAATGTAAATGGAAACCTATAGGTATGAGCAATATAAATGGAATTAAGCAAGCAATAGTATCTTATGTTAGGTAAATGGTGAAAACATGGGCTTCAAGCAATAAGGCCATCCAACAAGACTGGCTTCAGTTAGTCTCAGTGGTCCTAGAAGATGAACCCAAGCTGGTCTGGAAATGCTATTGGTGAGAAGAGGCAAAAATTTTAGAACAACAGGGAAAAGCAATAAGATTTGCAGTTTCCCAAGATCAAATTCTTGGCAAGGGCTATTATTCTGTTCCTTAGGACCAGGTTCTCTACGATGAACAAACTTTGTCCCAATGCAGCACAGCAGCTTTAAATGCTTGGGACAGGATTAAGGAACTAGCAAAGATAATTGAATCATATATCAGGGATAAACAGGGCCAGAGAGAACCCTTTAGAGACTTTTTACAAAGATTAACTAAGGCTGTACAAGTAGGAGTAACAGATCCAGAAGCTAGATTTGTACTTATTATTATCTCCGGCTTTTGAAAATGCCAACTTAGAATGCAAAAAGGTATTTTGGATTTTATAGGTCACTCAACACCAATAGATGAATGGATTCTGCATATAATTAATGCATTTGAGTATAGTGCTGAGGCTTGGGTAGGAGAAGCAATTTCCAATGGTATGAGGAGACACCAAAATGCCAAATGTTTTAATTGTGATAGAATAGGAATCTGAGAAGGTATGGTAGGCAAAGAATAGCTAGAAATAATGTCTTCTCTGGTAATGGCAAAAATAGAAGGTATCAATCTTCTGAAATATGTAGGAGATGTGGAAAATGCTGACATTGGACCAATGAATGTAGATCAACAAAAGACAGACAAGGCAACCTGATACCATCTTGCAGGCTCCCATGTCAAACGTGGTCCAATATTCCTGGTCACTGTGGAGAACATGTCTCACCAGGAAAATTTAAAAATCCATTACCTACTATAAAAAACATAGTGTTTTGGATGATGGAATTGACATGGAGGATGAATCAAAAATTCCAGTAGGAAATAGGAAACATAATTTTGAGAGATTTCTATAAATGATCAAAGGCCAAAGTTAAGAGTGTATATAAATGACACTATCATTAAGAAATTACTGGACACAGGTGCGGATATGACTATTATTATTCCAGAATATTGGCATACAAATTGGCCTGTTCAAGAAGCAGATGTTCATTTCCTAGGTATTAGAACCCTATCTCAAGTGAAACAAAACATGAAATCAAGAATTCAAGAAATTCAAGAAATCACCACTCAATCCAACCCTACAATACTGAGACCAGAAAATTACAGACATACAAGGTCCATATTGAGTCAGAAGACATCTCTGAAATGCTCTTCTGCAATGAGATTCACTGTTGCTTTTCTTGGGTCATTCCTTTGAAATTCTAAAGTGTCACCATCCACCATCTACCAAGGGCTTACCAACGGAAGAGTAGGGATATTGAATTCTCTCTGTGACATTACATTTGACTTAATTATGTAGAATTGCACATCATATCTTGGATAAATTCTGTATGAAACACACATGTCACATCTTTAGAAACTATGTATGAGGGTTTAGATGTGTTCAGGGTTGACTCTTGCTCCTTGATTTAGGACACACCTTTAAATATAACATTACATCCTCTCATTTTCAAATATGCTTCCTTAGCATACCTCATCATTTCAAAATTACACCGTTGTAGATACTTTTGGAGTTTGGATCAACCACATAACATTCATCATGATTCTCCCCGCTCAACATTTGGTGTTGTGTGGTGAATAATTTATGGGGTCCTTAGGCTCTGTTTTCCCCTAAATGCAGCCACTCTTGATTATTCTGAAATCTGGAAGTTATCTTTGATCTTGACATTTTGACCATCCTAGGGTTACTCCAAAACTTCATCATCTGCAGGCATAGAACAGGTGGTGAGCTCAGCATGCTCGCTGAGGTCATGTTTCCTGTTATTGTCTGGTTATTGTATTGTCACACAATCCTCAAGCAAATCCCACATATGTTTCCTTTATACTCAGCTGGATCACATCATACTCTGTGGGCTTGGGAGTCTATCTCTTTTCAGTTAATGTAAGAAACTAAGGAAAACTGAGGGGGCCACTTTCAGGGAGTGTGCTCGGGAGGATTTCTGCTGGAAAGCCTGAGAACATTGAGCCTTGGCCATAAGCACTTTTCTCTCACTGTTACTCAAGTCAGACATCCATTGTACCTAAAGGAATCCTCTAGGGGTGACATGCACTGATGCCCTGAACTGTACTGGGGACACTTTACTCACCCCTTGCTGCCTCCTGCTCTTCTTAGTTTGTCTTACAAACTCCGAACCCCCCAGAGAAGTTAAAGCTAAGAGTTTCCAGCAGAAAACTTTGGCCTTATCAGTTCCTGTCTTCTGAGACAATTTAATGTTCTGGAATCCTTAAATTTCAGGAGCCAGGACAAATAGGGAAGCCAAGTTGATTCTTTAGAGACTCTTAGTTCCTGAGATCCTTTACTGGAAGACCAAGCTCAAACTCAC
This sequence comes from Neodon shergylaensis, assembly GCA_025134845.1. Taxonomy (NCBI): domain Eukaryota; kingdom Metazoa; phylum Chordata; class Mammalia; order Rodentia; family Cricetidae; genus Neodon; species Neodon shergylaensis. The sequence continues at coordinate 9,981,243 of JABTXL010008037.1, read as the reverse complement.
CTCTCCAGTAAGCTTCTCCTTTCCTGTTCAGGACTCACTGTGCCTTCCCCGTGAACATATAGTTCTGTTTCATGTTGAGACAGAAGGACAACTTCCTTCTGCCTCTTTGGTCTCTCTCTGCTACCCATTCTCTCTCACAAGTAGCCTGCTCAGTCTCGCCCATGTGTCTCTTATAGGTACTGGAGAATGCTTCAAGAGCAGTTGATGTTGCCACAACAAAGTGACATCACAAAGGATACCCAGGATATAATAGAATGTCCAGGAAAGTGACTGCTGAGGTCATGGAGGACTGTCCTCAACTCCCTACTAACTAGCTCTCTGCCTAACCACCAGAAATCAAGCTGTCCTTTCCAAGATCCTCTCCTGGATATAGGGGAAACCTTTCAGTACATCCTTCTTCCAAAGCCAGATATTTTTCTCTGGGTGGTTGGAAACCCCTCAGTAATTCATATAAAGGAAACTGAGTCTTTACTTTCCAAATGCTGCCCAGGAATATCCCATTACTTCCTCAAAATCAACCTATGTGTCATGATAAGCAGTAAAATACTCCTGAGAATTGCACTACTGTATGAAGAGGGATCAAACAACATACAGCAGTTCCCCCTACCCTCTCGCCTGAGAGCAAGGTAACCCACCTCTGTGTGTATGTGTGTGTGGGGTGTGTAACTGTTAATGGAGATCAAACAGGGCACAGGGATGCTAGGCAAGCACTCTATCACTGAGCTACATTCCCAGCTCTACTCTTTGGAAAAGGCTACTGCCAGAGTCCAGCTCCGGATGAGAGCCGGGTCTGAAGATGGGTGGATGCGAGAGGGGTGACAACCTGTATCTCTCACAGGCCAAAATGCCGAGAGCCAGCTCCGATGGTTGACTGGTCCCTAGAGGATGTAAGGAGTAGGGGACGGATGGAATGAGCCAGGCTTCATTGTGAGAAACTTGCAGCCTGACTGACTAGCAGCCAGAGTGCTTTTTTTGTTTATACAGAATTTAGTAAGCAGGGTTACATTTATGTTGTTCCAAACATAGAGCATATCTTTTTGCTTTTGGAAATGTGTCTCACTTCCTCTTGCTCATCTTTTAGTCATCATTAATAAACTACGACAGAGCAGACTTATTCCTTCCAATCATTTCCCCTCAAGTTTTGACATCATTATTAAACAATTATCATTTTTACTCATTAACACTATAATTCACTGCTTAAGAACCCAGAGACATATGATAGCCTGTTCTCAGGCTTAATAGTTTTTGTGTCTACAAGGACATTAGAACAAAACAAAATCTCCAAGTCATCCCGGGCAGATCGCATGTACTAAGCAGAGTATTATTAACTCTTAATGGTCAAGTGCCCAAGAAAAATCCTCATGCCAAAGCTGCTACGGTTATTCTACAGTTATTATTCAATTTCTGGCATAATAATATGTTTACATTTTATATTTTTATAGAATTTATCTATTTGTCTAATCCTGGCATTATGTTGTTCCTTGGTCACATGGCACCGCAGTGGCTCTGCATGTGCTGTTCTAAGAAAGGGAAGTCCTGACATCTCATTCTTTCATCATCTTTCCACTCTATACTTTCCTCATCAATATAAGTCTTTGTGTAGGCTGAGATAACTTCAGCTAATCTACATTTGTTGCTGTATGTGCCATGTCATTTCCTGACTGTATAGTGGGAAGAGGCTTGGAGTCTGAACTGTGGTCAACTCTTCTAGCCCGCCAAATCTTGTTGACCTTCTTAAGTTTACTTGGTTTTGATTATTTTGCTCTTGTATAAGTAGAGGAACAGATGTTTCAAGAATGTCTCATAGCCTCATAAAGAGACTTCTGCCTTCTTTATGTGTGTCACAACCTCCAAGGCATAAGGAAGACCTTTAGGTAGATAAGTATACCTCCCTAAAAGCAGGGTGGATAGTACATTCAGGACTTTCCTGAGGAAGTTTAGAAGCAGTACTCCTTGAAGAAGGCATTAATGATTGATAAGAAACTTTCCATCAATCCACTATTCTCAAATTGTACAAATACTAAATAAAAGTCACCCAGATATGCAACAGATGGAAATGAAAACCAAAGGTGGCATGGCAGCCATCATGCTGCTCAGCTTTGCTGAGTCTTTGTCAAACAGTTGTGTTGGCCTCATGACTTTTACTGTTTCCATCAGATATGGCTGTGCCAGGCTACTATAAAGCAGTGCAAACAATGGGTTAGGGACCCTACTCCCCAGGTCACCATGGCTATCCTGGTTTAGGCAATGGCCACTTTTGCTGTACAATAAGATTCAGGACATGGTAAAAAGCCATGTACTAGCTTTTCTTTTTCAACAACTGGCTGTTACAGTTCTCACACCTCAAATTTACCAGAACACCTGGCCCCATCACTATACATTAGCTTTTAATGGTAATCCCTTATTTTCTGTCTTTGTCAGTCCTCATTACTGTATCCATTATATGCTATAGAAGCTTATAGCTCTATGTACCAGACAGTGACCTTCAAGACCCCCTCCTCCATTCCTAATTCCCAGGCCATCTCATCTACTTCCCTTTTTTCAGGGTGATGCATGTTAGTAATAAAAATGACATGGTACTGTCATGAAAACATTCACCAGTGGAATAGAATTTGAAGGTCCACAAATAAGCTTGAATTTATAGTCACTAGAAGGGATTTCTGAACAGGACCCTAATAGTACAAGCATTAAGATCAACAATTGAGAAAAGGGATCACATGAAACTGACAATCTTCTGTACAGCAAAGGATGCCATAATTGGAAAAGAGCAACCCAATAAAAATCGGGGCATTGAGCTAAACAGATCAATCCCAAAAGATGAAAAGCAAATGACCAATAAAGGGTTTTAAATGTTCAACATGCTTAACCATCAGAAAAATACAAATTAAAAACACTTTGAGATTTTTATCTCATTCCCAGTCAGAAGGCTTTTAAAATGACAACAAATGCTGGCATGGATGTAGAATAAGAGGACAGGTTTTCACTGCTGGACAGGACAGGGACTGCACACTGGTGTAGCCAAATACGAAAATAAGTGTGGAGGTTTCCCATAAAGCTAGAAATAAATGGACTTCGTGATCCAGCTATACTACTCCTGAGCATATACCCAAGCACTCTGTATTTGAATACAGCAGTACTTGCTCATTCATGCTCATTGTTGCCTTATTCCCAATTTCCAGAAAAGTGGAAACCACCTAGATGTTCTACTAGAGAATGAAATGTAGTATATTTTTACAATGGAATTTTACTCAGTTGATAAAAATAATGTCATGAAATTTACAGGAAAGTGGATGGAGCTGGAAACAATGATTCAAAGTGAGGTAACCCAGACCTAGAAAGACAATATTTCATGTTCTCTCAATTGTACATACTAGCATTGAATATTTACATATACATGTTTCACTTAATATAAAGGTCAGTATTAAACTGTCTCCTAATGACTTACTTATCTCTTTCATTATGCCCATAGACTAGTGCCTCTATTAACTCTCATCAGAGAAACTTCTTTTTGTAGTAGATGCTGATTGACAGAGACCCACAGCTGACATCTGCAGAATGCTCAGTCCTAAATGAAACACCTCTCTCTTACACCTTCTTATAAGCCTCATAATCATTGCAGAGAAGGGGGCAAAAGGATTGTAAGAGCCAGAAATGGTAGATTACTACAAGAAAGCAGTGTTTTATGGACAAAACAGGGCAGTTGCACACATGAACTAAGCAGCAATTGTGATAGCATGTGCAAGACCCGTGCAGTCTCAAGGTAGAGAAAAACCTAGCACTAAGAGGGGAGGTGACCTGAAGTCCCATCCCTTCTGAGGACCTATACTGACAATACTTGCTGCTTGAAGAGGGAGAATCAGCTTTCTTTAAAGGTCTATGTAGCCCCTAGTAGGTGGACCATGCTCCAGTGGGTGTCAACACAATTCTTACCAGATTGAAATTAAAGAAAAAAAAAGCAGAGGACACAAAATTGAGTGCATAGGGAAGGGGTGAAATACACTAGGATCCGTGGGATGAATATAATCAAAATACATTATATGGAATTCTCAATGAACTAACCTAAAAATGCAGACTTTTACAGATTTGTGAAACGTTTAAAGTCAGGAGAAAGAAAAAAACTCAGAATTCAATTGTCCTCATACATACCTCTTTAACTAAAGAAATATGGTGGGTTTTTTCAGTTTCCTGATTCATTGCTTTGAAGTGTGCAAACCTTTGCAAGTTGAGTTTACTCGGTTTAATCATATGTCTAATATCAAATTTCATATTATTTATATTTTTGTTTACACACACCAAATATCTCTCAACTGTAACAACTTCCAGGTCACTCACTACACCTGTTGTCATTATTACCATTGATTTTTGTGTCAGTGCTAGAATTCTCATTTGTGTTAAAACCATCATTGGTTTAAGATTTATTGTTTTCACAATCTAAATTATTTGAGTGTAAAGCTTAAAGATGACTGGCAAGAGTATTCCTGAGATGAAGAGGACAATGGAGGCTCAAGGTCAAGGCTGGGTTCTTTAGTTTGGAAACTGCAGTAGTGCAGAGAGGCCTCCCACATTCATAGTTCATCACATCCTGACATAGAGCACTTTTCATAGTAGTGGGAACTACTGACGACTTACATCAGACTGCTGATGACTGTGTCATTCCTCCGGAGGTACTAGAAGAGTGATGTCTTTCCTTCTTTCAGGAACTGGTTCAGAAATTAATAATGTGTTGAAACTAGCTAGGTCCATGTTTCTTCATTTGAGTCCTCAAAGGGAGTCTGGAAAGAACCAGGTATATAATCACTGTCATGTTTAGTTTTTTTTTTGTTTTGATCTTGTTTTTTTTTCTCCACGTAGGAAAGATAGAATGTACATTTGCTTGGTTATAACTCAACATTTTTATTTTTCGTTTTGTTTTATGGATGCCAAACTACTCTTTTATCTTTAGTAGTCAATAGATATTCATACAGAAAATAGACAACAACTATCATTTAATCATTATGTGTTATCATAAATGCTTAGCTACGCACAAATTACTGAACTACTATTAAGAAGTGAAAGATAGCCTACTTTAGTAAACATCATTTTGAGTGAGGTAACCCAGACTCAGAAAGACAATTATCATATGGACCCACTCATAAGTAGTTCTTAAACATAAAGCAAAGGAAACCAGTCTACAAATCATAATCCCAGAGAACCTAGACAACAATGAGGACCCTAAGAGAGACATACATGCATCTAATCTACATGGAAAATAGAAAAAGACAAGATCTCCTGAGTAAATTGGGAGCATAGGGACCATGGGAGAGGGTTGAAGGGAAGGGGAGAGGCAGGGAGGGGAGCAGAGAAAAATGTAGAGCTGAATAAAAATCAACAAAAAAGAAGTGAAAATAGTCAAATCTACATCCTGAAAGCTGCCATATTAACACCCAAAACACTTACTCTAGACCTCCAGATTCAGAATTTATATGACAAGTTCCTCTTTTTCTCCCACATATGTCATATCCACAGACATAGAACTAGACCATGATTCACAGGGGTTTGCCTGGTATAGGTCCAGTCAAGCAGCTCATGCACCAGGTTTTTCTGGCCTACCTCCAGTCAAACAGCTCTGGCATTGACTTAAACTTGGGCAGCCTAGAATCTTACATTAGACACACAGCCAAAGAAGAAAATCTACATGCCCAGAGATTAATAAAATAGATACAAATAAAATGATAGAAAGAATCATTGAATCTAATTTAATCTTTGACAAAGGTCAACAGACATTTGCTCAACTAACTAAAAGAGGAAAGAAGTGACCTGAATTAATGGAATCAGAAATGAATGAAGAAACATTTTAACAGACACCCAGAAATTCAGAATATTACAATGAATACTTTCAAAGCCTGTGTTCTGGAGATGGAGAGATGGCTTGGAAGATAATAGCACTGGCTGTTCTTCCAAAAGGCCTGGCATTCAATTCCTAATACCCACATGGTGTCTCACAACAGTTTGTAACTCCAGTTCCAATGGATTCGATGCTTTTTCTAAGCCTGTACAGGTATAGGATGTTCATGGTGCACAAACACACATGAAGGCAGAACATAAACACACGTAGAAATAAAATGGTCAAAATGATTTTTATAGCCTGTTTTCCATTAATTTTGAAAATTCAAAGAAATGCATCATTTTTCAGATTCATCAAAACCAGAAAAATGTGGAACCTAAATGAGATAAAAAAAACTGAATGGACCCATCACAAATGAAAAGATTGATACAGTAATAAAAAGCCCTCTGACTAAAGGAAGTATGGGCCCAGATGGATTATTGGCTGAATTCCATCATACTTCCAAAGTTTCACAGTTATTCCTCCTTACATTATTTAAAAACAAAAAACCATAAACAGAATAAGTCATTTCAAACTCCTTCTGTGAAGCCAGTAATGCTATAAGACTAAAGACATGACCAAAATAAAACTACAGAGATATAACAAAATAATACAAATACAATAGCTAATGGATTTTTAGAAAATGAGTAGCCCTTTTATATAAGAAAAACAAGCATGCTAAGAAAGGCATCATGAGTACACTCTCATTCACAATAGCCTCAAAAAATTATATCTAGAAATGAACCTCACCAAGATATCAATACTTCATTTATGAAAGCATTAAGATGCCAAAGAAAGAAATTGAGGAAGATACTAGAAAATGCAAAAACCTCTTCATCATCATGGATTAAAAGAATTCAATATTGTAAGAGATGACTATTCTACCAAAAGCAACTCGAAGATCCTAGTAGCACAGATACTGAGAGCAACAATTAATAAATGGGACCTCCTGAAACTCTGCAGTTTCAATAGATTCTAGTGACATTATTTACAGAAATGTGGGAGTCTTCAGATTTTTACAGGTGCACAAAAGATTCAGAATAACCCAAGAAATCCCTAATAAAAAGAACAATGTCCGGGGGGTTTCATCATTCATGATTCCATGTTAAATTACAGAGATATAGTAATAACACCAGCAAAGTACTGGCACAAAAGTAAACTCATTGATTAGTGGAATAGAGAGCCTGGCTACAAGGTCATGCAACTAAATCCACATGGTTTTCAACAAAGATACCTAACATACACATGGATATAAAAGTGACACAAAGGTTAAGGGATAACCAAACACTTTTGGATTGGATTTGAGGCCAGGCAGGCTACACCCCTGAAACTCTCCAACTCTCAATGTTGGGTTCCACAGACCCACTTTCTCATCACATCTTCCGCCATGCCCACAACACCCACTGACATTCACTTACCTATATTGGGGAACATTCCTCTTGAGTGCAGGTCATGCCAGCAAGAAGGAGAGATGGTCTACCCACCTTGGTTCTCTAACACTTCCTAGGTGGTTGTCGAAGATCAAATTTACCACCACCACTTTCCTCTTCAACCAATATCATACTACCAGCTCTGTGTCCTCACATGGACTGACATGACTGCTCAGTGCAGGCTACTCCAGCCAAAAGTACAGAAATCCCCCATTGCTCATGAGAAATGAAATCTTTCCCAAAGATAAAAACCGAACATGATATCTTGCCACCCCATGTCCCTGCTTTGCAGTCATGTCCCTGCCTGAAACTAGGTACGGCCATCCACTGGCAAATTGAAGGTCACACCATCAAGAAGAAAAGGAAGGCTACCTTGCTGCATAAATCTCCCACTCCATAGGTTTGGCAGGCTTGCAGACATTTGTAATTCTGGATGGAATGGCCTGCCCTGGAGACAGGGATGGGCTATCTAAATTAGAGGTAAGAATATAGCATTTGGGTGAAGGTAGATGTGGAAGGAAGCTGTGTGAGAGATGTTGTACATGGGAACCTAATAGAAGGGAAAGGATCTTCTTGAGGTCAGTCTACCTGTTTTCCTGTGACCTGTGGTCTGCTGTTCAGTAGGAGAAACCCACAGGATTTCTGGATATGATCCTGCCTTTGTTGTTTGGTTGAGGGTCATGGGAATGATATAAAATCTCCTCTGATCAAGACATAGGATTTTTACAGAATACCTCCATGGGCATCATACCTTTTCTTAGTTTTTGGAAGGCATCCAAATCATGTGTGAATATCTCACTGCATTGCATGGGAACTGTTACCTGCATGATGACTGGGGAGGGATGGGGTAGTAGCACATTGTGCTTTGTGAATGATTATTTAACAAAGATTTCATCAGAGGGAGATAGGAGATTTCTTAGGTGCCAGACATTTTGCAGGACACAAAAGAAAACAACTGATGAACTTTGCCAATGCAAGGCAGAAGAGAGCTTCAGAATTCCTGCTTTATGGAAAAGTTTTCAGAATATTATGAGTCTGTAGGCTGAAGATTGAATGACCCCATATTACAGAAGAACTTTGGGTGACTGTCTAGGCAGTGAGAAGTCTCTGTCAATTCTAAAGTTTTGAAAGTTGCTTACAATGCACTTCCTGTTTACTTAGGTAATATTATATTTTTCTGGAGTCTTTGATAGAGTTGAAGAATACATAGTTATAATTATAGTTTTCCTTAGTTATGATAAAAGATAAAGTAGATATAAATATTCTAACTGTAATTCTTGTTTGATACCTGTTTTGTTAAATGTAATTTTACTATGTTAAAGATAAAACCTTACTTTTTATTTAAACAGGAAAGGGGAGGTGATGTGGTATTCCCCTCTGTATGTTGTGAATACCAATGATTAATAAGGAGACTATTTTGGACCTATAGCAGGGCAGAAAACAGGTAGGTGGGGAAAACTATACTGAATGCTGGGAGAAAGAAGGTGGAGTCAGGAGAAGCTATGGAGCCATGCCAGAGACAGACACCGAAACTTTACTCAGTAAGCCACAGCTTCATGGCGATACACAGATTAATGGATATGGGTTAATTTAAGATATGAGTTGGTCAGAAATACACTTAAGCTATTGGCCAAACAGTATTGCAAATAATATGGTTTCTGTGTGATTATTTTGGGGTTGAGCAGCTGGGAACCAACAAGTGGCCAATAGATGGCCAATCACTATGGAGCCTCAGTACTAAAAGCTGCTTGTCCAGTCTCAGCAGAGCCTGATCTAGGGCATGAATGAGATTGAGGTCATGCTCCTGCTACTGGAACTTGGGACTTGTTAGTGGAGGCAGCTGGACACTGCAGCAGGAGGTGTTAAGGCAGAGCTGAGTGCCTGCAGAAGCTATTCCTGACGAAGGAGCAGGACCACTTCTAAGACCTGTGCTCCATGCTGGAGAAGATGCTGCCTCTTCAGCTGCCCATCCCTTGGGCTGTTGCACTCCTCCTACGGTGTGGGTGAGTAGCAGTCTGAGCAGCCTCTCCTGCTGTTCTGCTGCCCCTTCTCTCCATCGTTCATTGGGGGAGGCAAGGTCAGTACCACTGCTCTATTTGAATAGTAAAGGTGACAACCTTCTCTCTTAGCCCACCAGGGGAGAGACAGATGCCTGGACCTGAATTCACACTTCCTACCTCTGTCCTGCTGGTTTTTGGGAATAACAACACCCTACCCAAAGCCTTATCTTCTTGTAACATTTGCCACTGCTTCAGAGTCCTCAGGAAGTTTTCATATCCAGTGGAGCATAAACAAAAGTAACACACCTTTACACAGTTAAAGTAATATTCTGCAGCATAAACAAATGTAGCACATGTTTTCTCAGTTAAAACTATATTCCACAACAAGAACTCAGCTAGCTAGTCACATTCCATCTGAAGTCAAGAGCAGAGAGAAGCAAAGACCCCCACGCTGCCTGTGTGTCTGTGTTTATGCTCTAGCCTTCTTCACTGTTACATACTTCCAGTCCCAAGAAATGAAATGATCCTGCCCCCCTTTCTGGGTGGGTGTTCCCATTTCAATTAAAATGTTTAAAGTCCCTTAAACATTTCTGGGTGGGTGTTCCCATTTCAATTAAAATGTTTAAAGTCTCTTAAACATTTCCAAAATTAATCTGATCTAGACAGTTCCTCACTGAGCGTTCCTCTTCCCAGGTCACTTTAGTTTGGGTCAGGCTGATAATAACAGTAACAAGAACACTACCCAGCATCACTGTCAAGCTTTGTGAAGCATTGGGTCTTCATCTAACATCTCCAGTGGGACCATAGGCTCCCGAAACATGAAAGGACTTGCAAAGGAATTTCCCGAATGTTTTTTTTCCCATAAGGAAACTAAAATGTTCTGTGTGGCAGATTCCGGCTCTCTGACCACCTTTATTACTTAATAAGAGCAGATCTGTTGGAAGTATCAACACAGTGGACATCACCCCATGACACACGTGCTGACAACACAGATCATAGTCACACTGTGAGCTCCTCTGACCATATCACTCCCCTATGGGTACTTATTTTTAGTCTGACACAAACACTGCCTGTCCCATTACTACTTCCATTCTAAACCCAAGAGAATCTATGTATTTTCTTTTAAGAAGCAGTCACCAGAAGCCCATAACCAGTACTTTTCCTGACCTTTTCTTTCTTGCATCACATCCTTTTTTGTCTCTTTCCTTCTAGGGCATAGAAATAGTCAAGTAGCCAGGCTGTGCAGTGGGTACACTCAGCATAGAGCAGTGGTGAGCCAGGCACTCACATGACCATGAATAATTTCTACTTTGTAGGGATAGCATCTAAATCCAAAACCATGTGGTAGAAGCTGCCAAGTTCTGCTGCTTGCTGGGGCTGGAACGTGACCCTCTCATTTGGTTATGTCTTACCCAGCTTTCTGTTTCCCTTCACTGCCCATGCTTGGCTGTCCTTGAGTTTGCTCTGTAGACCATGCTAGCCTCAATCTCAGAGATCCACCAGCCTCTCTACCTTCCCAGTGCTGGGATTAAAAGTGTGTACCACCACACCCAACTCTAAACTTTTCTTTAATTCCCTATCCCATGTTTAACTGGATGACATCTTGTCCTGAAGTCCCCGTGCTCCTTTTATTCCATCTCTTAAGCCATTTATCTCCGTGAACACAGGATTTAGTGGTATTCCACTTTCTGGTGTCCCCTTTCTCAATCTGTACATTTTTTATTTGCCCAGCTTGCTCCTTTTTGTTATAAATCTTCATCAGACTTAAGACTAGTAACTACATGACAGTGTCTATACTAGGATCTTTTGAGATTTCCTTTGCCAACAGAATTAATCCAAAACTCTTTACTTTAGCCTCAGGCAGACTTTTTGGATAAGGGCAAAATGTAGCCACATTCTTTAACAAAATATGACCAGAATGTTCTCCAGGCCACATACTCATATTCCTCTCCTCTGGAAACCTCTTGAGCTAGCATACCACTGTTGAGATCACTCTATGCACCACTGTCTTCCATGTAACTACTAATATGGCCAATTAAGCAATGCTTCAAGCATTCTGCTGCTTTCATAACCTAAACTCCCAAAGTCTACATCTCTCCAAACAAAAGCATGGTCTGGCCTATCACAGCAATACCTCAGTCCCTGGTAATAACTTTTGTCTTAGTTAGGCTTTCTACTGCTGTGAAGAGACACCATGACTACAGCAACTCTGATAAAGAATTTAACTGACGTGACTGATTTACAGTTCAGAGGTTCATTCCGTTATTGCCGTGGTGGGGAGCTTGCTCACTGGGAGTATGGCAGCATGTGGACAGACACAGTGCTGGGGAATTCTGTATCTTGCCGGCAATAGGAAGTGAACTGAGGGTCACACTGAGCGAAACTTGAGTAAAAGAGACCTCAAAGCTCATCCCACAGAGACACACTTCTTCCAATAAGGACAAACATGCTTCAACAAGGACACACCTCTTAATAGAGCAATTTTTCTTCAAACCACCACAGAACGTGATGGATAGAGTTCTCTCAGCTGATATATGGTAGAATTGGGCCTTAGATCCTGAGTCAGCAATCCTGAACGTCTAATATTTCTCCATTGTGTGCATCCAGCTCTTTGCCCTTGGGTTTGGTTGTTTCCAGGAATATTGAGTACATTATCATGAGAATCCTGGTGACCATCAAAACTGAGCCTTTCAAGATGTTGATGAAGGCTTACAGGGCACCAACCCATCCAGGACTCATTCTTTGAGACAAATGATTCCTACATACCTTTTGTTACATAATTCATAGCAGAAGGGTACCATTTCTCAACTTTACTCCTTGTCCCACCTTTACTGAATAGAAGAATTTTGTGTCTCTTGGATGGAAGCCTGAATGACCTTACTGGTACCCATGGTCAGGCAAAGCCCATGAACTCCACAGGAGCTCCACAGTTGGGGAACTGGGAGTCTGCTTGTGTCATGACCTGTGGGGGCTCTATATTGCTGCTCACCTGATGTAAGTGCCTATTCAACTTCACTCTGTTCCTGGAGAGTCTCACATGCTATGCCCACACTTGGCTGTGAGGCAGGTTTAGGTCCATAGAGACCAGGATGTAGTCCTAGTTTCCAATGTCTCAGTTATATTGGACTCTGTATTTATGTACTCATGTAAACACATTACTGTTCTTTAGTCTCTTGGGGAGATTTGCACTGTTGGTTGTTGATTTTCTTTTCAAATGAAGAATATGTAGAACCAAGAAAATAATCCTCAAAGCATTTCTGGAAAGGCACCTCAGAATGCAAAGTCCAAAATGTAAAGACTAGGCCCTCTTCAGAAACTGTCTTATAATTTAAATGCCTTAAAGGGAAGGGAGATAGACGCTTCTATTTTCCCAAGAGTCTTATGTATCCAAGCTGTGCTCAAACTGAATTTGTATCAAATGTTGACATTGAGCTTAGTGTCATATTGCTTCTACTTCCCAAGGGCTTGTATCACAAGTAGAGCCATTAAGGCCAGTGAGGACAGAGCTGGTTATTAAACCCTGGGATTTTTGCATGCCAGAAAATCACTCTGCCAACTGAGCTATGTCTACAGCTGTTCTTTTTCCCTTTACCCTTTTTATTTCTTTAACAAGCAATCTTAATGTAAACTCACAAGGCTTGTTACCTATCTTCCTTTAGTCTCTCTTTTGTGCAGAGTGGAGGGCACCACACTCAACCCAAGGACACTTTTTTTCTTGGTGACCCATTCTGCCTACAGCTCATCACACTTCCCCAGCACTCTGATGGATGTATTTTATCTACCTGCTGAGGCACCTTGGAGCAGTTTTCAAGAAACTGGGCACATGTCTCTTCTTGGAGAGTATCCCCTAGCTCAATTCCCATAATGTAACCAGCCCTGCAGGACCTCCCTGGGTGTAATTTTAGGCACCTGTACTGGAGGCAGGTGATCTGTTCTCCTATCCATTCATCCTTAAGTAATTTCCCTTGGTGTTTTATTTCTCAACTTGGTGGAAAACCTAGATAACAGAGAGGTAAGTGTGGTTCCCTGCGACCTCACCATTCCCTACTCTGGACATTCTAGTGTATCCTGGAGAGACTTGTCACCCTCTGTGTGATGTCACAAGTGTTGTGACAATACCAAGTGGCCTTAATACATTTCTTCAGTGCCTATAGCATTCACTCATAGACATGTTGGCAAGACTGAGCAGGTAACTTGGGAGAGAGAATGGAGAGAATAGAGAGACCAGAGAGGAGCAGAAGGATGCTGGCCTTCAGCCTCAGTGTAAAACAACAAGAAATAAATTGTCCTAGGGAAGGTGGGTGATTCTTGAGCAGGGGATTGTGATCTTCCCAAGGAATGTGGGCTTGAGCTGGGCCTTCTAGGAATGGGGATCAGGATCTGGGAGCCTCTGGGAAGCAAGTGTACTACATAGCTTGTCATAGTTCCTGAATGTCAAGGTTTTCGGAATATTCATTCATCTATACTAGAAGCTAGGAACTTGGAAGGTCCCAGTCAGTTTGCTGAGAGCCCCAGGTTTCCACTCTTATTGTCTGGGGAAAAGGCCATCAGGAAGCAGGGAGGAACTAGTGAGGTGTCAGAAACTCAGAGTACGGTATTACTGCACTTCAACCCCAGTGGAGTTCTTTGGGTACAATAGATGTCTGATACTAGTCAGTGGGTAAGTCAGGTACTTCTGGCCAAAACCTATGGTCTCTGACCACTTTCGGTTTCTGAGTCAGAAGCTTGGATGCAGGCAGTTCTCTAGTTCAGCAAAGAACTGTTCAAGCCAATGGACCAACACAGAGGATGCCTCCTAACTGTTGGCACTAGGGGTTCTAGATGGTGAGTGGAGTTAATTCATGAGTCTACTGACCATATTCTACCCCTACATTGCTTCTCTATGATGCTGTAGTGACCTAGCAAAGAATCTGGGCATCTCCACAGCACCTGAGTGCTGGTGGGCTTTGACATGTTTATCCTGGCTCCTGAAACCATGTGGTTCAGTGTTTTGAAGCCAAGATGCATCCTGTGGAGCTATAAATATTCCAGAGGAGTCTGTCTGTCACTTGTGTCCACTGAAGCATTGCTGAGGGAGCCAGAGGAAATCAGCATCCATTTCCCTACAGAGATATAGGAAAGTTAACACCACAGCCTGAACTTTCAGAACAAGCTAGGAAAAGGCCTCAGCTGTCAGTTTTCTTCCTGAACATCCTTCAGTGTGCTAGGGTTGTACTATAAAGTAGTTTGTAGGGCAGGTGTTGTTCCTCAGCTGCTGCACCTCAGTGTCTCTGGGAGACACCCAATCCTCTTCCATGACAGGCAGGGCAGTGAACAGCAATCTCAAGCAAGGGGCTCTTTCTGTGTTTTCCTTGGGTGGGGCTTGGGCCGTGCATATGTGTTGTATCACACTTCATTGTTCATATGGGTAAGCTCTCGCTCTCTGAAGGCATCAGGGCACAACTGTTTCCCAGCCTCCCTCCTAGGTCTGAGATTTGCAGGCATTCGTTCTTGCTTTGCCTTCTTCATCCCCTATTCCATCCTTTCTTCATCATGCATATCCACACTTGTGTCGTTTTGTTATTTTCTTTTGTTTGTTTGGTTTGTTTTTATGTGTACATTCATGAGGGAAGTTCTCAGTTTTTATACCAGTTTAGAGACTCTTTGCTATTAAACTTCATGGAAGTCTGAAAAAGAAAGCTGGGAGCTACGGATGGGGCAGAGTCAGAATGTTCTTCTCACAAGGTGGCCTTCTAGAAAGAATTGCTTAAACTATAGATCAATATAATGAAAGCAAGGACATGAAAACAGTGTGATGCCAAGTATCTTTCTGGGAAAGCAGTGTGATGGCATGTATCTCTCTAGAAAAGAAAGGCAAAGGACTGGGAGGAACATTCTTTGTTTTTCTCACATGAAAAAAGAGGTGAAGACAACTCCAGGTATATTCCCTCACTATACTTATACTTGTTTAAGCTAACTGAATTCACCTCATTTTTTATATGTGTTTTAATCAGGGTGTTTAACATAACAGAATTTATAGAATGACTCTCTTTCTTTCTCTTTCTTTCTTTCTTTCTTTCTTTCTTTCTTTCTTTCTTTCTCCCTCTTCTCCTCTCTCTCATTTATTTATGCTATCTATCTATCTATCTATCTATCTATCTATCTATCTATCTATCTA
>JABTXL010008037.1:9949088-9961116 GCA_025134845.1 Neodon shergylaensis | reverse complement strand
CTCCTCCTCCTCCTCCTCCTCCTCCTCCTCCTCCTCCTCCTCCTCCTCCTCCTCCTCTTCCTCCTCCTTCTCCTTATCCACCTCGTCCTATACTGCCTCCTCCTATTCTTCTCATTATTATTATCATTATTATTATACATCATGGAATCCTGGGGGGTAGCTATCTGGGTTTACCAGATGCTTATCGTTTCTTTCCTCCACCATCCACTGTAGATGTTCCTTATCCTCTGCCAGGACTTCCACTGGAGTGTATGCATAGTGGGGTGACTGTTCTTTTTCTGGGGACTTAAGATCTTCACTGCTCTCCTGCTATTTTTATGACCCTATTGAGGTTTGTACAGATGACAAAAGTTATTACTGGGTATGACAATACTAAAAGATGTTTAGTGAGTCTCTTGTTTTCCCAGGAGGCCTCTTTTAAAGTCTATTCTTCCCATTCATGCAGCTTCACCTGGTATCCTCCTAAAGGTTTTACCTCCTATATACTACCTCGGAAGCAAAGATTTCTTTAGGCAAATTTCACGGAGCTACAAGCACTCAGACCTTAGTAGTCATGTATGTCAAGGACAAATTAATGTGCTCTAATTCTCATTGATCAGTTAGATCTCACATCCAAGCAGAATCTTCTTCAGTTTGCTGTACTCTCATATAGGATGGATGCTTAGCAGTGACCAGTTTCTTCACTTTCATTAAAGCAAAGGCCGTCTTTAAATAAATGATAAAATGAATAAACAAAACGTGGTATGCCATTAATTTATGTCTAAAGTTTATCTCAGAATCTGAATGCATTCTATTAGCAGAGAAAACAGTTTTAAAAGATACCACCAACAAACTCTTCAACATATGGAGGCACAGAGGCAGAGAGTAGTTTAGTGAAAGCGTATTGTTCTAGTTACCTATTTTGTGACTTTTTATCTAATTTCCTTCTCTCCCATTACCCTTCCACTTTAATAAGTGTCTTCCTCTTCTTCATCCCCTTTCTTCTCTTCATTCTTCTTTTTCTATTTTTCTATCTCTTCTTCCTCTAACAAAACCTTGTTATGTATCCCAGGCTTCTCTTGAACCTGTGACCTCCTGCCTCAGCCTCCTGATTATAGACATTCTTTACCACAACCGACTTTAATGTCATTGTCTTTGAGACTAACATTTGTACATATTTTCAGTTTCCACGTGTCAATGTGAATATGTGGTATTTTTGTTTCTGTGTCTATTTTAATATACCTTCTACTTGTATTCCTTTTGCTTCACATGACAGTATTTCACTCTTAATAAATGCAATGCTTCATTCTAGACTTATCTGCTGATGGACACCCACTTTTTACCATATATTGGCCAGTGTTCATTGTATTGCAACTCGAAAGTATAGGCATCACCCTGATATGCTGATTTCCTTTCCTTGCCAAAGTCAAGCTTATGAGGGGAGTCAGAACTTGTGTATTCAAAATGCGTGCACTATGAGATTTGGCTAAAAGACCCGAGCATCACAGAGTACATATTGCATGAATGCTGGTTTATAGTTGTGAGCCCAGTGTAATACATGCTAGGTAATAGGCATAAGCCTTCACATTACATGCATTATAAGTGTTGAGTTAGCATCATAAGTCTCCCACAATACATTCCCCGCTAATGCTGGGTTATAGGCTTGAGCCTCTCACTGTAAATTCACCATGAGTGCTAGGATACAAGTGTGAGTTGTTTATACTACATGCACCATGACTGCTGGGTTAAAGACCTGAGCTTCCCAGAGTATTCAGCATTAGTACTGGATTATAAGCATGGACCTACAATAGTAATGCATCATGAATATTGGATTATACACATGAGCCCCCATGAATACATGCATCATGAGTGTGTGGTTACAGCCATAATCCACGAAAATATATGCATCATGTATGCCGAGTGAGGCTTTCACAGTACACGCACCATGAGTACTAGTATACAAAAGTCAGACTTCCACAGTACATGAATCATGAGAGATGGATTACAAGCTGGAGTCTCTCACAGTGCATGTATCATGAGTGTTGGGTTACAACTATCAGTCTACCGTAGTACATGTACTATGGGTCAGAGTTTATAGGCCCGCCCCTCCCACTCTTCATGTACCATGAGTGCTGCAATACAGGCTTGAGCATCCAACAACAGTACACGTACCATAAGTGCTAGGTTACAGGCAAAGCCTCCCACAGTAAATACACCATGAGTGGTAGATTACAATGTGAACCCACCACAGTAAAGGCGCCATGAATTTTCAACTATAGATATAAGCTCACCACAGCATATGTAACATTCACTCTGGTTTACAGCCATGATATTTTCACAGTACATTCACCATGAGTGCATGATTATAGGCATGAGTCCCCCACAGTACATGCACCAGGAAGGTTGAGTTGCATGCATGAAGCTACTGTCAGGGCTCATAGAATGAATCCATTCCACCTTGACTAAAGGTCAGAGAGTTCAGCTCCGTTATTGCTCCTTCAAGGTTATATGACAGAATGCTGGTCCTAAGGTATGGTTACAGGATGTTCTGCCTTGACAAAATGATATTTTGATCAAGTGATGTGCTACATGCATGTTCTCCTCCCCCACACACCATAAATGCACCATGAGTTTTGGCTTACTTTTAGGAATTCACACAGTAAATTCACAGTGAATGCTGGGTTGTAGGAATGAGCCTCCCATAGTAGATGCACCACAAGTGTTGTGTCACAAGTGTACAAGCACCATAATTTTTGATAATTTTTGAGGTATAGGCATGAAACGTACATGGTACATGCTCCATAAGTTCTGGATTTTCATTGTGAGGATCCCAAAGTGCATGCACTATGGGTACCAGTGCACACGTATCAGCCTACTATAGTACATGGACCATGAACGAAGGGTTGTATGCCTGAACCTCCCTCACTGTATATATTGTGAGTTCAGGCTTACTGTTTAGAATCTTGCACACTACATTAATAATGAGTGCTGAACTATAGGCAATAGCTTATAGCATTGTATGAATAATTAATGCCGCATTTATTGTGTGAGTCTCCAGCTTATATGCACCATGAGTGCTAGGGTACAGGCTTGAGTCTCAGTCAAACACACTCTATGAGTGCTAGGTAATAGGTGTGAGACTCTGACAGTAAATGTACCATGAAAGCTTAGTTTGTGGTGTGAGTCTCCCAGAGGGCTGGGTTATAAACAGGAGGTTTTCACAGAACATGCACCATGAGTACAGGGTTAGGGTATCAGTATCCCATGGTATATAAACAATGAATCCTGAATTTGTTGTACCTACAGATTAAGTGCTCCATGAGTGATGTGTTAAATGTGTGCGCCTCCAACAGTATATGCTCCATGGGTGCTGGCTAAGTAATTTGAGCCACACACAGTCCATTTGCAATGAGTGCTGTGTTATGAACAGGAGCCTCCCTTAGTGAATGCACCTTGAGTGATGGCTTACTGTTTGCAATCTATCACTGTACATTGATGATAAATGCTGGCTTATGAACATGAGACTTGCACAGTACTAGTACAAGCTGTGTTAGTAGTGTGGGTCTCCCACAGTACATAAAAGACATATTGGGTTACAAGCTTTTATTTCCAGACTGAGAGTGATGTGTTATAGTCTTGAGCCTCTCACAGAACACGAATGCTGGCTTAATGTTTTGAGTCATGCAGCATACACTCACAATGAGTGCTGGGATATAAACATGAGTATCCCACAATACATGCATCAGGGTTGTACGCCTGATCCTCCCACACTGTATATATCGTGAGTTCTATTGGCTGTGGATCTCTGGCAGCACATAAATCATGAATTTTGAGTTATCAGCATACACATCAAAAGTATGTGCACTATGATTTCTGGCTTGCAGTTTTGAATCTAGCACATTATATTCACAGTGGGTGCTGAGTTATAGGAAGGAGCATTGTACAGTAAATGCAAGCACATGGGTGTGCTTTATTACAGGTCTGTGTCTCCCAAGCACATTAACAATGAGTGCTGGGTTATAGGCATAAGCCTCCTACTGTAAATACATGCACCACGGCTCCTGCATTACAAACCTTCATCTCCCAATTATATGCGTAAGGAGTTCTAGGTTGCAGGGAGGAATTTCATGCAGTATATGCACTGTTGAGTTCTGGCTTACAATTTGTAATCTATCACCGTACATTCTCAATGAATTTCTGGGTTATAGGTATGAGCCTTCCATAGTACAGTCACAGTGCATGCTGGATTACTGTCTTGAGACACACATAGTACATTCACAGTTAGTGCCGCACTACAGGTGTGAGCCTCTGACAGTATATTTTCGCCATTATTACTTAAATACTTAAAGAGTATTTCATAGTACATTCCCAATGAATGCTGTGTTATGGAAATGAGCATCCCAATAAGTACTCCGGTAGGCTTATGCCTATTAACAAGTACTTATTGTGAACGTTCTATGAGAGACTGAAACAATAAGCCAGTACTGTTTGAGGTCCATCCATGTCTGTAACACTGTACTTGTGGTATATGGTGCCTCTAGACACGTGCCTCTAAGTGCAGCATTCACAGTGCGTGTACTGTGAGAAGAGAATGCCTACAACTCAGCACCCATTGTGAATTCATTGTATGGTTACTCAAAACAGTGAGCCAGCACTCGTGGTACATCTATTGTGGGAGGTTCATGCCTATAATCCAACTTTAATTGTAAGCACACTGTGGTAGGCTTACGGCTGTAAACCTGCACTCATTGCACATGTGCTGTGGGAGGCTCAGGCCTATAACCTAGTATTCATGATGCATGTATTGTACTGTGATCTTGGCAGTAAGCCATTACTCATGGTGCCCTCTGGGAAGATGACAATGTATTCCTATCACTTGTGGTAAATTTACTCTGAGGCTCAAGCCTGTAACCCAACACTGATTGAGATATTCTCTGAAGATGCATGACTATAATGCAGTTCCCATAAAGCACATATTGTGGGAGTCTCATGTTCATACTACAGCAATCACTGTAAATGTAGTGTCCTCGACTGAAAACAGTAAACCAGCTCTCGCGGTACATCTACTCTGGGAAATTCATGTCTGTTAACAAGCACTCATTGTGAATGTACAGTACCCATGAGGCATTTATCATGGGAAACTCACACTGAAAACACATTATTCAGGGAAGTAAAATACTGTGAGGGGCTCAGGCCCATAAACGAGAACAGATTGTGCACATACTTGGAAGACACATCCCTGAAACACACTACTCATGGTGCATGTACTCAGGAGGCTCATGCCTATAACTGAACACTCATTGTGAATGTACATTGTAAGACTCATGTACATGTACTGAATAAGCCTTAGCCTGTAACGGAAACTCATATGTCTCACAATGAGTGTTGAGTTGTAGGCATTATCTTCTCACTGTACACGCACCGTGAATGCTGTACTTACAGGCACGTGTCTAAAGAGACCATGCACCATGAGTACTGGGTTATAGACATGGATGGACCTCAAACAGTACTGCTTAAAACCCAGAACTCATGATGCATGCACTGTGGGAGGCTCATGTCAATTACGTATGCTCATTTTGAATGTGCTTTGAGAGACAACTCAAAACAATAAGTGAGGTTTATGGTGCATTTCCTCTGGGAGGTTCACACCCTTAACCACCACTCAGGGAGAATGTACTGTGTCAGGTTCAAGCCTGTTATTGAAAACTCATTATGATATTCCCTGGAGAAGCACACCTGAAAATGCAGCCATGGCGCATGAACTTTGGAGGCTGATGTCTATGAGCCAGTACTCATTATGAATGTACTATTTGAGACACAAGCCAGTAACCCAGCATTTATTGTGTATATACTGGGGTGGCTCTTGCCTAACACTCAATGTTCCTAAGATTTGTATTTTTGTAGGCTCATTGCTGTAACCCAGCAAACCGTGGTATGTGTACTGTGGATCGTTCATGTTTGCAATCCAGCACTCATTATACATATATTATAAAAGATTTGAAACAGCAATCCAGAAAATCATGATGCATGTACTGTGGGAGGCTCTTGTCTATAACCCATCACACATTTAAATTTACTGTGCAGCCCTTTAAGCAGTAACCTGGCACTCACATTACTTATTCTGCAGGAGGCTCATGCCTACAAAGCAGCCCTCATTGTGAATGTACTGTAAGGTGTTCAAAATGTCAAGCCAACACTCATGGTAATGTGTGAGATGCTTGTACTGTGGAGGTTACTGCCTAAAGCCCAGAATTCAGTGTGTATGTTCTTTAGTGGGCTAGTGGTTTAAGCAAGCACTCATGGTGCATGTACTGTGGAGGTTGACACCTGTATACTCGTAAACATGGTGCATGTACTGTAGGATGGTTCAGTCTGTATTGTAGCACTCGTTGTTTATCTAACATGTGAGGCTAATGTTAATGTAATATGGAAAAATACAAATAGTAAGCCAGCTCTCATAGTGCACATATTCTCAGAGGCTAATGACTATAACCCAGCACTAATTTAAATGGATTGTGTGATACTCCAACCAGTATCCCAGCACTCATGGTGTAGTTACTCTGATGGGTTCAGGCTGGTAATTCAAATAAATACTTGTGCCCAGACAGTGGTGGGTTCAGTGCTGTAACACAGCACTCATGGAACATGTACTGTGTGGGAGAATGACAAATATATACCTACCACTAAGAGTGCATTTACTGTGTGACACTCAAGCTTACTAGGTTACTGTTGTGAATCTCACACAGTGCGTTAACTATGAGTGTTAGATAATAGGCACTTTGTGCACCTATACTCTGGAGATTCACATCTGTAACACAGGACTCTCAGTGCGTGTACAATGGGAAGATGACACTTACAGTCTTAACACTCATGGTACATGTTCTCTGTAGGCTTGTGCCTATTATCCAGCACTCACCGGGAATGTGCAGTGCAGGACTGAAAACATGAGTGCTGGGCTGTAGGCCTGAGCCTCACACATCACATGCATCACAAATTTAGGCTTCCTGTGTGTTTAGTGATGCACAGTGTATTTAAAATGTGTGCTGGGTAATGGGCATGAGCATCTCAGAGTACAAGTACCATGAGTTATTGTAGGATTACTGACAACACCCTCTCAGAGCCCATGCACAATGAGCACTGACTTTCATACATGAGTCCACCATAGTAATTACACCATGAATCCTGGTTTCTAGGCACGAGCTTTCCACAGTACACACACCGAGAGTGCTGAATTACAGGCAGGTATCTCTTGAGTTTGCAGAACTTTGAGGTTTCAGTTACATGTCTAAGGTACACATAGTACATGCTCCATGCTCCATGTATGCTGAGTTATCATTTTGAGCCTCCTACAATAAATTCACCATGAGTCCTGTCCTATTGTTTTGAATTTTACATAGTACATTCACAATAAGATCTGGATCATAGGCATGACTTTTACATAATACATGTATCATAAGTGCTAGGTTACTGTTGTGAATCTCACACAGTGCGTTAACTATGAGTGTTAGATAATAGGCATGAGCCTCCTTCAGTATGTACTCCAGGAGTTCTGTGTTATAGGTGTTCATGTCCAGAGTCCATACACCATACTTAATGGACTATAGGTATGAGCTTTATAAACTAATTGCATCTTGAGTGCTGGCTCACTGTTTTGCATCTTACACATTGTAAATCAACTAGTGCTGGGCAACAGGTCGAGTCTCACACAGTACATGCAAAATGAATAGTGGTTTATCATTTCAGGTCTCACAAAGTAAATTCAAAATTAGTGCTGGCTAATAGGCCCATACCTACTTGTACCATGAGTGCTAGGATTACAAGGACCACCCTCTCACAGTACATGCACCATGAGTGCTGACTTACAGTCGTGAGCCCACAATCAACTATGCACCGTGAGTCCTGGGTTATAGGCATGATCCTCCCATGTGTACCATGAGTGCTGGCTTGCTGCTTGAAATCTTACACAGTACATTAATAATGAGTGCTGTTACAGGCATGACCCTACCACAGTATATATATGTGTATATATTATATATCTATATATCCCATGAGTGATGGCTCACTGTTTTGATTCTTGAAAAATGCATTAACAATGGGAACTGGATTATAAACATGGGCTCCAACAGTACATGGACCATGAATCCTGAGTTAAAATCATGGGCATCTTACAGTAAATTTAATATTGGTGCTGCTTACTGCTTTATGCACAGCATAATACATTCACAATTAGTGACGGGTTTTAGGCATCAGCCTGGCACAGTAAATGCAGCATGAGTGCTTCATAACATTACTCTGTCTCCAGAGTACAAGAACAGGGAGGTCTTAGTTAAAAACTCGAGCTTCACATAGCAAATGCACCATGAGTGCTAGGAATACATTTGTCACACTCCTACAGTGCATATAATAAGTGCTGGCTTACCGTTTTGAGTGTTGTAGAGTAATTTACAATGAATAGTTGGTTATAGGCATGATCCTCACATAGTGTGTGCACTATGACTGTTGCATTACAGGCGTGCATCTTCAGAGTACAATAAACAATGGGTGCTGGGTAATAGGTGTTGGTCACCCATAGTATTATGCAAAAAGATTTCTGAGTATACTGTTTTGACTCTCACATTACAGTCACAATTAATGCAGTGTTATAGGCTCATATATGTCTCATGAGTGCTGATTCACTATTTTGAGTCTCATACAGTATATGAGTGGTGAGAGCTGATTTATAGGGGTCCATCTCCAGATTACAATCAACAGTAAGTGCAGAATTCAGATTATATTCAAGGTGAGTATTTGTTTACTTTTGACTCTCACATAGTATGTTTATGACAAGTGCTAGGCAATAGGCATCAGCCTCCCCAAGTGCTACATTCATGCACCCTGAGTGCTACATTAACCTCCCACAGTAAATGCGCCATGAGTTCTTGCTTAGTGTTTTGGGTATCACACAGTAATTCACAGTAAGTGCTGGGTTATAGGCATGATTCTTGCACAGTACATGCGCCATGAGTGCTGTGTTGTGGGTGTTCATTTCCAGATACATGTACAATGAATACCCATAAGTGCTGGTCCATGAGACTGACATAAACATGCACCATAGATCCTGAGTTTTATGTATGAGCATCCCACAGTACATGAATACTAGCTTACTGTTTTGAAATCTACATATTACACACACAATGTGTGGTGGGCTATAGGCAAGAGCCTCCAATAGGATATGCACAATGAATTGCAGGGTTACAGAAATGAGTCTACCCAAGTACATGCCCCATGAATGTTAGATGTTAAGTAAGAGCCCACCAGAGTTCATAGACCATAGGAGCTGGCTTGTTTTGAGTCTAGCATGGTACATTCACAATGACTGCTAGATAATAGGCATGAATGCTGCCCAGTACACACATGGCAAGTGGGAAG
The DNA here is from genome assembly GCA_025134845.1 of Neodon shergylaensis. Taxonomy (NCBI): domain Eukaryota; kingdom Metazoa; phylum Chordata; class Mammalia; order Rodentia; family Cricetidae; genus Neodon; species Neodon shergylaensis. The sequence goes on along the minus strand of JABTXL010008037.1, from coordinate 9,951,729 downwards.
TTATATATGTCTGCCTCTAGAGCACATGTACCATGAGTAATGCACTACAAGCAGGAACTTCACAATGTATATAACACGCACACATACGTATATGTATACATATATATGTATACACACACACACACACACACACACACACACACACATATATATATATATATATATATATATATATATATATATATATGCTGGTTCACTATTTTGATCACAGCACATTTACAGTGAGTGCTGGCTAATAGAAATGTGCCCACCAACGTATATGTACATTATACTAAGATTGCAAGGGTCTTTCTGACATAGCACAGGGATACAATATATGTCAGTGTTGGGTTACTTGGGTTGGGTTTAGTGGGTAGGGAAAGTCTTAAAGTTAGGATTATGGTTAGGTTTAGTTGACTACTGGAACACAGGTTTAGGGTTAGGGTGAGGTGACTTCTTTAACTCAGAGTTATTATTATTATTATTATTATTATTTAATGCATCAGGAATGGTTAGCGTAGTGTTAGGATTGGGGTGATGTTTAGGATAAGGTGACTTCTGTGACTCAAGGTTAGATTTTGGGTTAGTTTTTTGGTTAGGTTTTTGTTTGGATAGTATCTGGAACACAAGGTTAAGGTTAGAGTTACTTAGGCACAGGTTTAGAGTTATAGTTGGTGGTGTAGGGGTAGTGTTAGAATTAGTATTATGGAAAGGGTTAAGGGTAGGTAACTACTGGAATTCAGCATTAGGGTTAGTGTTAGGATTTGAAATTATTGTGAGAGTCTGGTTTATGGAACTCATTAATTTTAGGGCTAAGGTTAGGGTTATTGTTATGATTAGGTGGCTTATAATACTTATGTTAGGGTTACCATTAGGATTGGTGATGACATGAGTATCCCATGGTGTTTAAACCATGAATTCCAAGTTCAAATTATGTGTCTCCATTGTATATGCACCATGGGTCACATATTATATGTGTGAGCCTCCCATAGTACATTCATCATGAGACTGACTTACTGTCTGTAATCTAGCACTGTATATTCTTGATTAGTTATTGGTAATAGGCATGAACTTACTCATAAGGTACTTGAATGTGTCTTGTAGGTTTTTAGTTACATACAGTATATTGACAAGTGTTCTGGGTCTATGGTGTGATTCTCCATCACTATTTAAACAGTAAGTGCTGAGTTCTAGGTGTGTTTCTCCAGATTATGAGGTTAAACACATTAGCTGCACACAGTACATCCTTGATGAGGGCTAGGTTATAATTATGAACATCATACAGTGAATGTGCCATGAGTACTGACTTACAGTTTGGAGTCCTGCAAGCTAGATTCACTATGAGTGCTCATAAACATGAGAACAGGATATGCACCATGAGTGCTTGTTAGTCGACTGGATCCCCAACAGTACATAAACCATGAACGTTGGGTTACAATCCTGAGTCTCCAGAATATGTGCACCATTAATGACGTATTATGGACATGAGCCACACACACTAAAAGCACCATGAGTATTGGCTTAATGTTGTGTGTCATGAACAGTAAACTCTCAATGAATGCAGGTTATAAACATTAGTCTCCCACAGTACAGGCACTGTGAAAGAAAGCTGGATTAACTGTGTGAGTCTCTCATAGTACATATACCATCAGTGCTGGGTTACAGGAGCGCATCTCCGGAGTAAAAAACATCATGAGTGCCAGATTACAGGCATTAGCCTTGTCCATTTCATGCTCCTTGAGTGCTGGGCTATAAGCATGAGCTTCCCACAGTACAGGTACCACGAGTGCTGTCTCACTGCTTTGAATCATTCATTCTGAATTATTCCTGATGAATGCTAGGTTATAGACACGAGACTCCCAAAGTTTAGGCACCACGGTTGTTGCCTTATTGTTTTGAATCATGCACAGAACATTGATACTAACTAGCATGGTGTGTTAGTGGTGTGAGTCTTCCACAGTGTATGAAACATGATTGTGTAGTAACAGGGGCGGCTGGGCTGCGTCCCCAGCACCCGGCCGCCCACATGGCTAGCTTTGTACCCGAAATAATTACACAGAAACGGTATTCATTTAAAGACTGCCTGGCCCGTTATCTGTAGCCTCTTATTGGCTAGCTCTTACATATCGATCTAACCCATTTCTAGTATCCCTGTAACACCATGAGGTGCGCTTACCAGGGAGGATCTTAACCTGCGTCTGGCTGGAGTGGGAGCATCATGGCGACTCCTGACTCAGCTCCTTTCTCCCCCAATCCTGTTCTGTTTACTCCACCCACCTAAGGGTTGGCCTATCAAATGGGCCTAGGCAGTTTCTTTATTAGTTAACCAATGAAAGCAACAGATAAGATACAAGACCCACCTCCATCATTTCCCCTTTTTCTGTTTAAACAAAAAAGAAAGGCTTTAACTTTAACAGTAAAATTACATATAACAAAACAGTTATCAAGTAAGAATTACAGTTACAATATTTATATCTATTTTATCTCTTATCATAACTAAGGAAAACTATAACTATTATTAACTATTCTTCAATTCCATCAAAGACTCCAGTCGGTAGAGCATGAGACTCTTAATCTCAGGATCGTGGGTTCGAGCCCCACGTTGGGCGCCACTCTGTAGTAACAGGGGCGGCTGGGCTGCGTCCCCAGCACCCGGCCGCCC
>JABTXL010008037.1:9935721-9949078 GCA_025134845.1 Neodon shergylaensis | reverse complement strand
TTAACCAATGAAAGCAACAGATAAGATACAAGACCCACCTCCATCATGATTGCTTGGTTTCACGCATGCATCTCCAAAGTTCCATGTATGCATATCCCATAGTACATGCTTACTGCTTGGAATTGAGCACTATAAGTTCACAGTGAGTGCTGACTTATAGGCATAGACCTTGTAAAATCAGTCCAAGCATCTGAATCCTCTGTTACAGGGGTGTCTCTTGAGTACATTCACAATGAGTGCTCTGTTATAGGCATGAGTCTCACACAATACATGCTGAATGAGTGCTGGTTTATAAGCCTGAGTCTCCCACATAAAATGTACCACTGGTGCTTGCTCATTGTTTTGAGTCTCACAAAGTACATTCATAACAAAAGCTGGATTACAAATATGAACCATGCACAGTACATGCATCATGAATGCTGGGTTAATTGTGTGAGTCTCCAACAGTACATAAATAATGGATTGCAAGTGCTGGGTTTGAGCTTTCTTCTTGGTCTGTTCCTTCTTCAGCCCATTATCACCAAGCTGGGTTAGAGCAGCCAAGATATCCAGCTTAAAGATCAAGTGTCAGATGAAGAGAAGGTACACACAGCTGTGAAGATAGAAGGTTACAATGACCGGGTCTTAATTACAGTGTATGGTAACCTCAGTAAAAGCAGATTTTTAGATCCAAGACACAAAATTTACTTAAAGTTTGATCATTTACAGAAAGAAGCACATGATCCCCAGCCAGAAGATATAGATGGAGGCTTGAAATCTTGGAGAGAGTCCTGTGACAGGGCTTTAAGAGTCTGTGTGAAAGATCATTATTCCAATGGCTTCTGTACCATTTGTGCTAAAACTATAGATGGGCAACAGACTATTATTGCATGCATTGAAAGCTACCAGTTTCAGCCCAAAGACTTCTGAATGGTCATTGGAGATCAGAATGGAAGTTCACCATCACACCACTATGGCCCTGGTGGTTGGGGTGCTCAAGATTCAGGTTCATTATTATTAAGATGGCAGTGTTCAGTTGGTCAGTCATAAAGATGTGCAGGATTCAGTAACTGTTTCTAATGAAGCCCAAACCACCAAGGAATTTATTAAACTCATAGGGAGTACAGAAAATGATAATCAGACAACAATTAGTGAAAACTGTCAATGTCAGACACCACATTCAAGGCCTTGGACCAGTAACTTCCAGTTGCCCGCACCAAAATCGAATGGAACAAGATACTCAGTCACAAGATTGGCAAAGAAATGAAGAATGCTTAAAGGCCAGCGGTAGGATTCTCCAGTACAAGGAAAGCAAAGGATTCACCATGGTGTGGTCCTATGATTAATAAGTGATTTATAAACAAGCAAGAGTGATATTTTGCTAGTTAACAAGGTTAACAGATCTAGCCTCATGGAATGCTGTTGAATCAACAGTGCTGTCTTGATTCTTTTGTGTATGTGTTCTCTGCCTTGTAATTTTCTATTATCACTATATCTACTTGTAAATATATATATATATATATATATTTCTGCTACATTTAATGCCAAAGGGATCTATCCTGAAGTCATTTTACTGTTTTGAAAATTTCCTAGCCATGACATCCTATTGCTGGTTTTTACAGAGTATTTGGTCAGTACTTTGTACCCCATACTTTAAAGCATTTCCAGTGCTTCAGTGGCTTTTACTGATCCACCAATTGCTAAAGAGGCTGTGTTACAAACTGTAGCTAAGTGGATGACACACTCCTCTCTATGTCTGCTTTGATCATTTATAGCATCTCAGAATTACAGTTTTTTATACATTTGGATTGGGGCTTTTTGGCTCCAGGTTGTGAGGCAAAGGAAGTTTTCTGAATATTACATGGTAGCAACTTTTCTAGGAACTTGTTTTTAAATCCAAAGACTTGAACCACATCCTTTATACATAAAAGTTCATTTTCATTCTCTTGTCTCCTCCCATATATTTCCACTGTAGCCATAGATGTCTGCAGGAAGTGGAGCTTAGAGAATGCATTGGGGGGAAACCAGGATTGCCAATCACATGGGCCTATTTTCTTCAATGGGAAGAAATGATGCCTGATCAGCTGGAATGCTGGAATGCCAGGATGAAATAACCTGAAGATCTTTGCTCTTCTATTAGGAGCTTCCAACTGAATCCCTCCTCTCTACCCCTCCCCACACAATATTCTGAGCATTGTTGAGGCCCTAATCCTGGGCTTTGTCTCTCAATGACTAGAACTTATGCCTATTACATAGCCTTCCTCTCTAGGCCCCAGCTCTAAATTTTGTTTGTTGGCAAATAAAACTCATTCTTATTGTAAAGGCTACAGGTACTTTACTGTTTGGCAAGGGAATCTCAATGTGGCTATCCCCGAAGCTTTGTTTTGATAATTGCCACATAGAGACCTTTCCCCCAAAGTTCTACTATGTTTAAATGTGTGGAAAAATTAAAACACAGGATCAGATTCTAGAAGTCTTGATCTTGTCTGACCAAGTCTGGCTGCACCAAGTTTTCATTTTGTCTCTCTCCTCAGTCTGCTTTCCTGCCAGTGGCAAAACTTGCAGGAAGGCATCAACAGATGTCAGCATTTTTAGGAGAGTTTTGCCCACTTGTATTTCTGTTTAATATTCAGGAATTGGTGACACACTGTGGATGTAATAGAGAGTAAAACTTGAAAAACATAGGTGTTGAAGACATGACGGATATCTATGTTTTAATGCTGTCTAGCAAGGTTGTTCTATAAGCAGAGGAATGAAGCAGCTACGTCACTCACAAAGCTGAAATGAACCAAAGTCAAAAGGAGAATGCCTCGGCAGTGTCTGTTCAATTATCCTGGAGTTCAGAAAATGGTAAACAAGATGTAAAACTCATTCCAAATTTCTTTCTCCATTATCCTGCCTTCTTAGAACTCACGTACTGCGATATAGCTATCTTTCCAGGTATGTTGGAGGTATGTGTGTGTGATCTCAGAGCACACAGGTAATGTGATGTGACCTATGACAACTGATAATCGTAGATTCATTTATATTGTTTACATTTCTATGGCCAGGCCTTAGGGGAAGGTCAGTTTTTGAAAAACCATGTAATGTCTACCTGTCTGCAAATACAAGTCAAAACAGAAGCGTGTTGGCTTCAGTTTTTTTTTTTTTATTTTTTTTGCTTAGTAATGCAGTCAAGCAGGAGTTTGTTTGCAGATGAAAGCTGTGCAAGCATTCTTGTTTATTTCAAATGAAATACATTTGTATTGTTTGTCATTGATACTATCCATCCATTGCACTCTATCTTCTTTATCAGGTAGTCCAATAGAAGTACACCTGTTTTATTCTTAAATAAAAAGGTGCTGGATTACTAGCTTTCATGCCCAGAGTACATTTCCCATTAGTGCTGGCTTACTGCTTTGAACTTGGCACAGTACACTCACAATGTATTCTAGGTTATAGGCATGGTCTTTCACAGTGAGTGTAAGCACATGAGTGCTTTGTTATAGGCATGCATTTTCAGAATGCATTAATGATTAATGCTGTGTTCTAAGCGTAAGCTTCCCACTTGAAGTGAATGTACCATGAGTACTATATCATAGACTTTCATCTCCTGAGTATATGTACCATGAGTGCTGGGTCGGAGTGTGTGTCTCCTACAGGATATAAATCACAAGTACTAGGACACAATTGTTTATCTTCAGAATATGGTCTCCATGAGGGATGTGTTATTTTTGTGAGCTTCCCACAGTATTTGCACCACAAGTGCTTGGTTATAGGTGTGAGTTTCCAACAGTAAATGCAAGGTAATTGCCGGATTACTGTTTGGAGCTGTGCACACAAATCTACAATGAGTCTTGGTTTCTAAACATAAGCCTCCTAAGGTACTTGGATCAGAACTCTGAGCTAGTTATTAATCTCCCATAGTGCCGGGTGGTGGTGGCGCATGCCTTTAATCCCAGCACTCGGGAGGCAGAGGCAGGCGGATCTCTGTGAGTTCGAGACCAGCCTGATCTACAAGAGCTAGTTTCAGGACAGGCTCCAAAACCACAGAGAAACCCTGTCTCGAAAACCAAAAAAAAAAAAAACAAAAACTCCCATAGTATATAAACCATAGGTGCCGGGGTATGTCTCTACAATACATGCATCTTGAGTAACAGATTACAGGCACAGGTTCCACAGAGTTCATGTGCTATGCACCTTGGTGATTTACTGTTTTTAAATTTGCACAGTACATCCACATTGTGTGAAATTTTTCTAGCATGTCTCCCACAGTACACAAACCTTGAGTAGTATATTACAGTCGTGTGATTCTAGAATAAGTCATATCTGTAGGGTTCAGCCAGCCAGGGTAAGCTAAATAGAAATAGACCACCCAAAGGAAGTTCTTTTCTTCCAACCATTATCACCTGCCAGTGTAGGACCCAGCTATCAATAAGATTAATGGAGGCCTGAGTCTCAGTAGTTTACTCAGAGGCAATATCTAGTTGCAGGAAGGACCACAAACTGAGATTACCCAAGCACCACCCAAGAACAGGCCATCCAAAGGAAATGCCTAACGTTCCAACCATTGTAGAAAGGATCACCTGCCAACAACCACTCACCAGGACACTCCTAGACAAATGTCAGCCAACCAGGGGTCCTGAACCTTAGAAATCCCTCACCCTCACCTCTATTATAAAAACCCAACTCTAACTGAGCTCAGGGTTCTCTGATTACTCCAATACATTGGACACACAGAGAGATGGAGTTTGTAAACTTGTATAAAATGAAGGTTCTTTGCTTTTACATACAGGACTCGGTTTCCTTGCTAGTTTTGAGGGGATTTCATGGATCTGGGCACAGTAAATGTAGGATGAGTGCTGGCTTACTGTTTTAAGTTCCACACAGTACTTTCATGCAAGCATTCTGGGTTAGTGGTGTGTGTTTTCCACTGTACTTAAACCATAAGAGCTGAGTTCAAGGCGTGCATTTCCGCAGTATGTGCACTCTGACTGATGTTTTATAGGTGTGAGCCTCCCACAATAATTGTACCATGAGTGCTGACTTACTGTTTTGATTCTCGAATGTACATTCACAGCGAGTGCTGGATAATAGGCATGAGCATCCCACAGTGTAAGCTGCATGAATTCTGGGATTGCAAATGTCCTTCTTCCACATTCCTAGCACCATGAGTGCTGCATTATAGGTGTGTATCTCTGGAGTACATGCTCTGTGAGTACTGGATTATAGGTGTGAGGCTCCCACAGTAAATGCTCTGTGAGTGCTGGGTTATAGGTGTGAGCCTCCCATAGCAAATGCACCGTGAGTGCTGGCTTGCTGTCTTGGGTTGCACACAGTACATTTACAATGAGTGCTGCATTAAAAACATAGTATTACTGCAGTACATGCACCATGCATACTGGATACGCGGTGCAATTTTCCCATAGTACATAAACTATGGGTTCTGGATTATAGGTTTGCATCTCCAAAGGACATGTGCCATGAGTTGTGTATCTTACGTGTGAGCCTCCCCCTATAATTGCACCATGAACCCTTCATTATGGGCATGAGTTTCTTACAGTACATGCACCATGACTTTTACTTAATGTTTTGAATCTTGCACAGTATATTCACAATACCTCTTGTGATATAGATGTGATTCTCACATGGTAGGCACATGCACCATGAATGTTGCATTACAGAAATGCATATCAAGAGTATGTGCACAAAGAGTGCTGGGTTATAGGCATGAGCCTCAAACAACACGTTACATGCACATTGGGTTAGAGGAGTGAATTTTATGCAGTAAATGCACCATGAATATTAGCTTACTGTTTTGAGTTATTCATAGTGCATTGACAATGAGTGCTGGGTTATAAACATGAGCCTTTCACAGTACATGAACTGTAAGTACAGGGTGGGTTTTGTGACTCTCTCATAGTCTATGCTTTGAGAGTACTAAATTATAGGACTGAGATGCACACAGTACCTGCACCATGAAATCTGGGATATTGGCCTGAGTCCCCCACAATTCATGGAACATGGTTCCTAGGTTATAGGCATGAGCCTCTCCTCATCCATGCACAAATTATTCCAGTTTACTGTTTTGAGTCTTGTACAGTGCATCCACAGTGAGCGCTATGTTATAGGAATGCATTCTTGGTTACTGGTGTGAGTCCCACATAGTACATAAACCATTACTTCTGGGTTACTAGTGTGAGTCTCCCACGGTGCACACAATACAAGTGGTGTGCTTCAGCACTTCTCCAGAGTACATGCACCGTAAGTGTTTGGTTACAGGCTGTAGTCTCCAATAATACATGCATCATGAGCCCAGAGTTATAGATGTAAGCCTCCTATAATACAGGCATCATGACTACTGCTACTTATACCATAAGTCTGGGTCACAGGTTTTAGTTCCTCCAAGTACATAACCCAAGACTTCTTGGTTGCTAACATGAGGTCTCCACAGTATGAATACTGCATTACAGGCTTTCATGCATGTGTTCAGATTACATGCACCATGATTGCTGGGTTCTAGGCATGAGCCTTAGACAGTGTATGCTCCCTGAGTGTTGGGGTGTAGGCATGAGCCTCTCACTGTTCATACAGCATGAGGGCTGGGTTGTAAATATGATACTTACTCCAGTACATGCACCATGAGTGGTGGTTTATAGGCCTGAACCTCTCAGAGAATGTGTAGCATAATTTCTGGGTTACAGGCATGAACCTAACTATGAGTGCTGGGTATAGGCATACATGCACCACAAATTTTGGGTATAGACATAAGCACCCTATGCACACACATAGTACAAGCACATAGGTGCTCAGTTATAATCATGAACATCTCACAATGCTTGCACCATGAGAGCTATGTTCCAGGCATGAGCTCATTCACAGTACATGAACAGTATAAGAGTAGTGGTATAAAGATATCAGCCTCCCACAATTCATGCAACATGAGTGATGAGTTACAGGTGGTTGTCTCTCATGGACCATGCATAATGGGTAATGATTTATAGCGTGGAGCCTTCCACATTACATGCACCAAGAGTCTCCCACTGTTGAATGTAGCATGAGTGCTGAGGTACAGGCATGAGCTCCTCCAGTATATGAACTTTGAGTGATGTGTTATAGCCATGAACATCCTACAACACATGCACATGAGTGTTTGGTTATGGGCCTGAGCCTTCCACAGTTCAGGCAATATAAAAACCAATATCTAGGTCCCAGCCTCCCATAGTATATGCATCATGAGAGATGGTTAGAAGCTGGATCCCTAGGCTTACAGCTCTTTGTCTTTTATGTGCTAAAACCACACCCTGTTGTGTTAGCACGTTTCAGGTATCTAGAAGTAGAAATGTAAATGTCAAAATCAAGGCTAGTAAATTTAGGCAATTCATGGACTCTTCTGAAATGTCAAGTAGGTTCTAATTTCTGTTTAGCAGGGTTTGAGGCTTTCATGCTGGCTTTAAGGTCAGATTGGTGTCTCTGACATGACATTAGTTCTGCTACAGTCTGGGGGACTGTTACATGAATGACTAGCTTGTGGTCACAATCCTCCCTTGGAATAGCAAACATAAATCTAGCTTTCAGACAGACTATCCCAGGGGGTATATCATGGGCAATTCATTATCAGCATTTCCGAAACTGGAGCCGTCACATGTCCTTTTGAATTTGTTTGCTGCGAGGGCATACCGTCTTTCTAAATGAAGCTGCTAGCTCTGAAGGTTCCCGGTTTGAGGCCTGTGTCTGTGTTTTCTACCTTTTCTATTCTCAATTGCTCAGCTAGGCACTGTTTCTGAGATTCTAGGTCCATAGGTTCCCTTCTCTATTCCTTTTCATAGCCACCACTATCAGCCTAATCTAAGATGCTATCATTTATTTTTGATGAAATTTAGCTATCTTTTAATTGAGTTATAAAATTTGTTATAGGAACACAGGGTGCTTACTGCTTTCACATAGGCCCATGAATCATGCATGTTTATTTTCACTGGATAAATGGTTGGGAGACAGTACCCAGTACCCATCCAATACTTGTGCCATATTAAGGGTTAAGTGTGTGAGGAGATATCAAGGCTTTGGGACAGGAAAAAGGTGATAAGTTAGTGAGAAAGTTTTGTGGTTAAATTCCCAGTGTAGTGAGAAAGAGAAGACAAATAGAAAGGAGATGAAACACATGAAGAACACTTGATAAGATCTAGTAGAAATTCATAAGATGGAGAGACCAGAAATATCTTCATGAAGGACACAGCTTCATTATACCTTTTTTTGTCTTAGATATTTTGCTCCTGTTGTGACAAAATATTTGACAAAAGCAAGTGATGAAGGAAGGGTTTGTTTTTGCTCACAATTTGAAGGTGTAGACAGTTTATTATGGTGGGGAAGCCTGGCGGGGGTAGCTTTTGGGAACGGTTCCATTTCACGTAGAGCCAGGAAGTGGTGAAGGATGAATGCCCGTGCTCACTTCACTTGCTTCTGTTCATTTGGTTGGTCAAGGAGGCCAGCTCATGATGCCATTCACAGGGAAGGGTTTCCTAACTTGGATGGAACAAAGCATGCATGGGCAGCCTGCTACTTACAGATGTGTCTAGAGGTTTGCCTTGTAGGAGGTTCTATGTCCTTTCAAGGTGGCACTAAACACCACAACAACACTGTTACAAAGCAAATCTCTTTTTCATTTATAAGGTTTCTCAAAAGTTTTAAGGATGTTTGAAAGTACATCTTTTTGAGGAACTGAACAGAGATGAGTATTATGTCTGCGTCAATGAAGTAATTTTTAGCTAGCGGTGCTATAGGCCATAAGACCTAGACTTGTGGACACTTGAAGACAATTTAGAGGAGAATGCTGATTTCCTGCTTGGCCATGGAACTGTTAGGGGCACAAGAAAATTACTTCTGCATTTCCCATGATACAAGCAGTCTGCAGATGTCATCTCATTTGCTTTTCATTGTATACAAAATCAGGAATTTCTGCATGATAAAATGATATTCCAAGAGACGAACATCTGTCTTCTTTGTGAGATAGTCAAGCAATGAATTGTTGAAATTTCAAAAATCAAGATGTTTAAGTAAGATAGAAATAGATTTGGAAATGGCAGTTCAATGAGGTGAGTTGTAACCACATTTCTACCTGTACATGACTTCTAGTGACTCAACAATGATCTCATGCTTCTCTATTAAATGAGAGATCTATTCAACCAGTTATTCCCATAATCAGATCAATATGTATGGTCATGTTCTCAGACAGGATGATTGTAAATCTAGCTCATCTGATATAGGGTCAGTTTGTGTCCAATTCTTCCTGTAATTATCAAGAGTGTCTATTTTATATTTTAAAATGTCCACATTTAATACTAACATTTATGGTTAGAGGGTTCTTTCACTAAAGAAAGCATATTTTGACAGTCATAAAGATTGAACCTAAGGCCTCATGCATTTTAGTAGAGTTCACTGCCCATGAACTACAGCCTTAGCCTTAGGTTAGGCTTCTTAACCATAAAACATTAAAGATCTTTTATTTTGTCAATGTACTTGTGGTAATCAGCATTTTGGTATTGACATTTTTATTTGATTTTATGAGGTTGAGTTATGAAAATTATTTTGGAAAGAGTATTAAATCAACAAATCTTGATTCCACAAATACTTATTAAAGTACTTTGTGCTAAGTTACGGAAGAGGAAACAAAAAGACACAGTGATGAACAAACCTCCTTCTGTCCTAAAGTAGTTTATGACCTGATACATAAGTGAAGTGGGCCAGTGGTAGTTAGAATAATGTTCAGAGACGTGTTGTTCAGGATCATGCTCCAGCCTTAACATTCTACTCTTCGGATTAAAAATATAAAATGAGTAGAGAAAACATTTGATATTAAGAATATAAAAAGATCACAAATTATAGGCGCAATGTCCTTTATTTATGGCTAGAAACCAATTATGAGTGAGTACATCCCATGTTCATCTTTTTGGGTCTGGGTTACCTCACTCAGGATAGTGTTTTCTGTTTCCATCTATTTGCATGCAAAATTCAAGATGTCATTGTTTTTTACCACTGAGTAGTACTCTAATATGTATATATTCCAAACTTTCTTCATCCATTCTTCCATTGAAGGACATCTAGGTTGTTTCCAGGTTCTGGCTATTACAAATAATGCTGCTATGAATATAGTTGAACAAATTGAAATAGCATGGGATAAAACCGGACTCTCTGAACATGGCTGATAATGAGGGCTGATGAGAAGCCAAGGACAATGGCACTGTGTTTTGATCCTACTTCATGTTCTGGCTTTGTGGGAGCCTAGCCAGTTTGGATGCTCACCTTCCTAGACCTGGATAGAGGGGGGAGGACCTTGGACTTTCCACAGGGCAGGGAGCCCTGACTGCTCTTCAGACTGGAGAGGGAGGGGAAGAGGAGTGGGAGGAGGGGGAGGGAAATGGGAGTCTGGGAGGAGGCGGAAATTAAAAAAAAAGAAAAAAAAAGAATATAAAAAGAGCACACTAAAAACCTTCCCCCGTGAGAAGCTATGTGTTTACCTTAGTTCTATCCATCAGAGATACTGCAATGTATTCCATCACTAACTTCTCACAATCTATGTAGCTTTTTTTGTGACTGAGGAAAGGAATGTTGAGAATCTGGCAGTTTCGGGTTTCTTTACCAACTTCTGCTGTTATCTGTGATTCCTGGTTAGGGTCTGAAGCTCAATCAAGGATGGCACAGTATTCTCCTGTACCCTTCCTGGGCTTTCCTTCAATGCCTTGTTACCCAAGCAAGGGAGGATGTTAGAAATACCTCAATTTCAGATCACCACATTCAGTTTCTAGATTATCCATATGAGCTAGTCTCCATTTTTCTTTCTGGATCCACTGAGCTCAGCCTCTGATTTCAGTTTCCAGTAGAACAAATAGTCTCTCCCAGGATCCTTTCAGCTCCACTTACTAATTTCTGAATCCCACTTTTTGCATGGTTCTCGTAGGTGTTACCACAGTGAATTAATGTTCGAGTTACTTATGTAGACATTTTTCTTATTAAAAGACAATATCATGTTGTCACCTGTTTATAACATAAAAGGTCACTTCTTCCATCAAGTGAGAAGAGGGAAAGCTGAAAATTTTTCCTTTGAGCAAAAGACGGACAGGCAAAGACAAATTCTGTGTGTGTCTTTATGTGGGTTTTTCTTTGGGGTCTTGTTTTGCTTTTAAGAAAAATAAAGAACATGAAGTTTGGTAGGGATGGGAAAGAACATGATAAAAATATATTGTATAAAATTTCAAGAAATAAAAATATAAAAACTTATCAAAAGCGAGACAATATCAATGTAAGAACCCACCCCAGGTAAGCTTTTCAGTCCTAGCAAGTGTTTTCTTAAAGTGTAGTCCAGTGTGACCTAGTTAAGTAAATTTTTTTTTCCTGTATGAGACAGTACTTGATTTAGAGAGAAGAGCAAAGGGAATAACTTAATATCTTATAAACTTCTAAGTCATAAAGGCATTGAGATGGGGTGTCAAGCCTGACAAACTATTGAAGCGTATGGAGACATATGAAGTTTGTTGCAATATTGTTGAACATATGATTAATGTTTGAATCTTTGTAGTAGGTCAGAAAGATTAAACTTGGTGGGGAGGAAAAGTTAAGATGAGTGCTATAGTACGCGTTGACTTAAAGTTGGCTTAAGACAACCTTTTTGTCTTTTCTTATCAACTCCAACATAATTCATAGTTTTTCAAACCTTATTGTTTTTATTAGGGTGATTAAATTGCAGCTTCAGATTCTATTTGTAGAGTTTTATTTATTTATTTGTTTGTTTTTCGAGACAGGGTTTCGCTGTAGTTTTAGAGCCTGTCCTGGAACTAGCTCTAATAGATCAGGCTGGCAGAGTCAGGTAGATCTCTGTGAGTTTTAATTTTTTTAAAGACTTTGTTAATTCATGTTTGTTTAAAAATAGCATTTTATTTTATTTTGAGATTTTTCTTTGATAATAAGATATATGTGAAATGTTGTTTTTAATCAATATATTTAGAATTGGGGAGAAAGCAGTTTTAGTCGTTCCGTCTTGTGAATATCACATTTGCTTATAATTTCCGTATACCATGGGAATCTAGTAGAAACACAGTGTCTTGGGCAACAGCCAAGACTCTCTCGCTGAATCAGAGACTACATTTTTAAAACTTCCCCAGGAGATTTGTACTCACACGAACGTTTGGGATGAGCCAATCAGTCAAGCCTTTTTCTGAAATTCCCCCTGCTGCAAAAGCATTTGAGTATAATGTATTCTTCAATGCAGACCACAGTTTGCAATTCTGATTTATATGATGCCTTAATGTTTATTGACTGCACCTGGTGTGCTAGGTGTTGCAAGGAAAGTAAAACATCATTCTGTGGTTTATTTACCCTAAAATAAAGAAGGCCTGGCCAGTGTGATATTTTCTTTCATTTTTTGCTTTCAAAATATATATGTTTACACTGAAAGAAGATAAAGTATTGGGTAGGAACCTAATATGTTTAGAATTTCATCATAGAGGAATGTGACTCATTGTTAAAATAAGAACAGTCAAGACATTCTCACCTACATAAACAGAAGAGGGAGGGATTCTGAGAACCATCAAGAGGTTTGGTCTCAGAAAGCAAACATCTAGTTGGCAGAATTTAGTACAGGCAAAGTATCTGGCAGTTGCCTACATTTTCTGCTTCCTTTACAGATGTTTCAGTACTGTGTAAAGAAGCTCACACCTAATGTTTTGAGGCATTTCGTGATTTTTTTAGTAGAAGTGCTGAAGCCTTGGTTTCAGGTTCATAATCTATTTTTTCATAAAAACTATAGTTTGGGGCTAGAACTTGAATAATTCTTGGATGGCTTGTGGAAGATAAGATCTTGTTTAACGCTCAATCCCACAAACAAACACAAAATATAACATTCAATTATGTTTTCTCCTATGTGACAAATGACCATTTTATTTATTTATTTATTTATTTATTTATTTATTTTTTATTTTTTGGTGGTGGTGCACGCTTTAATCCCAGTACTCTAGAAGCAGAGGCAGGTGGATCTCTGTGAGTTCGAGGCTAGCCTGGTCTACAGAGTGTGTTTCAGGACAGCCAGGGCTACACACAGAAACCCTGTCATGAAAAAACAAAACAAACAAGCAAAAGAGCATAAAGGTGATGCAGCCTCCTTGGAACCAGGAGACTAGCAATCACAGGTGAGACTGGGAGGAGACTGGATTCTTGATCTCCAGATCAACACAGCCCTTCTGGGGCTCTGTTTCCTGTGAGCAGAGGGAACATTACCTACGGTTGGGCCACAGCAGCTGGGTTTCTGTTATGATCTAGCTGTATTTCTGGCTGACGTCCTCTCTTTCTTTCTTTCTTTCTTTCTTTCTTTCTTTCTTTCTTTCTTTCTTTCTTTCTTTCTTTCTTTCTT
>JABTXL010008037.1:9839240-9935711 GCA_025134845.1 Neodon shergylaensis | reverse complement strand
CTTTCTTTCTTTCTTTCTTTCTTTCTTTCTTTCTTTCTTTCTTTCTTAAGATTTCTGCTTGCTCCCCGCCACCGCCTCCCATTTCCCTCCCCCTCCCCCATCAAGTCCCCCTCCGTCATCAGCCCAAAGAGCAATCAGGGTTCCCTGCCCTGTGGGAAGTCCAAGGACCACCCACCTCCATCCAGGTCTAGTAAGGTGAGCATCCAAACTGCCTAGGCTCCCACAAAGCCAGTACGTGCAGTAGGATCAAAAAACCATTGCCATTGTTCTTGAGTTCTCAGTAGTCCTCATTGTCCGCTATGTTCAGCGAGTCCTGTTTTATCCCATGATTTTTCAGACCCAGGCCAGCTGGCCTTGGTGAGTTCCCCATAGAACATCCCCATTGTCTCAGTGTGTGGGTGCACCCGTCACGGTCCTGAGATGACCATTTTATGTAGTCAGCCTAGAAGATATTCCTAATTTATCATTAAGATGTAATGGAATAAAAGTAAAGATTGTAGAGGTCCTGAGCATGCCTCCTGAGTATGTCACTTCTATCTGAGTGTTATTTTGATGAAGGCCATTGAGAATCGACAAATAAAGGAAGATATTTGTTCCAGTTCGATTTCCATTGCTGTGATAAACACCATGACCAAAAGCAATTGGAAGGAAAAGGTTTACCTTATCTTCCAGGTGATAGTCTATCATCCAGGGAAGCTAAGACAGGAATTTAAACCAGGAGCTTGAAGTAGAAGCCAGGGAGAAACACTTCTTACTTGCTTGCTCATAGGCACATTCTCAGTTGCCTTTCTTATAAAGGCTAGAGTCACCTGCCTACAGATGACACTGCCCTGCAGTGTCCTAGACTTTCCGATACCAATTAGTAACCAAGAAAATATCCAATAAGCCAATGTGGTGGAGAAAATTCTTCTACTGAGGTTTCTTCTTCCTCCAAAATATCAAATTGACAACCAACTTTAGCCATTAGAAGTCTACCACTTGTCAACTCAGTATGCAAACACATCACTGTCAAACCGTAACCTCTCTTTGTACTCAAGACCTCATGCATGTATCACAATATAATCCAAGTTTAAAATGTCCCAAAGTCTTCAGGAGTCACAACAGTCAAAGTCGTGAGTCTTTTATCTGTAAGATCCTGTGATGACTGAAACCACATTGTGTACTTTCAACATATTACAGTACCAAGCTTAGGTTTTTATACCAAAAGACACCTTAGATTCAAGAAATCAGGGAAAGCGTCCATCCTTTCCAGCAATGAACCTTTACTAAAACTCCCTTTTTAAACATTTCATATGTTATTTAAAAGAGGAAAGAACGAATAAAGGAAGGAGAGCTAAGAATTGTGAAAGGTTTGAGGCATTGATGGAAATGGGATGAAAAGTTTTTTTGAAATTAGCTATTTAGTTTCCTCCAATCATCACTCAACCTGTCGATGTGTGCAGGAGCTGTGTGGAGAGATTATCACTGTCACTCTGAGCTAGCAGTGAGGTCAGCTGTGGGATCAATAACACCCTGCTGCCTCAGATAGTGAATCTAAATGAGAATTACCACTGTTAAGCAGCTATCTAGAAATCCTTGCACAGGGCACTGTGATAAATGACTGCCAACAATTGTTCTCTCTTTAACCCCAGTAGACTTTGCTTGCCCATATTTTTAATTAACTAATTGAGTTCAGGACATTTAAGATACTGACATCCTTTCAAAATTCTCTCCAGGGAGGTTATTGCTAACATCAGGATGATGAATGTCCTTTCTTTCTTTGTGGAGAGGTATTTAGTATATTTTAAGTTTTTTTCCACCCTCAGAGAAACATATTTATGAGGAAGATTTTTGTTTCAAATTTCACTTACTACTTAGTCCTTTCACTTATAAGAGTGATAGTATTTTAAAAATCAGCTAAAATGGATAATATTCTTTACAGGGTATTAAACAAAAATCAAAGCTTTGGAAAATTCCAAACTTCAGTAAAATGGAGATATCTTCTGTTTTGAAAGTTAATTCTCATTGAAAATTACTTTTGGAAAAAGATACTGAGTTAAATGTTAACAGTTTAAAATACTCTCAGTTTTAATTTTTAAATATTTCTTTATATGTATGTGTGTGTGCATGCATGTGTGTGTATGTGTGTGTGTGTAAAGCACATGGAGTTGTTTCTCTCCTTCTGTGACATGGGTCCTTGGAATGGAACTTAGGTTGTCAGGTTTTCTGGAAAGGACTCTTGATGGAGGTGGGTCTTGTATCTTATCTGTTGCTTTCATTGGTTAACTAATAAAGAAAACTGCTTGGCCTGATAAAACAGAAAATTAGGTAGGCGGAGGAGACAGAATAGAATTCTGGGAGAAAGAAGCCGAGTCAGTGAGTCACCATGATTCTCCCACTCCAGAAAGACGCAGGTTAAGATCTTCTCTGGTAAGCTAGCTGATGGTGCTACACAGAATATTAGAAATGGGTTAGATCAATATGTAAGAGCTAGCCAATAAGAGGTTAGAACTAATGTGCCAGGCAGTGTTTAAAAGAATACAGTTTCCATGTAATTATTTCAGGCATAGCCTAGCCATGCGGGCGGCCGGGTTCCAGAAATGTAGCCTGCCGCTCTTATTACAACAGACTCTCATCTGCTGAGCCATCTCACTAAACCTCTTAATTTATGAAGCACATTCAGAAACTAAGATTTGGGGACTTGTGTATTGTCATGTTTGTTTGTGCTTTAATTTGTATTATTAAGAACTCTAACATTTTAAAAACTTAGGCTTGTACAATATTTGGTCCTCGGGTAGGAGGAGTCTAATGTACTGAGAGGTAACTCAATTAATGGATGCTAGAATGATCTGTAGCCTTTGCATTCACATGTCTGGATTGTGGGTGGAGGTGGCTTAAAGCCAGGGGTCTGTGGAGCTGTTGACAGAAGTGTGTACACATGGCTTCTTCACATGGGCTGTGTTCTCAGTGTGGAGTTTGGGGTCTGGACGGCTATAGGAGGCATGGGGACAGTGGGGATTGTAAGAGAGCTAGCTGGACTCAGGGATTCTGATAACTAGCATCTGCTACATATAAAGTTAAAGACCAGCCTGGGCTACATGAGGCACTGTCTCAAACCACCACTATCACTACCAGCCAGCAAAATCATCACCACCCACCATCAACCACGGCCACCATCACCATCATCAACCACAACTACCACCACCAAAAAACAATTACCACCACCACCACCACCACCACCACCACTAAAACCCCAAAAGACCCATCCAAACCCAATCCAAACCAGAATAACACAACAAAAAACCATGATCAATCAAACCAAAAACGAATTCACATACTGTCGCTTCTAGTTTGTTGATAAAAGCAGGCAGAGACCTGTTGATATCTATCATGGGAGCAGTATCAAAGAATCAGTCTGTAAGATCATCATGACATACTTTCATAGTTGTGTTTTCCCTAAGAGATTATTTTTCCTTATCAGTTATCTTAAAATATAATAGGAGACCCAGTGTTGGGAGGGTAGGGATTTGATTAAAACATATTATATGAAATACTCAAAGAATAAATAAAAATATTTTTAAGAGTATCAGGGGACACCTAGTATCTGAAATTAAAACAGAAATAAGGTTTTTGTTCAGAAAGCCAAGTGCCTAAATCATAACACCTCTTTTTCTCCCAGTTCACCCATCCTCACATACTGGGTTCCAGAAGAGTGGTGTGGAGATCAGCATTACACTAGAGTCGTATCTGCAAAGGCCTCTCTGCACTCCGCCAGGGCGTTTCATTAGTGTTCTCTCTTATGTAGTCATCATTAACTACAGCTGGCTGTTTGCCACATAAAACAGAGTATTGCTTTAGAGTAGAGCCGTTGTCTCATGAATATTAGACCACAAATCAATGAGTATTGACTGGATTTGTGCAGATGACTGAAAAAATTGCCCTCAACAAAATATGGTTCATTTTTTTTCAAAACAACGTGCAAGCTAAGAATAAAAGTAAGATGCACTTAAGTTTTTCAAGATATTGAACTCTTGGTTTGGAGCTAATAAGTTCATTTCTTCAAATGCTTGAAGTGGCGTATATAGATGGTGGGCTTTCTACAAGCTTGTTTCTCCATGGATATGTGGGTCAGAGGCCACAGGAAGGTAATACCTGTGTCTAGCACTCCTTTGATACTCAATGAGCATGTAAGCTGGAGAGACCACAGGACACAGCTTTCTCAACTTCTGTCTTTCTGAGATCATTAAACATTGCACATTGATTCTACTATCTTCAAAGCTATTGCTGTGTAGAATTTGGTAAAAAAATATTTTGAGTCAGGGTCAAAATGTTTACGTAGCCCATGTTGTCCTGGATCTGTGACTCCTCGTGCATCGGCCATTCGTGTGCTAGGATTGCAGGCATACAGCTCCATGACTGATTTATAGTTTTCTTTTGTTGTCACTAATCTTGACCAGCTACATCATGGCCCCAGAAGCAGTTCATGGAAGTTTGTTACAATTCAACTTTTTGTTGTTGGAAGTGTGTATTAACTTTGTACGCATTAGTGACTCAGACATTGATTATCATATGGTTAAGGGGACTTGGGAAGAGTAATTCCGGGGAGGGTATGTGTGTAGTGGGATCAGCATGAGAGAAACTGGCAGTTAGAGTCTAATATTGTCAATATACAGTCATGTCAACCTTTGGAAAAACAACTTTAGACCTTTCAATCATTTTGAAAAAAAAAAAGAAATTATTATTGAAGTAATGATGTTATTTACCTTAAGACCGTCATGTGTCTTTTAGTTGTCCATCATAAATGTAGAACAAGATGAAAGGCCTATCTTTTCTTCTTCTTTTTTTATTTCCATAGTGGTTCTCTATAGTATTGTGCAGAGAAATCATTGCATTTATAATCAATATAAAACTTTTGCAATCTATGTTCAACTGTAAGAAGCAATTCTCATTACTGAGAATAAATGAAAATCTTAAAAAGGATAAGGCAAAGGAGACTTTGCTTTCAGAGCCACAAACTACATAGCATAATAAAAAAATAATTTCTAGCCCATGTTCTACAAAGGAAGACTACTCCAGATTTACATGATGTGTTTCTACTGAATATTTTCTTTGGAGATAAGCTTCCCATTCATACCCCTCTCCTACAACTACCAAGCAGTGAGCTTACAAGGAAGATCTAAGCATCATAGGAGCAGGAGCGATGTTTTCTTGGCAAGCTCCACTCATGGGATTGTTAGATGCCTGTTCTCTTTGTTAGTCTCTATTTACAAATTCCCTGAAGCAGGATGTTTTCTTCACACGCATTTTCTATGTGAGATTGGGGAGCTAGTCCCTTTCCTATGGTAAAATGAGCTGTTAATTTAACTCTTTTGGAAGTGGAGCAGAGAGGAGGAAACAGAAAACAGAAGACGGAGTTGAGTGAGCCAATAGATTTATTGGTAACAGAGGCATAAAATTAAAAAAAAAACAGGTGAGGTTAATTTTCTAGTTTATGGTCTTGGAGTGAATATCATTCTCTGACCCATGCCCTCACTCAGCAGTGAGTCACTTTGGGGATTAAATAGCACTGGAGGAAGCTAGGCGGGGCCTTTATGTGTAATGGTACAACAGCCAGTGTTCTTGCTGTTTGGGGGAAGGTCAATCGGAGAAGTCAGACTTCTTTTGTCCAGGGTCCTGTTCTTCATGGCAAAAGAATTTATTTATAGATGGACAGTAAGCAAAAGGTTTACTTGGAAACACTAGAGAAAGTGAACTAGTCATACTGGGGAACAGTGTTCCTTTTTGTTTAAAAAGGAGCAGAACTGATAGAATGAATGCACACACACACAACACACACACACACACATACACACACTATTATATATATTGAAGGGGGATTCATTGGAGTGGCTTTCAGGCTAGTCCAAGAATGGCTGTATTTCAAAGGAAGTAGAGGTCAGTCTAGTAGTTGTTAGTCCATGAGCCTGGATATCTCAGCTGGTCTTCAGTATATATTGGAATCCCCAAGAAGTAGGTTCTGATACCAGCAAAGCAATGTTCTAGCATAGGACAACTGAACTTTCCAGGGAGAGTGAGAGAAAGTAGGCTAAAGCAAAAGTTCATGTCCTTTTAGGCAAACTGCACAGTATGGTCCAGGTATAGGATGGGTCTTTCCATCTTGTGTGATCTAGTCAAGAAAATATGTCATAGGTGTTTGTAGGTGTTTGTGTTTTAGTGGATTTCATATCAAATTGACAACTAAGATGGCTATACCCTATCACTAATGACTGTGCAGGAACCACAGCAATGAGGATCAGGTAATCTCTCCATGAAGAACTGTTCTGGGAGTAGTTAGCATATGGTTATTATGGGCTCAAGATTTTGATGAGGGGATAGTGTAAAATGGAGACTATTTGAACTGTTCTACCGTCTGTGGCAATTTGATCACTTAGCAGACATTGTTATCTTGAAGATGAGCTTGGTTTTTCCATTTTCCTCCTACTTTTGCCCTTATTAGTTCTAAGCACTGCCATGAGAGGCTAATATATGCATCTTCTGCAGTGTGTGACTGTGTGTGTGTTTTCAGGGAAATGGACTTGCTCAGAGGTTTTTTTTGTGTGTGTGAATCAGGATGGCTGCCCATGTGTTTATTGAAAAAACAATACACTTTTTATATTCTATAGTTACACATAGGACTAAATGGGGAAAAACCGGGCTTGAGCTAGGGTACAGCTCATGACCAAGTAATAAGGAAGCATTGACCTTGACAAGTTAAATAGGAACCAGTCACATGTTTATGGAAGGGCCACAAGTTTCTCTCACCAGAGATAGGAATGCCTCTGTTGTCAGGCAGCAGAAACTTTCTTCAAGCCCCTGTGGGAATGGTTGCTCAGAGGTTTTATTCCTAGCAATGACTTTAGAAGTCCTGGAGAACTTCTTGAAGGGTCCAGTTTCTTTTTTATTTTTTTCCCCCTGGTTAATTAAAAGTGATTGGCACTTTGTCTCACGGTGTACAAATAAGGATAAGGCAATATAGCAAGGGAGTTAACCCTTGTTTTGGATCTTTATGTTCATGCATATTAATTTTTTCCCACTGTTCTGAGAGACTTGTAAGGGAGATCTTCTAAATGACTGTGGCCAGGAGCCTGGGCTGTCATCCTCCCTTTCCTAGGACCTCTTTTAGTACACGTGGGCACAGGAGCCACATCCATATTGACATACAACACTTAGTTTGTGATGTGGGAGTGATTTCTTATTAATAAAGAAACTGCCTAAGCCCATTTGATAGGCCAACCCTTAGGTAGGCGGAGAAAACAGAACAGGATTCTGGGAGAAAGAAGCTGAGTCAGTGAGTCGCCATGATTCTCCCACTCCAGCCAGAGGCAGGTTAAGATCTTTCCTGGTAAGCGCACCTCGTGGTGCTGCATAGATTATTAGAAATGGGTTAAGAGGCTAAAACTAATGGGCCAGGCAGTGTTTAAAAAAATACAGTTTCTGTGTAATTATTTCGGGGCATAAGCTAGCCATGTGGACGGCCGGGTGCCGGGGATGGGGACACAGCCAAGCCACTCCTATTACAACAAGTTTGAGCACTATAAGCATTGTTTTACTGGCTAGCAGAAGTCTTATTGATTTTGTCCTAGAGAATGTTGATATCACAAGTTTTGAGGTCCATGAGGACTTGGGCTCTTAGGGGCCCTCATGAGGAGCTGTGGATTTTCTTATACCCCACAGGCAGTAGCCATGCCAGTGCCCCACAAAGTCTGTGCTTAGTTATGCAGTAAAGACACAATCTGTATGTAATGAAATTCAGTCAAGAAAAGTTGAGGTCAGCTAGAGTTAACATGATTAATTTTTTCATAATTTTAGTGTATGAAATGTACCTAGTGAAAATTATTGAATATTAATACATTCAAGATAAATGCTCATTCAGATCTCATAAAAGCAAGACTTCAATATCTGAAAAACCTTAATGTCTTATGATGCTGAACAATGCCCCAAGGTAGACATTAGTAAGTATATCATACTTATATTCATGCCTTGTATGTATTTGCACTCACTCACATGTAGGTAAATTTATTCTGTCATTCATTTAACAATATATTATTGAGTTATATTTCATTATATTAAAATATTGGAGATAGAAAGATAAATAAACCTCTTGTCTAATAAGATATGGCTGGAGTAGTAATTTTTTTTAGGTATATGGATTTTGAAATTACATTAGTTGTATTGATCAGAGTCATATAAAGATAAGACTAGGGTGTGATTTGGAGCATGAGTTGCAGGCTGTCTTTACAGAACCAGTTCTGAGGTAGGTCAGAAAAGCAAAAACAGAGGCAGGCATCTGTTTTATTAAAAAATTACATTCAGAATGACTTTTCACCTTCAGGGTAAAAGTTTGTTCTTCAGAGGTGAGTACACATCCTTCTTCCCTGTCTCTGGGCTTTTCTGGGCAGTTAAGATCTTTTCTAGGTTGAGAGTAGAGTCCTGATGCTTCACCTGCCCAATAATCCTTGGAATTCACATTTTCTCTACTTTGGATGCCAGGCAGGTCCTGGTTTATTTCCTAGTACTGCCTCAATAAGATCCAGCTGTAGCCAAGACTGTGGGGCATTATCTTGGTCAATAATTGATGTGGGAGGGCCCAGTTCACCTTGGCAGTGCCACCTGTGCAAAATTGGAGCCTAGCACAGGTTTAATTGGAGGCCTTCATCCAGCACCTTATGGAAACAGATGTAGAGACTCATAGCTAACCATTACGCGGAGCTTGGGGAACCCACCAGAAGAGGGGAAGGAAGGTCTGTAGAAGCCAGAAGAGTCAAGATCACCACTAGAACATGGCCCACAGAATCAACTAAGCAGGACTGGTAGGAGCTCACAGAAACTAAGATGACAATCACAGATCATGTATGGGTCAAATGAGCTAGGTCCTATGAATCTTATGACTATGCAGTTTGGTGTTCTTATGTGACTTATAACAGTGGGAGTGGCGGGTATTTCTTACTCTTTTGCCTGCACTTGGGACTTTTCCCCTCCTACTGGTTTGCTTTGTCCAGTCTTGATATGACAGTATGTGCTTAAGCTTGTTGTAACTTGTTAAGCCATATTTGGTTGATATCTCTGGGAGGCCTGTTCTTTCTCTGAAAGGAAATGGAGGAGGAGTAGAACTGGTGGAGAAGGGAGGTAGAGGAGAGCCTGGGAGAAGTAGAGGGAGGTTAAACTTTAGTGTGGATGTAATGTATGAAAGAAGAATAGATAAGTTTAAAAAAGAAAGAAAGAAATTAGACACTAAGTAAGCCATAAGGATCAAGCTAGTAAGTAGCATTTGTGCATGGCCCTATATATAATTTCATGCTTTCAGGATCCTACCTAGAATACCTACCTTGGCTTCTCTGGATGAAATAATCTCTTCTCTCTAAGCTGCAAGCTGCTTTTGGTCATGGTGTTTTGTGACAGCCTAAATCACATGCCGACTTCCAACACAGTCATTTGTACACGCTCTCCCAAATAACTGAGTTTCAGAGCAGACTCAACTCTCTGTGTCCAAAGCCTACTAACCAGAGGAACCTAGTTAAAGCTTTCTCAGGTGGTGGGAATTTCCACTGTTTCCCTGCAGTTTCTGGATCAAGAAACAAGTGTTCCTCACCCAAGCCTTACCACTGCCTTTCGCCAACACTGAGAACAGTGGTGGGTTGGGTTAGGGAGAAGAGGCAGTGGAAGTGGACATGACATTCATGTTCTCTCGGTTCTCCCCTAGAAATTTTGGAAAGGAATTTTTTTTTCTTGAGCTACTGGTATCATGGAAGTTTTCAAGTCCCTCATTATCTCCTGCTAGAGTGGCATCAGATAGTGTGTTCTCCATTTATCAGCGGGTCAACACAATTGTGGGCAGTAGAGATCATTGTTTCATAACTGTGGGCTTTGCAATTGGTCATGTTTACTGGAGTCACATCAGCACAATTGTGGGCAGTAGAGATCATTGTTTCATAACTGTGGGCTTTGCAATTGGTCATGTTTACTGGAGTCACATCAGCACTCAAGTGTTCCATGTTACTCTTTTAAGAAGGAGGCCAGGGAAAAAGGGAGATAGAGAGAGATAGAGAGAGAGAATAGTAAATGAATGTGTATTGAAGTGACACAACCAAGTGTAAATGAGGGAGAAAAGGTGGGCTGTTCAGAGTGATTTAGATATGCATAAGTATTTTATATGCTGTGACTTTCCTCAAGGCAGAACAATTCTCTTCTGGTACTTTCTTCACCTTAGGAATTGCATTTTTACCTATTTGTGTGTGGGTGTATGTATGTATGTGTGTGTGTATGTGTGTCTATAAGTGGAGGAAACTTCTGAAAGTTGAACTTTAATACCAGAAAATGACTTTAACTCATGCTTATTTAACATATTTTCATAGTGTTTAAATCCTAAAATTAAAGTTTCATTGGTAGCTTTTTATTCAGAATTTTATCATGGTTTATTAAATGGTGGCATTGATTCTAATGGGCAGGACCCACACAGTTTCAGTGGTGGTCAACTTAGTGGGAAGTCAGTTGTAGTTACATGGCTTCTGAGGTCTGCCTGTTGCAGTTATGTGATCTTGGCAGAATTTTTATCTCCTTTATCTTATGTATTTATCTAACAAAATGAAGGCACTGTCTTATACATTAAGATATTATTAAATCAGATGACACACACCTACATTTCCAGGATTCAGAAGACTGAGGGTTAGAGGGTAGGAAGTTGAAATAGAGCCTGGGCTACATAGTGAGACAAGAAACAAAAACTAAAAATTTGAATACGTATAATGTGATCCATCCATATAGTCAACAATGATGTTCCAGAATGAATTATAGAGGTGAAGTCTTCGTTTTGTGAAAGTACTGTGAAAACAGTCATCATTAGATGTGTTTATTATTTTTTCCTACTACCTTGTTAGAGCCACAGTGAAAATTTATTATCTTGTTTTCCACATTAGCAGTAAAACATAGTTCTTAGACATGGCTAGACTTCAAGATGGATTTGGTGAATAAGCTAAAATGAACATAGTCATTACCTCTCACTTCTGACTGCCTGCATCCAAAAATCACATGGTGACCTGCTTCCAGCTATGTCATGGACAAGTCATTGGTGTAATTACTACACTTTCTAAGAGGTAAGAGAGACTGTTATGACCAATGTGGAAATCAGAGTCATGAATGTGAAGATTCCATGTCATGGAATCCTGCCATGTTCTAAAGATTTGATGGAAATAGGAGTCTGCTAGCAAACATTACCTTTATGTATTAGATACACAATTCAATAGCTCTAAATAGAGAAAGATTAATGAAGTAAGATGGCTCCTCTTAATTTTCTCTATAACTTCTCTCTGACTCTGATCTAAGCTGCTCTCTCACCCATACTGCACCATCCTCGCCAGCTCTCAGATTGTTGCAGGGACAGCGGGTAGCCCTTTGTTTGTCCCGGCTGCCTGGCTAGCTTACACCTGAAATAATCACACAGAAACTGTATTCATTTAAACACTCCTGGCCTATTAGCTCTAACTTCTTATTGGTTAAATTCTTACATCTTTATTTAATCCATTTCTATCAAATCTGTGCATCGCCATGTGACTGTGGCTTACTGGCAAGATTCTAATTATCTCAGGCAGGAGATCCATGGCTTCTGCCACTCTGCCCTTCTTCCCAGCATTCAGTTCTGTGAACTCCACCTACTTCAATTCTGTCCTATCAACTAGGCCAAGGTAGTTTCTTTATTCATTACCCAATGAAAGCAACACAAAAACATGAAAAACTGAAGATTAAATCAAATGCCACAGCCACATTTCTTACTTTCCTAGTCATCTCTGAAAAGAAGTGTCCTCATGTTTAGGGTTGGCTTTCCTTCTACCCTATCTGTTCAGGGATCAGCTTGGACCCATTAATCTGAAAAATGAATGACTACAAACCTTTCTCTTCTCCCAGAACCAAGGGATTTTATACTGCACAATTCTCTTATTTAGTATTTACTTTCATTTACTGATGTAATCACCATTACATGGATAGACTTTCTGATAGAAACTCCTGAGTGAATCTGAAACCAAGATTGTTTGTGCTGCTGTGGGAGAAGATTGTTTACTTAGTGCTCAAAGAGAAGTGTTGGTAGCTTTTCAAGGTTTTGCTCCATTTGTCTCTTTTTCTCTCTTTTCTTACAAAGAAAACCTTATAATTCTCAGTATTATGAAAGAATTTAGATTCTTTAAAAAATGTATAAGTGAACATTTGTTTAGAATGAGGCAAAAATTCATAGCCAGTTGTACCTTCATCATAAAAGATGGAAAAATAAAAATCTTAACTAAATACATGTATCATACATTAGCCAATTAATTTTAATGCTTCCTTTAATATTCACACCCTTGTCTAATTCTTTACTTTTTTAATAATTGGAAATTTTATTTATTATACATCCTGATGGCAATTTTCCCTTCTTCCACTTCCCCCATTTTCTTCCCCCTCACCTCTACCTCTCTCCCACTCCTCCTCAGTCTCCATTCAGAAAGGGGCAGGTCTCCTATGGCTTCAACAAAGCAAGGCATGCTACGTTGAGGCTAGAGCAAGCTTCTCCCCCAGCATCAAGGATGGGCAAGGCAACCCAGCATGGGGGATACGTTCCCAAAAGCCAGCTTAAGCTCTAAGAACAGCTCCTGATCCCACTGCTAGGAGTCCCATAAATAGACCAACCTACACAACTGTCGCACATATTCAGGGGGATCTACATTGGTTCCATGCAAGCTCCCTAGCTGTCCCGCTAGAGTCCCTGAGCTGCAAGGTCAGCACCTTCATGACCTTGACCCTCTTGACTCCCTCTCCTCAACAGGATTCCCTGTTGATTTAGGCCCTGTGCTTAACTATGAATATCTATATCCATTCCATCAGTTATTGGATGTAGACTCTCACATGAAAATTAAGGTAGTCACTAATCTGATTATATATTAGGCGACTTTTGATTTGCATTTCCTTGATGGCTAATGATGTTGAACAGTTCAATAGGCATATCTTGGCCATTTCAGATTTTTCTGTTGAGAATTGTGTTTAGATTTGTATCCCATTTTTAATTGGATATTTTGGTATTTTAATGTCTTATTTCTTGAGTTCTTTATATATTTTGGAGATCAGTCTTCTGTCAGATGTAGAGGTGGTGAGAAGCTATTCCCATTTCGTAAGGCTTCTGTTTTGTCTTATTTACAGTGTCATTTACTATACAAAATCTTTTTTCTTTCAGGAGGTACCATTTATTAATTGTTGATCTCAGTGTCTGTGCCGTTGGTGTTATATTCAGGAAGATGTCTCTTGTGCCAATGTGTTCAAGGTTACTTTCCAGGTTCAGTGTAACTGGATTTTTGTTGTAGTGTTTTATCCACTTTGACTTGAGTTTTCTGCAGGCTGATAGATAAGAATCTATTTGCATTCTTCTAATTGTTGATATTCAGTTAGGCCAGCACTATTTGTTGAAGATCCTTTCATTTATCCATTGTATAATTTTGTCTTCTACATAAAAATCAGGTGTTCATAGCAATGCAGATTCATGTTAGGATATTCAGTTTGAGTCCATCAATTAACCTGTCTTTTTTATGCCAATGCTATGCTGTTTCTATTACTATAGCTCTATAGTAGATCTTGAAGTCAAGGATGGTGATACCTCCAGATCTTCCTTTATTGTATAGAATTATTTTAGCTGTCTTGTTTTTTTTTTTCCATATGAAGTTGAGCACTGTTCTTTTGAGGTCTGTAAATAATTGTGTTTGAATTTTAATGGGGATTGTACTGAATCTGTAGATTGCTTTTGGTAAGATTACCATTTTTGTTATATTCATTCTAATAATCCATGAGTATGGGAGACCTTTCTGTTTTCTGATATCTTCTCTGATTGTTTTCTTCAAAGATCTAAAGCTTTTGTTATACAGGTCTTGCATTTGCTTGGTTAGAATAATTCCAAGATATTTCATATTGTTTGTGGCTGTTGTAAAAAGTATTGTTTCTCTGATATCTTCCTCAGCCCATTTATCATTTATATATATGGGGATTAGGGAGGCTAGGGGTATTACTGATCTTTTTTGAGTTAATATTGTATCCAGTCACATTGCTGAAGGTGTTTATCAGCTGTAGGAGTTTCCTAATAGAAATTTTAGGGTCACTTACTTATATTATTATATCATCTATAAATAGTAAAAGTTCAACTTCTTCCTTTCTAATTTATTACCCCACTGATCCCCCTTTTGCCCTAGCTAAAATTTTGAGTACTATATTGAATAGCTATGAAGAGAGAGGACAACTTTGTCTTGTTCCTGATTTTAGTGGAATTTCATTGAATGTCTCTCCATTTCATTTGATGTTGCCTATTTGCTATCTGTATGTTTTGTATCCCTGATCTCTCCCAGACCTTTAACATGACAGGGTGTTGCATTTTGTCAAAGGCATTTTCAGCGTCTAATGAGATGATAATGTTTTCTTTTTTCATTTCTTTACATGGTGGGTTATGTTGACAGATTTTCATATGTTGAACCATCTCTTAATCTCTCTGGGATGAATCCTACTTGCTCATGGTGGATGTCCTTGCATTTGTTTACCAGTATTTTATTGTGCATTTTTGCGTCAATGTTTATGAGGGAGATGGAGCTATGATTATTTTTTTGGTTGCACCTTTTTGTGGTTTGGGTATCTGGGTAAGGGTAGCCTCATATAGCCTCATAAAAGGAATTTGGCAATGCTCATTCTATTTCTATTATGTGGAACAATTTGAGGAGTATTGGTATTAGTTCTCTGAAATTCTGCATTTAAACCATCTGGCCCTAGGCTTTTTTTCTTGGCAATTTTTAAATTACTGCTTCTATTTCCTTAGAGATTTTAGGTCTATTTAAATTGTTTATCTAATTTTGACTTGATTTAATCTTGGTGTATGGTACCTATCAAGAAAAATGTACATTTCTTTTAGATTTTCCAATTTTGTGGAATACATGTTTTTGAAGTATGACCTAATGATTCTCTGGATTTCCTCTCTATCTGTTGTTATGTACCCCTTTTTGCTACTGATTTTATTAATTTGGATATCCTCTATCTTCTTTTTAGTTTGTATAAAGGTTTGTCTATCTTGTTGATTTTCTTAAAGGACCAACTCCTTGTTTCATTGATTCTTTGTATTGTTCTCTTTGTTTCTAGTTTATTGATTTCAGGCCTCAGTTTGATTATTTCCTGCCATCTACTGGGTGAGTTTGTTTCTTTCTTTTCTAGAGCTTTCAGGTGTGCTGTTAAGTCACTAGTGTGAGATTTCTCCAAATTCTTTATGTAGGCACTTAATGCTTTGAACTTTCTTCTTAACACTGCTTTCATGGTGTCTCCTATGTTTGTGTATGTTGTACATTTATTTTCATTGAATTCTAGGAAACTTTTAATCTCTTTTTTTTCTCCCTTTTCCCATTGCTTAAAAAGTTGAAAGTTTTTCAGTTTCCATGAGTTTGTAGGCTTTCTATAGTTCATGCTGT
This sequence comes from Neodon shergylaensis, assembly GCA_025134845.1. Lineage (NCBI taxonomy): Eukaryota > Metazoa > Chordata > Mammalia > Rodentia > Cricetidae > Neodon > Neodon shergylaensis. The sequence continues at coordinate 9,920,241 of JABTXL010008037.1, read as the reverse complement.
TGGTAAACTCTAACATAACTTGTTGTGAACCAAAACATACAGGGGGTTATTACAATTTTTACATCTATTGAGATTTGCTTTGTGACAGTGTTTGTGGTTAGTTTTAGAGAAAGTTTCAAGAGGTGTTGAGAAGAAGTTATAATCTTTTGTATCTTGGGGGAATGTTCTATACATATCTATTAAGTCCATTTGTATTATAACATTTGTTAATTCCCTTATTTTTCTGTTAAGTTTCTGTCTGGAAGACCAGTCCATTGGTGAGAGTGGAGTGTTGAAGTATCCTAGTATTGATATGTGGGATTTGATGTGTGATTTAAGCTTTGGTAATTTTTTTCTCATATATGATTGCCCTTGTTTTGGGGGCATAGATGTTCAGAACTGAGACATCATCCTGATGAACTTTTCTTTTAATGAATATGTAATAAGTCTTTTTATTAATTTTTTAAAAATTTTTGTTAGATATTAAGATAGCTACATGGACTTTCTTATTAGGTCCATTTGATTGGAAAATATTTTCCCAAACTTTACTCTGAGTTAATTCTGTCTTAAAAGTTGAGTGTGTTTCTTGTATTCAGCAGAAGCATGAATTCTGTTTTGATATCCATTTGATATCTATTAGCCTGTCTCTTTTTATTGGTGAATTGAGTCCATTGATAATATGAGATATTAATGACAAGTGATTGTTAATTCCTGTTTTTGTTTTGTTTTGTTTTGTGGTCATAGTAGGTGGTAGTAGTAGTAGTAGTAGTAGTAGTATGTGTGTGTGTGTGTGTGTATGTGTGTGTGTGATATGTGTGTTTCACTTATTTGTGTTTTGCTGTTGTAAGATTATCTATTGCCTGTATTTTTGTGTGTGCAGCTAACTTCCTGGGGTTGAAGTTTTTCTTCTAGTACTTTCTGTAGGGCTAGATTTCTGGATAGGAATTGTTTAAATCTGGTTTTGTCATGAAATATATTGTTTTTTGTGTCTTTGGTGATTGAAAACTTTGTTGGGTGTAGTAGTCTGGGCTGGCTCCTATGGTCTCTTAGTTTCTTTAAAATGTATGTTCAGGGCCTTCTGGCTTACAGAATTTCCATGGAGAAGTCAGGTGCAATTCTGATAAGTCTGCTTCATATGTTACTTGGTCATTTTCCTTTTCAGATCTTAATATTCCTTTTTTATTCTTATGTTTTTTTGCTTTGATATTTTATAGTGAGAGGGCTTTATTTGGCTCAGTCTATTTGTGTTCTGTAAGCTTCTTGTATCTTTACAGTCATGTCCTTGTTTAGGTTGGCAAAGGCTTCTACTATGATTTTATTGAGTATATTTTCTTTGTCTCTGAGCTGGGATTATTCTCCTTCTTCTATTCCTTTTATTCTTAGATTTGGTCTTTTCATGTTGTCCCAGATTTTCTGAATGTTTTGTGTTAGGAATTTGGGGAATTTAACATTTTCTTTTACAGTTAAATCTATTTCCTCTATTGGATCCTCAATGCCCAAGATTCTCTCTTCTATCTCTTGTATTCTGTTGGTGATGTAATTCCTGTTCACTTACCTACATTCTCCATTTCCAGAATTCTTTCATTGTGTGTTTTCTTTATTGCTTCTATTTTTATTTTCAAGTCTTGCACCATTTCTTCAACTGTTCTATTGTTTTTCTCTTGAATTTCTTTAAGGGATTTATTTATTTTTTCCAATTTTTATCTTTTCTTCAATTTCCTTAAGCAAATTTTTTATTTACTATTTAAGGGTCTCTATTATCTCCATAAAGCTGTTTTTAAGGTGGTGTTCTTGTGCTTCAACTGCCTTGGAATGTTTAAGTCTTGCTGTTGTAGAATTGCCAGGTTTGGTGGTGCCATATTGCCCTTTCTGTTGTTGAATGTATTCTTACACTAGCATTTACACATCTGGGTTTGGGATGATTTATAAGTATGGGTGTTGATTCTTGTGTTGCCTTTGTTGCATGGCTATTTTGTTCCTTTATTTTCTGTTTCTTTTATTGTCTTCTGGCCTTAATGGCCCAGAGTTCCGGTGATTATTAGGTCCTTAGTTTCAGTAGATTTGTCACAACTGAGGTTTTTGTATATTTGAGTGTATAGATTCAGCATATCTTCCTTTTCTTCTGAATGGTGTAATCTATACCTCTGCTTTTGCAATCTGTTCTTCCAACTAGCGTGGGTTGTACCTGAGCGTATAGAGTCTATTGGAGTTTTGGGGGAGGGTTGCCATGGAGAGGCTGATGATGTGCAAGGGGTTGTCAGTGGAGTAGGTCTTGTGGGAAAATAATCCAGTGATTGATGACAGTGGTGGTGCTACGACCTGCAGGCAAATCTCTAACTTGCTGGCCATCTGCTGGGGACTATCAGGATTTAAAACTTATTGTATTTGAAATCAAATTTGAGAGTTTAGTGATTGACAAAGGACTAGCATATATAATGCCTGTACTGACAAAAAAGTTGCATCTGACTCAAGTGTCTCTCCTGAGAAACTGTTTTCTCCTATAACGTACTCTCAGCATTATACCTCTAAGGAGTCATGATTGATGCCTATGGAGCCATTAGTAAATAAAAACTGAGGAAAAAGGAAGTATTAATTAAGGCATTAATCACCAGAGCATGGCATTTATGGTTTTTATGAATCTTCAAATAATTTTCTTAAATTATTATTTACTTTGTTATATAAACATTTATGCTGCTGCATAGATCTCTACAATGATTATAGTTAATGTGTTTAATATTCCATAAAGCAGATCTACCATGACTGATTAGCTGTTCCCTTGTTATTGATTGTATTCAGCCTTTCAGTAATTAAAATTTAAGCTATTCTTATGATTGTGTTTATACGTATGCATATATGTTTGCATGCATACATGCATATATGTATATATGCATGCATGTCTGAGTCTCACTCACTGTGTAGTCCTGAATAATCTGTAACTCAAGATCCTCCTGCCTCACCTTCCTGAATTGTATTTAAAGACGATAGCAACCACACTTTTGTCTTGATTTTTATTTCTGAAAGATACCATTGGCATTACAAAAGTGATAAATGTTATCCAGAAAAGTAATGAACTTCACTGATTAGTGAGAAAAGGAAAAGTCCATTCCAAGCCTTGGTGTCACTGGGAAATTATAAGTATGACGTGAGTGCTATGGTTGTTGTCTTTCTAGGAATATAAATATGAAATGTATGTTTACCCTCCTTAATCATTTCTGTGTAGCTCTCTACCTGTGCCCTGATCTAGGAGGCTCAAGTCTTCAGGAATGTAGAGTCAAGAACAGTAACTGTCAAATCTGAGTCCATATTGTAATGACTTCATGATGGTTCAATGACTAACAGAGATGTTCAGGACCTTTTCTTAAGCAATTTCAGAAGCTTCAAAGAAAACTTATTGACATTTCCTCTATACTCTCCACAACAATGGTTTTCAAAGTCAAATGATATTGAGAGATGACTGCTACCATACACATAAATCCAGGCCTAATGAATTTTATCATTTGAATAGCTTATAGGTAGAGAAACACATTGTAAATGAAATGTTTTCCCAACTGTGAGATGACATTTTCACATGGACGAAGTGATTAGGAAGCATCATGGTCAAGTTTTTCACGTGACTTTGAAAAATAAGAAGTAACATATCAGCTTCTGTAAGGACCCCAGACCAGGGAACTTGAAGAAAACCAAAATAACAGAGATGTTGGCAGAAGAAAATGGGGGTGAAGAACAGAGTCTGAACAAAGTTCCCGTTCTTCATTTTGTGTCTGGAGAGCCAAAGACCAAGACTATTTCTGAAAGTCATAGTGAACCTTTGCGGAGCTCCAAGAGGGCTAGAAGACACAGTGGGACCAGAAATACATGTTAGAAACAAGCACTATATTGTTAGCTGCAGGCCTGTGTGTGCTAGCCCCTCTCCTGTATCCCACTGATTCTGTGGTTACTATCAAGCAAAAGACCTAGTCCAGAGAACACAGGAAAATTGAGAACCTTTTATTTCTCACTCATATAAGGCTGACATACATGAAGCATACCCAGTGCTGTCTTAAAGCACAAGAAAAGCAGAAGAGTTTACCTTAGATATATAACCTACTAAAAGTAGAGCAAATTATTGACTAGCATCATGCTCACTAGAAAATCTTACAAAATATCATTGGTTTGGGCATTGTAATTTGGAGGGGACGTCCTCTTACCCAGTTAGTAGGTTGGTAATATCTTGTAACAAAAATTTATTCTATTACCTAACAATGACACTTTGGGGGGAAATGTTTGAACTCGTTATGTAGCGGTCAGGCCTCACACTTGAAAGTATCCTGCCTCTGTCTCCCAAGTTCTGGAGTTACAGGCATGAGCCTGGATGGCGTTGTTTTTTTGTCAGCTAGAGGACTTCCAGGGCAGGTTTCCCCTTAAGTCCATGGAGAAGCCAAAAAGATTTATAAAGCATATACTGTGATTGCTTCCTTTGGCCAGCTTGTATCAGAGAGTTTTAAATTATTTAAGATGAAAATATTCACTAGGGCCAATAAAAATAAATGTTTTAACATGTGACCTCCTTTAAAGTCACTATTTTTCCAAAAGGCTTTCTTTTATGTTTCCATCATTCACTTTGGGACCATCTTTCTAACATGCTTATGATCTCAAAGTCACACCAAATCACAGAGCAATCAAAATACATCAGCTTTAGATCAAAACGACACTTTCATTTTATAATAAGTATTGTGACTTCTTGGGGCAAGAATTACTGTCACAACCACCCTGGGAGGTTTCAAAGATTTAAAGAGATTGGATTTGGAGAAACTTTGGCCCTTTCCCTTCCTTGACTAACTGTGAACATCTATGGTCCATACAGTTGTCTTAACACCTTCCACTGGATCAATACAATGGTCTTATGCACTTTAGGTTAGAAACTTTTGGTTTTAAAACCCCTAACACCTAATTTAGGATTAGGGATGAGGTTAAATGCATAGTCTGTGGCCTCTTGGTGCTGGATCACACAGAAAAAGTCACATCAGTGATTACTCAGGTACAATTGGAATCCAGTGACTATAAAGGGAAAGTCACAGAACCTCTCCAACATTTCACAGTGGTCTGTCCTTCCTCCCTTCCAGGCCAGATGTAAAGCCTGCCATATTTTTTGTCAAGGATATGTGGCAGATGGAACGATGCTGGGCTGGCATTCAGTTGCACTGTTCTTGGGAGATGGAGGGAAGAATGAAGGGCTTACAAAGGCTGTAATGTTCTTTCCTTACAAGTCTGTTTTGTTGTAACAGACTCCTGGCTAGTTGACATATTAATCCCTCTGCCTGGCGAGGAGAAAGTGCAGTGGCCATGTGAAGTGTGGCAAAAGATGGCCTGATGGCTTCTGGTCTCTGGTTATAGAACTATACAGCAATGTTTTATGATGAAGTTCAAGTACACTCAATCGTGAACATTGAGCATAGGAAAGGAGCATAACTATGTTCATCTGGCAAAGGACCAGAAGATTGATCATCTAGATCCTGACATGATAAAGTTTTCTAATAATTATATACATATATATTTATATATAAATATATCTTGAGTTATCATTTCTTAGTTTTATTGCAACAAACATCTTACAATGTGGGCAGCATATTTTTTCATATTCTTAAAAACTCAAGTCTCTGAAAGATATTAGATGATAGTGTAATGTATTTCTCTATGTAGATGAGGCATGTGAGTTTAAAGTCTTAGAAACATAGTGAAGTGTTGGCATGGTATTAAGTCTCATATGCAATTTACTTTATCAATAGCTAAAATTAATTCATTTTCTGTTCAGTTGAATATTACTCAACTAGATGAAATATTTTCTTTATATTAATATCTTAGGTGTATACAATTATACTTTCTAAAGATGCCTATGTAAATCTATATAACAAATATTAATTCTGTTAAATATTGGTGTTTTTTACATATCATGTTAAAAAGTATGTGTGTGTGCCATCTGTGCTATTCTTAAAGTATGAAATTGTCCTGACTTGTTTTATTTCAACTTGGCACTCAGACAAGTCATCTGAAAGAAGAGAAATTCAATTGAGAAAATGCCTCCATAAAATCCAGCTGTAGGACACTTTTATAAATTAGTTATTGGTGAAGAAGGGCCCTGACCATGTTAGGTGATACCATCTCTGATCTGGGGATCATAACATCTATTAGAAATCAGGATGAGCAAGGCATGATGAGTAAACCAGTAAACAGCATCCCTCCATGGCCTCTACATTAGATTGCTGTGTCCTGGTTCCTGTTTTGTTTGAGTCCTGTCCTGGCTTCCTTAAATGATGAACAATGATGTAGAAGGAAAAGTAAAACAAACACTTTTCTCTCCTACTTCCTTTTTGTAATGCTGTTTTACCACAACAATAGAAACATTAACTAAGATTGATATTCTATAAGGAATCCACATTCCCTCATATGTTATCCGTGGAACTGCTAAAAATGCATTGAAATTCCAAGGCTTAGTCATAAAAAGAAGATAGCATCCATCTTTCCCTCCCTTCTCCTATCTCTGTGATGCCTCCTTCTGACCAATATTCACTCTTGGAACCAAACTATCTTGTTCTTAGAAGACCCAAGCTAACCTCTGTAGAAAGCATTTATCAACACAGGCTAATACAGCTAAAATCCAATATCACCAACCACTTCTTAGTGATAACTATAGCCCCTGCCTTTATGTCTTTTATATGAGGCTCTAGAAAGTTTGTCTTGGGTCTCAGCCCACAGAAACTACAAAGGTAGAATCAAGGATCCCTCCTGTTTGAAGGCCATAGATATTTCAGATGTTTATACAACATGCTAATGAAAAGACCAGAGATTTCAGAGCTTTGAGACATGTTGTTTTTTAGAACCTTTAGTTACTCATGACCTCCGCTTTATATAAAGGGCATATATAGACAGCAGCTGACTGCTGACTTTTCTCCACACTTATTAGATAGACCTTTCCTAAGAGCCTTTCTCTGAAACTCCTGGCATAGTTTATCTATGACTTCCTGGGTTATAATGGCAGATCTGTTGTAGGTGATCACAATGCACTATCAATGTTGGTGCACTCTGTCTTCCTGTTGAGCTGCACCCCACACTGTGTGAGCCATTCATTTCAGTCTTCTATTTAAATTGTTTTTATTTCTTTGAAACATGATAGGTGTTTAATAAATTCTCACTCTGGGTTAGAACTTAACTTATTTGTGTCATTTCAAAGAAAATGTGGGTGAGGTGAATGCATACCTAGAAATGGGGCTTGAAGTAATATATCTATTGTTAGTATAGGGAAACTACACGTAGGAAACTTTTTGTTGGGGGAGGCTACCTGTTTTGGTCCCAGCCGCTTAGCCCCAAAATAATTACATAGAAACTATATTATTTAAAACACTGCTTGGCCCATTAGCTCTAGCTTCTTATTGGCTAACTCTTACATATTAATTTAACTTATCTCTATTAACCTGTGTATCACCATGACTGTGGTTTACCTGCTAAAGTTCCGGTGTCTGTCTCTGGTGGGGCTACATGGCTTCTCCCTAACTCCTCCTACTTTCTCCCAGAATTCGGTTCAGCTTTCCCCACAAACCTCTCTTTTCTGCGCAGGCCCAAGACAGTTTCTTTGTTAACCAGTGGTAATCACAGCATACAGAGGGGAATCCTGCATCAATTTTCACCATGTCCTAAAGGAGCATTCTTTTTTAGACGATATATAAAATTGTAGAGAATCCAAAAGAGTAACTATTATGAGGTGGTTCAAGTCAGGCGGTAATCTGTTGAACTCTTGCTGGCTTCTCCATGAATTCCAGTGTTCTATGAGATGATAGATTTCTGTCCAGTGGGAGCTGGACCATGATGGTTTAGGAGATCATCCTGCTTACTACTTTCTGCTGCTTCCTCCTCCTCTTCTTCTTTGTTCTCTTTGCAGTAGCCATCTTCCTTTGCTTCCTCCATTTCTTGATTCAGTACTACTACTCTGCTACCATGTTATGGCTGAACCGTACTATTTTAGTTTTGTTTCTTAAACTATATTTTCATCATTAATGACATTAATGTGTCATAATCACTCATGCCACATTAAATATGTGTCAGTGTGTGGGTATATGCATATGAGTGTAGACTGAGTACAGACACCAGAGGTTTTGAATCTCCCAGGTGCTGGAGTTACAGGTGGTTGTGGACCACGTGATATGGGTGCCAAGAATCAAATTTGCACCCTCTAAAATACATGCTCCTCTTACCTGCCGAGTCGTTGCCCCAGACTTATTTTTTCCTTCATTGTAGCCAAATGGAATGCCTTTAGTATTCCTTAGTGCTTGATTCTTCTTTATTTTAACACTTCACAGTAGTATGAACCTTGTTATAAGTACAGATATATAGGCCACAGTTTCTAAATTCTGAAGCACTAAATGAAGCATGTGATGTAATTCAGATACAGGAAGCTCAAGGGAAATATACTGTAGCAAAATAAGCAAAGCATGATAACGTTAGCATTGAAACCTCTAATCCCAATGAACCCAGCTGTTATTCAATGCCAAATGTCAGCCCTAAACACATGGATATAGAATAACATTAAATGAATTCATCAGGATAGATTTATGTACATCGTGTGTGTGTGTGTGTGTTGTGTTGTGTAACAATAACTTATGAATATGAGAGGGAGTTGTGTGGTGGGGAGGACTCAGGGCAAGTCAGAGTAGGGAAGGGGAGAATGAATATAGTACTTGCATATAAAATTCTAAAAATTTATTAAACTCTCTTTTGCATAACCTGGTTCTATTTTGGGACTTGAAACCCTTGAAAATACTTTAATAAGTTACAGAAATCATATGCAGAACTTAAGTTCTGAATTCTTAGATGGGATATGTTAATATTTGAATTTATGGAGGAATAGGGCCTCACTATGTGGTTTTGGTTGGCCTAGAACTCACTATATAGACAAGCCTGCCTTTCAACATAGAGAACCTCCTGCCTCTGTCTCCCAAGTGCTGGGATTGGAGGTGTTCACTGACTCATTTAGTCCTGAAAGCCTGGACTGTTCTCAAGTTTAGAAGAGAATTCTCACAAAGAACTTTCACCATACTTTTTTTTCTATAGTCATCCTGATCTTTTTTTAAAAAAATCTTCATTGACAGGCAAGCATCAAATAGATTATTTGCTGACAAATAATAATAATATTCTGACTGTATACTTTCCTTTCTGACATCTAAGTTATTGTGTTGGGTCTTCCATTGAAACCTTGGAACTCAACTTTGAATTTCAGCAGAGAGACGGAGATATTCTGGTGGAGAGGAACTATTGAGGCTATGCAAACTGAACACACTAGAAGAGGTAAAAAGGGAAAATTGTTCACAAATGTCTTTGGTTGTCACATAGCACTCCAGGCCGTCGTACCTCTCATGGTGTCCTATTGCAGAAACCAACAGACTGCTAGTAACTAGTGGCTGGCAAAGGAGGCTCCTGACTTCTTGATGTTGTGAGTTTGTTAATGATAATGAGATTGATTTTTCATATGGAGACATCCATAAACAGTGAGGTTACGATTTTTTGTGATTGGTCTTGGAACTGTGACCAATATGGGGTGGGCAGAACAGCGTATTTCACTATGCTGGTTTTTACCACCACCGAAGAAATGACCTTGGGAGGCATAGAAGGAGGCATCCTCGTGGTGATTCTGCACAGGTAACTAGAGGCAAGTGTTTCTGAAGTGCAGTATCAAATGTGTTGTCTTACTAAGGGCATCATTGAATAAATGGGACCTCCTGAGACTGAGAAGCTTCTGTAAAGCAAAGGACACTGTCACTAAGACAAAAAGGCAACCCACTGACTGTGAGATCTTCACCAACCCCGCAACTGACAAAGGTCTGATCTCCAAAATATATAAAGAACTCAAGAAACTAGACCATAAAAGGCTAATCAACCCTATTATAAAATGGGGCACTGAGCTGAACAGAGAATTCTCAACAGAAGAAGTTCAAATGGCCAAAAGACACCTAAGGTCATGCTCAACTTCCTTAGCGATCAGGGAAATGCAAATCAAGACAACTTTAAGATACTATCTTACACCTGTCAGAATGGCTAAAATAAAAAACACCAATGATAGCCTTTGCTGGAGAGGTTGTGGAGAAAGGGGTATACTCATCCATTGCTGGTGGGAATGCAAACTTGAGCAACCACTTTGGAAAGCAGTGTGGCAGTTTCTCAGGAAATTCGGGATCAACCTACCCCTGGACCCAGTAATACCACTCTTGGGAATATACCCAAGAGATGCCCTATCATATGACATATCCCATTTAGAGCAACGTGTTCCAGATATCTATCTATGCTTAAAGTCTGGCTTGGGTCTTTCTCTGCATCTGTTGCCATGTGCTGTAGGAGGAAGCTTCTCTGATACTGGCTGAGCACGGCACTAACCTGTGAGTATAGAAGAGTGTCAGTAGGCATCATTTTGTCTCTACATTGTTTTAATAGAATAATAGTATATGGCTTTACACTACGTTTCTGGGCTGTCTAGTCTCTGGTTCTTGGTTAGCCAAGCAGTGGTGAGTATGGGTTCTATCTTGTAGAGTTGGTCTTACGTGGAATCAGCCCTTGTTTAGTTAGCTCCTGCAAGTTATATGCAACAATTGACCTAGCATATTTTACAGACAAGATAACATTGTAGATGAAAGGTTTTGGGTGGTTTGGTGTTTATGTTTCTCTTTTGGTAGGCTACACTGATTGATGTTTGTTTTGTAAATTAGTATTTATATTAATGTCTTTGGATTCTGCTGAGACAGTTCAGTAGTTAAGAATACTTTCTGCTCCTCCAAAGGACCAGGTTTTGTTTCTTAGCACTGTGGTTAGGTAGCATAAAACCACCAGTAACTCCAGCTCCAGGGGATATGATGCTGTACTCTAGCCTACATGGGTACCTACACTCAAACATAACTACACACACACACACACACACACACAGACACAGACACACACACACACTTTAAAAAACCAAAGTATTAAAATAGTTTTTATTTTTCTTAAAAAAAAAACAAACAAATCCTAAGTAATATGTGAAAGAAATTAAGGAAAGCAGAATAATGGTAAAATAAAGGTGTGAAGTGTGTCCATTAGGCAAGCAGAATAGTATAATTAGAGAGCAGAAGTATATAGTCACTTACTGAGGGAATGATTCTAGTATTTTCATGAAAGTGGGATGAAATCAAGACACACAGTTCAATCTTCAGTAAGATTAAAAGAACAGTTGTCAAAGAAAACAATCTAGTATTCATTGTTGACAGTAATTTTAACAGTAATTAATTTCTGAGTAGGACAGAGGGTGATGTCAGGAATTACACGGTAGTGTTTTGAGTCAGAATGTGTCCCATAGGTTTAGATATTTCAATATTTGTCTGCAGTTGGTGATGTTGTTTGGGAAGGTTTAGGAGGTGTGTATGTCTTGCTGGAAGAATGTCACTGGAACTGGGCTTTGGGTGTTTACAGTCTTGAATTATGCCCATTTTAGTCTTTCTACTTTGTACTTGAGTTTGAAGATGAGAGCATCCAGCTTCCTGCTTCAGCCACCATGCCTGCTGCCTGGTGCTATGCCTTCCTGCTATAATGAACTTACTTATCCCTTTAGAAACAAAGTCAAATAAACTCTTTCTTCTATAAGTTCCTTTTGGTCATTAATATTTTACAGCAATAAAGTAACTAATACAGTTGGTCTCAATGGTATTCTTCCAGAATATCTTTCAGTATGGGTAAATTATGGCACAATAACATAATTCATTAAAAGTAGTATATTTTTATTTTTAATTTTGTATATGCATGTGTATCTGTGTATGGGTATGCTCACATCAGAAACCAGAAGGGATGTCTGATCTCTTGTATCTAGAGTTCACAGGTGACTGAACTACCCTATGTGGATGTTGGAAAAGCACTAGCAATAGCAATAGCACCTTCATGGATATCTTTTTGTGCTAATCATTGTTCATAGGCTTCACAGCTGAGTAAAAACAAGTTTTTAAAAATTATGTCTATTTTTGGCATATATTCATTGTATGTATCACTGGATTCCATTGAGAGAGGTTTATAAAAATATCCACAGTAATTAGATAATATCCTCCTATTCCCAGGCTGGCGTTGAACTCATGATCCTCCTGCCTCTCCTTCTTCAGCAAATCCTACCAGCATGCACCACTACAACACTTACCATCCCATTCATCTCTTCTCCATTTTCTCTCTTCTCTATTCTCCCATTCCTTTCTTTTTTTTGCCTAGACAATATTGCTTCTACTTTCCTTTTTAATTAATTAATAAAAATCATTATTTGACAATTTCACACATATATATGATACTCTCTTCTACCATCTCTTTATCTCTCTCTAGCTTTTCTCAGTTCTCTTTTTTCCCTTCAAATCACTTCCCATATTTATGACTTTGTGTTTTGTGTCACACCAAGATTAGCCAGGGAAGTCTATGTTTCCACTGATTTGAAACAATCAACTTGGGCCTGGTAGGCTCACCAAAAAGTAGACAACTAGATACTATGCTTTCCCCTCTCTCCCAGATTCTTGTTAGCTGCCAATAGCTCAGCAGTAAATTCTTAGACTCTTGTAAGCTTTTCCTCCATCTTCAGTTGACTGTTGGTAGTACTAACTAGTATTTCCTAGGATGATTACCAGTGAATGAAGCTGCTGTAAGTCCATGAGCTTCCACTTTTAAGTCGTGTGTGTGTGTGTGTGTCTATACACAATATTATACACACAGTAAGATAATACCATGTTATTTATTTACATAAAATCTAGAACCTGTAAGTGCGAAACATGAAAGGTTTTATATTTTGTGATGAGAATATTTTGTCTCTCACTGTGCTGCAAAGCTTTTGATTTGCTGTATGAAAATAGTAGCAGCAAATGCAGCACATCGCAAAATTAAGGCAGTGTTGTCCTTCACCTGACACTGAGAAGCACACTTTGCTGAACTTCCAGTCAGTTCCAATGTGAAGATAAAGTCTTTGGATCTAAATATAGGCAGGAATATGAGTAAGTTACAATACTGGGTGAGACTTACAATAACATGGTTATCTTGAAATATAGAATTCTTATGCCCCACCTTTATTTTTAAACCATAGCTGATTTCACAAATTTTGGATATTGAAATCTACTCTATAGTCTACCATATTATAAAAAATAAAAAGATTATTGTGTTGCATTGTGTTTTATTATAACCATTAGGAATTTGAGGGAGATTTTCTTCCAGCAGCCCTGTTGACAGGCATTTTGTATCAGTGTTGCTAAAAGTTACTTAGAATTCTCTGTCTGCTGCTAAGTTTAGATAGTCATTCTAGAGAGTCCTTCCCTATGGGCTAATTTGGGGATGCCACATTCATTTCTTAGTGGATTTCTTGTATTTCTCATGTGCACTGTTATTCATTAACTCAACAGGCTCTTAAGGATGGCTCAGTGTCTTCTTGATCAACCAGGTATTTCACAGCAGGGTTTTTAGAGGAGCCTGGGATTTTCTGCAAGGGCTTAATTGATTTCAGTTACTTGTCCCTGCCACCATTATTTCCCAGAGAAGACTGGTGTTTATGATTTACTGGCTGAACTTTATACTTTATAAGGCACCAAACTCATTTGCCTTTTCATTTTGGTTCCAACTTCAGGCCACCTACTAGGCAATATCTCTCAAAAATTCATGTACAAAGTAGTGGATTCCACTGTTCAGTAGTCTTTTCTGTTGTTAACCATTAGTGTTTCTCTATTAATTTACAAACTGTGGGCAGGCAGGCACTCCACTAGTGCCTTGGGGTTCAGTGACTACTCTTAATGGCTCCACCTTTTTACCTGGGGTGCAAAGATTGCTTCTCTAGCTTTCCAAAGAAGAAGAAAGGTCACAGAGCAAGAATGTAAAAATGGCATGGCCAAGGACTGGAGCCCCAGGAGTGGAGACCTCAAGTTGAGCAGCTTAGCTTGGGGGGAGTGAGATGCCTGCTGGCACATGTGTGCCACACCCTGCAAAGACTGGAGTGAGCCCAGTGGTTAGCATGCTTGGGAGAACACTAAGGCTGCAGGAAGTGGCCCATGTGGTCCTTAAATTTTTATTTTTCAGTTGTTTTTTAATTTTAATTAATCCTTTTGGTGTATAGTTGAGGACTGAATAGAGAGTCTCCATGGACACTTGAGAAACATTGACCTATACCCCTCGTCCAGTTTATATTTATCTACACCCCTTGTCCAGGTCATATTTACTGATATTATTTAAGAATTAACAGTGAGTTATTGTGATGGAGAGTACATGAAATGCCTCTACCATTTACCAACTCAAGACAGTCCTGACCGAGTAACCCCACACTTGAACTCAGTCCCTTTTAATTAAAAAAAGTGACAGGAATGATGGTATTTCGTTCTGGTAAAAATTTGCGCATAACTCACAGGGAGGTGTGGGTTGGACTGCTTTTTCATCCTTTATCCATCTGAGAAACTGCTACATAGTATGAAAAGTGATTTGAATGAGCATCCGCTGAAGCTTGCTTTCTTCAGGACCTCAGTTCCTAAGACACAGCCTGTGGAGTTGGACTAACTCTCCTTCTGGAAGTCTTGCCATCTCCCTCCTCCCTGAATTCATAGAAGTATGGCTCCCAGCTGTGCTCTGCATCTGCCCAATGGAAAGCCTGCTTCTGCCCTCATCTGCAGGTGTACCTCTCTGGTGTGGGCTTCTCTAGAATGAAAAGACGCACTGTCATGACTTACTGACAATTCAGTAGCCCGAGCTTGAGGGGAGAGGACATATGTGTGAAAAATGCTCTAGTAGCCCTGGAACCCAAGACATTTCTAACCGTACAAATGTGGAAAGATTGTGTGTGTATATGGAAATAGGATTGGATATACGCTTTTTACCATAGTAAGGCATACTAAAAATTGGTATCTGGGATAATATGAATCCAGTGGTTATTGGAAGATCATTTTCTTGTGAAAAATGAGGTGTCTGCTCATTTCGGATGGTAAAACCCAAAGATAAGAGGCATATATCCTGGAGTTGAATATCACCTAAGGGCTTCTGTCTCTGCCTGGGAGTGAACCCCACTACCTCTATCAAGGAAATAAAGATTATAGGAAATGTTTTCTATAATGAACAAGCCTCTAGGAAACCTGAATGTTTCTATGACATCGATGCAGACTGGGCTGGTTAACTAATGGGGAAAGGTTAGTGACTGGCAGAAGTGGAGACTTCAGGGGAATGCAGGAAAATTGAAGGTGTCTATCAGAGGACACTAGCTATAAGGAAGTGGGCATCCATGCCCTAGTGGCTCAAGGATCTCTAGCCAGAAAAAAATGGGTTTTATTTATTTTTGTTTGTTTTATTTTCTGGAGTAGGGTGTATACTAGTTAGAAACACTAGTTAGAAGCATAGTGTTCCTCAACTTTTCCTACTTAGAAATTTCATGTCTATAACCACCTAAGAAGAAAACTAAGCAGTAGAAATGATAAAATCTATGCTGTTGTTTGTCCTTTGCCATACTCCATAAATAAAAAAAGTCTCACCAGTCATCAGAGAAAGGGTGCATAAGGATTAGAATATTAAAATAGGGTTGGCTCCCTGCTGGTTCTGCAGTATTCTTTTTCTCAGTTGCCTCTCTCTCTCTCTCTCTCTCTCTCTCTCTCTCTCTCTCTCTGTCTGTCTTTCTCTCTCTCCTCCCCCTCTCTTCTTTTCCCACCCCCTCTCTCCCTCTCTATCTCCTATTTACTGTTTAAGTATAAATTTCCACATTGTATCCCATGCTGGTTTTGGACTTATTGCAATCCTCCTGCATCAGCCTCCTAAATTTTGTGACTATAAATTTGAACTGCATTGTCAGTTATCCTGGTCTAGATTGTTTTCCTTTCCTCCTATTGCTGATTTCCTAAATTGGCTGAACATTTCCAGACCATCACCCAATACTTAGCCACTCTGAATTCAGAAGACCTGCAGTAGTAACCAGTCACCTGTGTGTTATGTCACCTGTCATTTGTGGTACCGGTACCACTGAGTTTTGAGCTATACATATACTTTATCAGCTTCCAAATGGGTGCACAGCCTGTCAGCAGCACAATGTGGCATGATACACAGCATTTCCAGAGAAGAGTTCAGGTAGGCCCAGGAAGGAAAATGACAAAGACTGGAGATAGTTTCAGCTCTTGTTGCATCACTCTTGAGAGTTCACCAAAGTTCCTGAGGTAGGCTTTTATCAATTTTTTGTGCATCACAGTTAAAGTTCATTATATGATGTTAATTTGACACGATACACAGTTAGACACACACTGTATGTACATATCATATATATTCATACACACATGCATATGTGTAGTATACCTTCATACATTAAGAAGAAAATTATGATAGGAAAAAGTGAGAGAGAGGGTAAAGAGTAGTTGTTGTGGAGAGATTAAAGATGGGTACATTTTTGTTCTCTCTTTCAGGAAAGAAAAAGAAAAGATTCAGAGACAGGGACAGAGGCACAGTTAGGCGATGCTCCTCCTTGAGTAGTAGAGACCCCATGATGTGGATGAAGGAGGGTTTGTTGGTTGTTAAGTATTATGTACTTAAGAGTCTGCTGTCTTTCCAGGGTTGGGTTAGTGCCAGGGTGTGCATCATGTTACCAAAACCTTAAGGGCCCCATGATATGAATTAGTAGCAGGTTGAATAGCAGGACTCCTGTGTTTTAGTAGACATTGGCATTAGATAAAGACAAAGACAGAGAATGGACCTTGGTTAAGGTCATAACTACAGTCACTATGACCTTGAATGACTTAAGACATTCCAGGTTCTATACTCTGTGCCATTTCCATAATAAATCAGGACACAGATACTGAGAATTTAAGTTATCCCTTCAACTCCACATTTTCCAGAACAGTCTTAGGATCACTCCAATTCTCAGAAACTATTATCTGAATCTACCTAGCATGGTGTTTTACAGCCGTATTTCCTATCATTTGAAAAACATTTATTCTCTCTTTACCACTGTGACAGTCTGCCTGGAGATAGGTGCAATGTATCATTTTCGACAATAATGGAAGGTAGGCTAGGGAATTACCCATAATTTGTTTTTCCATCCAGGCATGTCAAGCTAAGTTATGATGGAAGCGGAGCAGCAACCTTGATCACCTACCGTTTTATAGCTGATGTGATTGTTTTTATGACTCCTGTAACGTTTTAAACGCTATTGCTGCAATGATCTCCATTCTTGTCTCAGCAGAATAGTGTTATAAGAGTCGAGTCGGTTCTGATTGCAGAGGATAGGAAAAATGCTTGCTAGTGACAGAGCTTGAGAGAAAACTGCACAAACCCCACTTTTATTGTCCTGGAAAGCCGATCACGAGGGACTCTTTGGTCTGCATTCAGTTCCCTCCATGGCTTATTCATTTTTCTGATGAGCAAGGGGAGAACATAAATCACAACTGAGCTATTTTCAAATAACTATACATATAAGATGAATTCCCTTCTAGAGCTCTGTATTTGAAGAATAGACATGGAGCAAGGGCAATGGAACCAAACTTATAGCATCAGAAGAGTTTTCAGGAAGATGGTATGGCTATTTTTCCTTTCTGTAGAGGATGATGGCAGTAGTATCACAGTGGTAGTCTTTGCACTCTAATTTTATTTGAACATCCTTATTGGTGATGCTGAGAATAGGTACCACAGATGTGCTGTGATGTGCAAAGATGTGCTGCTGTCTCCAGCACTGCTCAATGATAGAGACTATTAGAAAATTTAATGTTTGTTGATAAATGCTATAATAATATGATGACAATAAAAATGACTGCTGGGATGGTGGTATATGCTGCATACATAGCTACTCAAGAGGCTGAGGCAGGAAGAAGAGTTCCTTGGTAAGCTCAGGCCCAAGAAGAGTTCAGCATTAACCTGGGAAATGTACAGAGACCCTGTCCAAAGTTATACAGAAAAGGCTATGAATATAGTTCAGTGTACTTACCTGGCATGCATGAGACCTTAACTCTAATCCTTGGTATGGAGAATAATTGTCAAAATGTATAGGAGAAGTAATTAGGAAAGTCCACAGAGAAGTGATCCATAGTTTTCAGATCAGGAAATTACACTAAACATGGAAGCCAGCATTTAATTAGCATACAAATGTACACAAAGTGGAAAAGGGATCTACCAGGTACTTATGGCTACTTATGAGTGGGGTTTATGGGAGAAATAGGGCCTGGTAAAGTGGAACACTTTGGGAAGCTGTAAAGAAGCGTTGGACTCATACTACAGGTTATAAATTAGACTCAGTTGAGTTCAAGGCCACAGTAGTAAGCATGAAAAAGTGACACTTGATGAGGTTTCTTCCAGGAATGATGTCAGAAACTCCATTTCCACAGAGATTGCTTTCCTAGGGTGAGAATCCTATATTATCCTAAAGGCATAGTTTTCCAAGAGAATCCTGTGGTTTCATTTCAATGAGATGTCATTATAATTAAAGGCTGGAAACTAAAGCCCGTTTTTAGATTGTCTGTATGCCAGTGGCAGGTGTCATCTGAGCACAAATTACACAAAAGGCATCAACTCCACCCTGAATGCTTTGAGGGAGGGAATTCAGAGCACATTGAATGGAGGTAAGGGACACTTGAGGTAACACGAGGGTTGAACTGCTGGAGGCAAATAGCTGAGGAAAACTAGACCACATACAGCTGGGCAGAGTTTTCCATGATCTAATTACTAGAGTGGAGTGGGCCCCTGCACACCTGAGCATTCTGAGGTAGGGCGAAACACTTGGCTGCCCTCATAGCACCAGGAAGACAGTGCCACGGTTAATGGTGGAAAATGAAATATGCCCCACGTTATGTGTGTTCTGCTAATGATCTTTTCCTGTTGTGCATTTGGTTTTCAACGTACGTTTTATACTTTCTGTGACCTATGTATGATTCTGGGGAAAATTCTGTGGACCAAAAAGAATGGTTAAACTATACTCCTTTCTCACCTCTCACTCATATCCCAAAATGAAGGAGGAAAATTAAACGCTGGATTGCATTTTTTTTAAAAAAAGTCTTACATAGCATAAAAGATCAATTTTGTTGAAGCAATGGACTGAGAGTGTTTTAATCCTTGATAGACAGCAGCAGAGGAGGACTTATGAGTCCAATTCCTGTTAAGTTTGAAGATAATGATTTTTTTCCTCTTCTGACTCTTCCTTCTCTCCTGTATTATACATTTGGTGACAGCATGTCAGATACACTCTCATTCCATCCACAAACCTTGATGGCAGCAACAAAACTGCAACAAGATTTGTACCAAGAGGAGGACACTTTCTTGACTTTTTGTCTTCTGATCTTCAGTTCTCAGTGTTACTTCATTGCAGATATTGGTAGTCTCTTCATTAAAGAGTTCAAAGTTTTGTGGTGTACCTATCATGTTTTGATTTCCTTATGGGATCTCTGGAATAGGAGAGGGTAGTATGCCTTTGCTGGTGTAGCTGTGAGACAGCGAAGTGTGTGTTAACATTCACTACCAATTTGACTTGTTCTTCCTATGGATCCAACCCAAGGCCCTAGGCAATACTCCTACATGGAGCAGTATCTCCAGCCCTTATTAGTAATCTTAAAATACACAAGTATAGTTAATTTTAAAAAATCAAATGTGTGCATTTAAAATTCCAGATATTTTTAAATTATTTTAAATAATTGAAAATCATGACAAGAGCTGTAGAAATGAAGAATAAAAGAGATTGAAGCCCATTTCAACTTTTGATATGACTTTTGGTCATATCAGCGGAATTATGATACTGACATGTTTTATACTAATCCTATGAGGTGGTGAAAGTGTAATAAACCAAATATGTGGAACTGATAAAGTCATAAAGACTAACGGATTCCTGCTTAGTTTTTCAGTATCTTAGTTGGCAGTCCATCAGACATAGACTGCTTGCTTGCTACAGGCTCCAAGATGATGCCTCAAAGTGGTTTTTGATTATTTTAAAAACTAGGTTTCATTTATAACATTTTTACACATTGAAATCATGTACTTTGCACATGAGAGAAAATGTGTACTATTTTGACTTTCTCATCCAGTTACCTTTTCTTGTTCTTACTCGCCCTGTATTTATTTTCTTTCTTCCTTTTTTTGTTCAAAACAGGGTTTCTTTGTAGCTTTGGGACCTATCCTGTAACTAGCTCTTATAAACCAGGCTGGCCTCGAACTCAAAGATTCATATGCCTCTGCCTCCCTAGTGCTGGGATTAAAGCCGTGCGCCACCACTGCCCGGCTTCACTCATCCTTTCTATCAGACTCTTTTCTCCGCACTCATAGCTCCCTTTCTATTGTCATTTATACACATCCTTAAACATATACTCTGAACATGAAAGAATACATGCAGTATCTGTCTCTGTCTGGCTTATTCCATCTGTGACATCATTTTATTAATGAAATACCCTATATAAGTGAAGCATAGCATCTCATGCCCTTAATCACAGCACTTGAGAAACTGAGGCAGTGTTGCTGTGAGTTCAACATTGAGAACCTGGTGACTTCTGTGCTATTTGTATAACCGGCCACATCTGACTCCCCCAGACTTTTATGGTTACATCAGTAATTTTCCCTAGACTTTTATCTTGAGCATTGTTTCTTGGTCAATAGAACCCATCATTGTAGGAGAGATCACGTGTATATTGAAAATAGCTCTAATTTAATCATGTCTGAAGCTTTGTTGTATGCATGGGATGGAGCTAATTATCATCAGAAAGCTTCCAAAATTGTGCTATTCTTAAATATCTCTAAAATAAACTTCCTGGGATTGTACTCTAGAAGTTTAAATAACACCGGCCGATGAGTCATGCTGATATAGATTTCTTTCTTGCTGCATGTGGATCGGCACTCTGTTGGCCCTGGTGCTTGAAGAGATCCCCAAAATACATAAACTTGTAAGTTCTTGGAATTATTTTCAAGGTTGTTGGGGTCCTTTCAAGAAAGTGATTTCATCTTGGGATGTTTCCCCTAAGTTTTACTGTAGCAATTTTGGAGTTTTAGGTCACACATTAAGGAAACTGGTCTGTGTTAACTGACTTATGTGCAAACTAAAATATGGGATTTCCAACCATTCATTTTTACACGTAGAGATTCAGTTTACATGTAGAGAAGTTTTGAAAAGCTGTTTCTTCTTTTTTTTCCCCCTTCAGTGTTTGTTTTCGACAAGTTTGTCAAATATTCTGTGGCAGTGGCTAGGTATGTTGATTTCTGTGCCCTCTGTTCTGTTCCATAACGCCAGTGTTCATTTCTGTGCCAGGGCCATGCTGTTTTATGGTTATGCAATATGGCATGTGATAGGATAGCACCATGCCTCCCGCATTGCCCTTTATGTTTATGATTGCTGTGGCCATCCAGGGTCTTTTGTATTTACATATGTTTTTCAATTTTGTTTTCAATTTCTCTAAAAGCTACTGTTTGAATTTTAATGGGGCTTAGTACCCTAAAGTTGCTCTCCCGTCACTTCTGTACACAGTCCAGTTGTGTGACTGAGTTAATTGCATTTTACTGCAGGAAGAAGCATCTCTGATGAATGTTGAGTAAAACACTGACTTTTTAGTATGACAATATGTCATTACAGTCATTTTATTGTTATATTCCCTGGGAATAATAATAATAATGATAATTTTCCTCCTGGGCTCATGACCTATCAAACTTAAATTCTTAGCTACTTTAGCAGTGTCAGGAATGAGCTCCATCTCCTGAATGGGTCTTAAATCCAACAAAAAGTTCTTGGTTATTCTAATAATATTTGCCACTATTGCACTGACATATCCTGCAGACAGGTCACTGTTGGAAGTCACAGGGTTTGTAGCTAAGTTATATTGATGGTAAATTTTCTAACTTCAGTAATGTTCAGAGTGCCTTCCAGCACCATGAAAGCTAGTCAGTAAGGATGAAGCTTTGGTTGGACACCACCTCAATGTCTCCATGTTTAATGCCATAAGTAAGTGGAATCTTCAGTGATAGGGTCTTACCATCAGGTTGTGGAGAGTAACTAAAAGTCATGGCAACAGCTATGTGAACCTATGGAAAGTTTCAATCTTCATCAATCCCCACCCTCTTTAAGGCTCAGGGATTTATGGGGAAGAGGAAAAGGTGATGAATGACTTCATGGAAATAGCATCTTCTAGACACCCCGGAGAAATGCACATATGACCTCACTGAGAGTGTAACAGAATCCACAAAACCTGTACATGTTCAAACCAAAGTCCCACCACTAAGAGGAGGAAGTGGGCACAATTACCTACCAACAACAACAAAAAAACATATTTGCAATTTATTTCTCCTGGAGAAGGGAAATTTGATTTCTCTAAGTGCCTCTGGGTATATAAACCACATACCAAGGCTAACCCTAGTCCAGAAATAATTGGTCACACAAGAAAGATTCCATATTTTTCATGGTCCTTTTGTAAATTGTCCGTTTTTTGTCTCATCATTTTTTTGTTTCAATATAATTTTCTGTTGTTTTCTTTTGTTATATGTGTGTGTGTGTCCACGTGTGTATGTGTGTGCAAGTGGAGAGAGAGAGAGAGAGAGAGAGAGAGAGAGAGGCTTTTTTTTTTAAGTCTTTTGATATATATTGCTACATTGTCCCCTGGAAAGGTTGTGCCAATTTATTCTTCCTCTGGAGCTCTATAATCTATTTCCACGAAGATGACAAAATCATTACAGAATGCTGGATGAGGCAAGGATTTTAAGATCAGCAAGACCATGCATAAACTTGTTCCCATCTTTTGAAAGTACTGATTGCAATTTGCCATGGGAAAACAGAGGAAAGAGGTGGGAATGTCCAGACCACACTTAATGAGGTCTAGTAATCTGGGGACTGCTTGTATGTAGAATATGGCATTTAAAATGTTTTAATAACCTAGGTGCTTCTCTTTTTATGTTAATGAGACATGTCTGCTCCTGCCAGAGAAGGAGCATTGAATAAAGACCACATGCAGTTTACTTTCTTTGTGGCAAAATGAAGCCACTGGGTAAGAAAAATGTCCATCTCGACTGCTGGCAGTATGCTGACCTACTTAGACAAACAGGGCACAACATATCCTGCTTCACAGAAAAGTCTGTCAGATATGCTAGGCCTGTAGGTTGAAGATGGATTCCCCAATGTTGCAGAGGAACTTTGGGTGACTGCTCAGGCAACCAGCTGTTTCTGTTGTTACTCACAGTTTTTTGGAAGTTGCTTGCTTGCACTTTCTGCTTTCTCAGTTAAAAATCATTTGGTTCTTGGGTCTCTGAGGGAGTTGAAGACTAGATAGTTAAAGTTATAGTTTTCCTTGTTTACCTGACACAGAAAGCAAGTTATTATAGAACGTAAATTAGGTACAAGACTTTGGACTCACCAAGATAGGACAGATATGAAGTATTTTCTGTGAATTTGCCAACTGCAAATGGACTAGACATTATTGATGTATTTATTTCTTGCATATATTGTATATAGTTATTATATTTATTATATATAGTTTTCTTATATAAGTTATAGTCTTCTTTTTATTTTAGATAAAAAAGGGTGAATGTAGTGGCATTTCACTTGTATTTCAATAAAGAAAATTTGTCTGAGGATCAGAAAAGTAAAACAGCCAAACTGGCCAGCCTTATAGATCAGGCAACAATAGCACACACTTTTAATCCCAGTAGTCATGCTAATTTACAATAGAAACCAGGCAAGAGTGAGTAATCCCAGCTCTAGAGATTATTTTAAGATGGGAAGTAGAAAACTCTCATTCACAGTTTCATTCTGAGATTCCTGGAGACGGAATCACAATTTTGGACTGAAGTAAAGAGGCAGTGACTGGCTGTTTTGCCTTTTAATCTTCAGGCTGAACCCCAATTTCTCTCTCTGAGTATTTATTAATTGTGCTTCATATGTACAAGCAGATTAAAAAAATCTTAAAACCACATACAAAAATTGTTTTTATATTTGTTCTTTAACACTTTCACACATATACAAAGTGTACTCTGATTACTGCCCCACTTGCCCTCTTAACTCCCTCTTAATCCTATTAAGAGTTTCAGGTCCCTATAAATTCTGTTCTCACAATCAAGTCTTTTAGAAATTAGCATAGAAGGCATTATACAGCACCATGAAAACTTTAAACAAACTTATTTTCTGTCCTTTGCATCTACACAACCTGATACCCTATGCTGCCTTATTACATGCTGCCCTCGTATCTTTTCCTCCTTTGTATGCCATATATCTTTTGCCCACCCCTTTCTTTCCTCATGATCTACTATTATACTTTCTTGTTTTCCTTTCTAGAAAAACACAGGCATTTTTACAACTTCAAATAAAATTGCCATTTTTTATATTATAACATAAATTAAACTTAAAAAAAACCCTCTGTATGTCTGTCTTTGTCTTTCTTCCTGTATTGTATAGAGAACAACTTTAGGTGTTGGTCTTAGTCTTTAGTTTTGAGTCAACCCTCGACTCTCTCTCTTATTGCACTGGAGTTATAGATGTGCATGATCACGTTCAGCTTTCCAAAGGTACTTAACATCTGAGCTCAGATCCTCATCTTACACAGCTTTCCTTACTGAGTTATCTCTCGAGCTCCTATGAGCTCAATTTAGTTAGATCTAATTATATCACAGCATACTTTTTATATATCATTTCACTTCTTAAACCATATTTTAAAAAGCTGTTTGTTGACCTATAAAATTATTTTAGTAGCTCCCAAGACAAATGTCTCGCCATACTTAAATATTTTTCCATTGTTAGCCATTTAGGTTATTATTACTCACATTTAAAAATGTAGCTAAGACAAACAACTGTATACAAAAGTAAAAACCAATCTACATAAACAAGTTTGTCCTGTAATCACACAATATGCAACTTTGAGAGGAGAGATTATTTTTTTAAATTATGGAATTTTGATTTATTATATATATATATAGTTTATTTTCTTTAGTTATGTTTGAGTATATGCATACATGTGTTATCATGATCATGCACTCAGGGAAAGCAGAAGAGGACATATGTCTTTCAGTCTTTCAGCTGGGGAGGCAGGCATTTGTCAGTTGACTCTCTTGTTATGTGGATGTTGGGATCCAAATTCTGGTCCTCAAATTATACAGAAAGAACTCTTAACTTCTGAGCCAGCTTTTCTTTCCCCACACTTTCCAGTATATATGTTCTTGAGACAGCGTCTCTCTCTATTGGTGGGCATGGATTACACTATGTAGACTAGGCTGGCTTCTAATTCCTTCTGTCTATATCTTCTAAGTACTAGAGTTATAGTAACATACAGCTTGACATATAGGGGTTTTAATCAATACTGAAAAGTACCTCTTGGTATGATTGGATAATTAAATTATGTCAATTCATATTTCAAGTATTTTTAGATACAATGTAATATTTAATGAATTGTATTAAAACGAGCCACTTCTAGCTCCTGTCTGGAAAACTATGGCTTTTAGTTTTGTATTGGGCTGGGCAACAATATATTTGCTCAAGTAACATTGACATTACTTTCTAGCATGGAGGGACTGCTGCAAGATAAATAGCTTTCTGACAGGTTTTATCCCTAGATCTGGCTAGCATAAGTTGATCTCTTAGTAACTTTTGGTCTGTGATTTTGTTGCTTTCAGCTTCCTGATGTGTAGAGGTGGAAACAGACAGGCTCAATTCATACATGTATTTGGATTCTTTCATTTTGTATGTAGTTTGAAGTTCCACATAGGTATTAAAGGAAGGGGAAACAGGGCCCAGGCATACAAACTGGGGGCCAGTAGATCCCTCTGAATTTTGTTACAATATTGGTTTTCCTTTTATTTTCTAAATATATTCTTCTGTCTTCCCTGCCTCTTCCTTTTCTTCCTCCTCCCTTCTCCTTATATTATTTTGGATTTCTAGTAACTATATTATCAACATATCTTCAGAGAATTGTTTTAATCTTAACATTGTTATTGTGGGTTAGATAATGTTGAGTTGTTCCCTTAACTTCATATTCTCTTTTGTTATCTATAAACAGAGTGCTAGTAACATCCAACAAATTTCTGGTTTGGGGTTGAGGATTAATAGGCATGTACATGTTATGTATGAAGAGTCTAAAATTATATGTGAAATTATAATTGATATTAAAACTTGTTTCATTTTTTTAATCTCTGTAGTTGGTTTCAGATGCATGGAACAAAATGTTTTAATGAAATTGATTTATGAGATAAGTAATCTTTATTCTTTAAGAAGAATGTTTTATGTCTAAATAATCTGTTGAGTTCAGAAAGATGACGTTTAAAATGGTGGCAACAGCTATAAGTTTCACAGTCTTGCCTTAACAGCATTGGTATGTGAGAAGAGAATTCTGGACATGTGTGTGCATGCATGCACACACAAATGTGTGTGTGCATGCTTGTGTGTGTGTGTGTTTAAAGTTATGATTTTGATAGAAGACTTTACCTTCTTTCCTCAGTCCTGGTAGAGTTCATGTGCAAACATAAGGAATTATTAAAGGATAAGTGTAGACAGAAGTTTCTGCCCCACCTTGTCTCACAGCCTTTCAGTTCCAAATAAACACACAGAGGCTGATATAAATTATAAACTTGTTATCCAATTTCTTAGGTTTGTTATTAAACAGCTCTTACAGCTTAAATTAACCCATTAATTCTTTCTTATGTTTAGCCATGAGATTTGGTATCTTACTCAGTGAGGCATTCTCATCTTGCTTCCTCTGTATCTGGCTGGTGACTGCACCTGCTTTTCCTCTTTCCAAACTTTTCCTAGTCTGGTTTCCCTGCCTACACTTCTGGCCAATCAGTGTTTTATTAAATCAATGAGAGTGACAAATTCTTACAGTGCACAAAAGCATTATCCCACAGAAGTCATCAAGTCCCCAGAGTTTACTTTGACTGAACACCAAGACTGATCTTATGAATATATAATGAGTGAACTTCCCCTGAATACATGGAAGTAAATTCAGTGTGGTTCTAGGAAATGGCAGAAAAGCAAAGTCCTCCACGATCTGCCACATGCTTTGGCTAAGGTACATTTTTTAAGCACAAATTCTCTTTTAAAGCCTTTTCTAAACAATTCTCTCTGGTCTTCAAGGTATATTTGGAAAAAAAACTTTTCCATATTCAAAAATTTCAAAAAATGTTGCATTTTTATAGTAGCATATGGTTGTCACATTTTTGTTATCATGTATTAATTGATTAGAGTAAGGGTTTCATTGTGACAATACACAGGCATAGGATGTAGTTGGGTCATTCAGACTCTTTTATTGCTTCCTTATGTTGTCATCGCTTACCCTTGCCTTTCTACACCTCCCGTGTTCTCAATTTTGGTTTCATGTCCTTCATATTGTTTTTGTCTTGCTACGTTGCCATTTTGAACTGTTTAAAACAATTTGAGGTTTGTGGCTAGAGAGACGGCTCAATGGTTAACAGCTCTGTTTGATCTTCTTGAGGACCTGGGTTTAATCCCCAGCAATCACATGGGTGCTGCAATTTGGGAAACAATCATGTTTTATTTAAACCATTGCTTTACCTTTCTCTATTGATTTAGCAACATACCCAAGAGTGGATGATTTTGCTCATGTTGGAGTCCAGCACCAGTAGCTGCTTTGATTCTGTGAAGGCTTCGTATGGCCAATACCACCAGCCAGGTTATGTAGATCTTCACATCCTTTGCACTAAGCAATTTTCCCTGCTAGTTGAAACACATAGTTAACTGCTGTGAGGTTTCAGGGAAAAGGAATGGAAATCTGAGTCAAATGATGGATCTCAGATGTACCATTTCATAGTCATTGGCTCTTATACCTTAAATATTATGTGCACCCATTTGTTTAATTTAATGATGAGAATACCATGGCACCAAAGAATTTTTGTGACTGACTAAAGATTATTTTATTAATTAGCATTTAACATGGTCTTTCTGTTGTGTTTTCCCCAAGACAACAATTACAGGGTATTGTTAAACAGCCCATCATATAATAATTAAGTATACTAAAATTAGATTATAAATATAATTTTTTGTATAGTAGAGCTTGATCAATTATAATAACAAATTGTCCACCTCTCCTCCTTCCTCTATTTCTTACTCATGCTTTTCAGCCAGTGCATATTGAGGTTAAGAAGACTATAAGTGCTGCATGGACTAGGCTCACTCCCTTGTATCTCATAGGGCAGCTAGAAGCTTCATCTCTGATAATCTTTATTACTTCTAACAATGTAGCAATGAATCTTTCCTTTCCCCTTCCCACTCTTCCCACTCTATGCTTTTTATTTTTGTCTTTATCTTTTTGGGGGGGGGGATTTTAAGGATTAAATCTAGGATCTGACCCTCACTAGACAGGAACTCTACATTTGAACTGGAGCCCTTGTCAGACTCTTGACCTAGTAATCTCCCAGCACTTTCTCTCTGTGGAAATGTGATGCTATACTTGGTCCTTGGACTTATCCGGATGAATGTGCTGCCCTGTTTTAATGTGTGAAGAAGAAAAACACTTTCTCATGGACTCACTTGGGGTCACTTAAAATATTTTATGCAAGAACAGGAATCCTTAGTTTGGGAGAAAAACGAACCTGATTTTGCTACATGTTTCTTGTTGGTTTCTAGAAGGATTGAGTGACAGTTTATAAAGAGAAATCACTCATTTATTTTATCGAGCTTGTGAAAGGCCTGTTTCCAGCAGAGCTAAGAGGCATTTCCTTCTGTCTTATTTTCCTGTTTGCTTATATTAGCGATTTGACATTTTTAGAGGCTATGGGAAAAGAAGGGAAACATCTGGTAATATCATTTTCCAGTGGAGACTGAGGATCACATCCAAGAAATATTCATAGCCCAGTTTTGAACCTCCCATATCTCATCAGCAGAAGCAGATGAGAAGGGGATGGAAGTCCAGTGGGATAGCTTTGTTCCATATTTTATTACTTCATGGGATTTTTTATTTCTATTTAATCCAAGTCCTCTTAAGCCTAAGAACTCTGCATTCAGAACAATGTAACAGTTGAAGAAATAAGCATGCAAACACTCTCATGTGCCCAGGTATATTTTTATGTGATTTAAAATTTTATGTTTAAATAACCAACCCAAGACTGTTAATTATTGGAAAACTACATTTTTTCCTTAGACCTAACGTCTTTTTAAATTTTTTATTATTTAATACCATTTTTAAATCAAAATATATTTTATTACATTCTTATCCTCCAACAAGATCTTCCAGATTGTGTCTTCCTCCCTACCCACCTAACTTTAAGTTCTTTCTCAAAAACCCAATACATTGGTGTTTTTGATTTTAGCCATTCTGACGGGTGTAAGATGATATCTCAAAGTTGTTTTGATTTGCATTTCCCTGATCGCTAAGGAGGTTGAGCATGACCTTAAGTGTCTTTTGGCCATTTGAACTTCTTCTGTTGAGAATTCTCTGTTCAGATCAGTGCCCCATTTTTTAATTGGGTTAATTAGCATTTTAAAGTCTAGTTTCTTGAGTTCTTTATATATTTTGGAGATCAGACCTTTGTCTGTTGCGGGGTTGGTGAAGATCTTCTCCCAGTCAGTGGGTTGCCTTTTTGTCTTAGTGACAGTGTCCTTTGCTTTACAGAAGCTTCTCAGTTTCAGTAGGTCCCACTTATTCAATGTTGCCCTTAATGTCTGTGCTGCTGGGGTTATACCTAGGAAGCCATCGCCTGTGCCCATCTGTTGTAGGGTACTTCCCACTTTTTCTTCTATCAGGTTCAGTGTGTTCAGATTGATATTGAGGTCTTTGATCCATTTGGACTTGAGTTTTGTGCATGGTGATAGATACGGGTCTATTTTCATTCTTCTACAGGCTGACAACCAGTTGTGCTAGCACCATTTGTTTTGCTAGTGGGAATGCAAACTTGTGCAACCACTTTGGAAATCAGTGTGGCGGTTTCTCAGGAAATTCGGGATCAACCTACCCCTGGACCCAGCAATGCCACTCTTGGGAATATACCCAAAAGAAGCCCGATCATATGACAAGGGCATTTGTTCAACTATGTTCATAGCAGCATTATTTGTAATAGCCAGAACCTGGAAACAACCTAGATGTCCTTCAATGGAAGAATGGATGAAGAAAGTGTGGAATATATACACATTAGAGTACTACTCAGTGGTAAAAAACAATGACTTCTCGAATTTTGCATGTAAATGGATGGAAATAGAAAACACTATCCTGAGTGAGGTAACCCAGACCCAAAAAGATGAACATGGGATGTACTCACTCATAATTGGTTTCTAGCCATAAATAAAGGTCATTGAGTCTACAATTTGATATCCTAAAGAAGCTAAATAAGAAGGTGAACCCAAAGAAAAACATATAGCTATCCTCCTGGTTATGGGAAGTAGACAAGAATGCCGGGCAAAAAATTGGGATCTTAGGGGTGGGGTGGGAGGGGGGTAAGGGGAGATGGGGAGAGAAAAGGGAGAAGGGGAGGATGGGGGGAACTTGGGGAAATGGGATGATTGGGATAAAGGAAGGCTGGATAGGGGAGCAGGGAAGCACATTTCTTAATTAAGGGAGCCATCTTAGGGTTGACAAGAGACTTGGACCTAGAGGGGCTCCCAGGTGCCCAGGGTGATGTCCCCAGTTAGTTCCTGGGGCAGCTGAGGATAGGGAACCTGAAATGACCCTATCCTATAGCCATACTAATGAATATCTTGCATATCACCATAGAACCTTCATCTGGCGATGGATGGAGATAGACAGAGACCCACACTGGAGCACCGGACTGAGCTCCCAATGTCCCAATGAGGAGCAGAAGGAGGGAGAACATGAGCAAAAAGTCAGGACCACAAGGGGTGCACTCACCCACGGAGACAGTGGGGCTGATCTATTGGGAGCTCACCAAAGCCAGCTGGACTGTGACTGAAAAAGCCTGGGATAAAACCGGACTCTCTGAACATGGCGGACAATGAGGGCTGATGAGAAGCCAAGGACAATGGCATGGGATTTGTTCCTACTTCATGTTCTGGCTTTGTGGGAGCCTAGCCAGTTTGGATGTTCACCTTCCTAGACCAGGATGGAGGGGGGAGGATTTTGGACTTTCCACAGGGCAGGGAACCCTGACTGCTCTTCAGGCTGGAGAGGGAGGGGGAGAGGAGTGGGGGGAGGGGGAAAGGAGTGGGGGGAGCGGGAAAGGAGTGGGAGAAAAAAAAAAGAAAAAAAACCCAATACAACAACAAATGCCCCAAAACTAAGAAAACAAAATGCAGCAAGACAACAAATAGAAAAAAAGCAAACAATCCAACCAAACTGTAGCAAAATCAAGCACAAACATACAAAACCAAGAAACCCCCCCCCCAAAAAATCAAACCAAAACATAACAAAAAAAAAAACAAAAAAAAAATCAAACAATCAAAAACCACGTGGATTTTAATATTTGGTGAACATGAGATCTGCCCTGGAGTAGTTCATATACCCAGTTCGCTTCCACTTCCTGAGGACTGGATTAATGAGACAGTTTATGAAGATGTATTACTTTGAGGAGATGGAAGAGAAGGA
This sequence comes from Neodon shergylaensis, assembly GCA_025134845.1. Classification (NCBI taxonomy): domain Eukaryota; kingdom Metazoa; phylum Chordata; class Mammalia; order Rodentia; family Cricetidae; genus Neodon; species Neodon shergylaensis. The sequence goes on along the minus strand of JABTXL010008037.1, from coordinate 9,888,820 downwards.
GAAAATTGGGGAGGAAATAGATTGAGAAGGAGACTAACAAGCAAGGTGGATGTTTCCACTTCGGGGTTGAAATGTGTTCCAGCTTTGGCTAAAGTGTCCCTTTAACTCTGCTATTATAAGAGAATATTTAATAAACGTAGATTTGTTAATTGTGTATACAAAGGATTTAGGAATATGCATGTTCACAAGATTATTAAAATCACAGAGAGTGGGAAGGGGAAGGAAAGATTCATTGTTACATTGTTAGAAGTAATAAAGATCATCAGAGATGAGGATTTCACCCGCCCTATAGGATACAGGTGAGTGAGCCTAATTCATGTGGCACTTATGGTCTTCTTAACATCAGTATGTACTACCTGAAAAGCAAAAGTAAGAAACAGAAGGAAGGAGGAGAGGTGGATCACTTGTTGATACAAAGAATCAGGCTCTACTACACAAACCATTTAGAACCATCCTACACACTCCTGTTCCTTTGCAAAATGGAAGTGTGTCTGATCTACTGTGCATAGTGTTACTATTAGGAATGTGAACCCCTGGGAACGTGCTTTCCTCCTTTATTCCTCACCTAGGTGTAGTAGTACCTTCTCTTCAGGAATGCCAGCCTGCAAATAATGGCATAGAGAGTTATTATTAATTATAAAGGCTCAGCCTTAGCTTAGGCTTGTTCCAACTAATTCTTTTAACTTAAATTAAACCACATTTTAAATCTGTGTTCTTCTATGAGGCTCATTACCTTATCTCCATTCTGCCCGTTCTGCTTCCTTCACATCTGGATGGTAAATCAGCCTTTCTTCTTCCCAGAATTCTCTCTCTGTCTAGAAGCCCTGCCTATACTTTCCTGCCTAGCTATTGGTTGTTCAGCTTTTTAGTACACCAATAACAGCACTGCATCTTCATACAGTGTACAAATATCATACAACACCTACATAGCTCCAGGGAGTATGCAGGAACCAGAGATCTCTGTGGGTCCAGGCTTGAGTCTGGGACCTCAGAGAGAGTATGCCTGAGCCATGGTTTAATACTAGAAATCAACAGCAATACTAATTCCAGAAAACCCACAAACACATGGAATTTAAACAATGCTCACCTGACTTATTAATGGGTCAAGGAAGAAATACAGGGAGAAATTAAAGACTTCCTAAAATTCAATGTAAATGACCACACAACATACCCAAATTTATGGGACACAACGAAGGCAGTGTTAAGAGGAAAGTTCACAGCACTAAATGCCTACGTAAAGAAGCTGGAAAAATTCCACATTAGTGAATTAACAGAACATTTGAAAACTTTAGAACAAAAAGAAGCAAACTCACCTAAGAGAACTAAATGGCATGAAATAATCAAATTGAGAGCTGAAATACACAAAATAAAAATAAAACAATACAAAGAATCAATGAGACAAAGAGTTGGTTTTTTGAGAAAACAAAATAGATAAACTTTTATCCAAAAGGCAGAGAAAAATATCCAAATTAACAAAATCAGAAATGAAAAGGTGGACATATCAATAGACATAGAGGAAACAGAGAATCATCAGGTCATATTTCAAAAACCTGTACTACACAAAATTGGAAAACTTAAAGGAATTGGACAACTTTCTGGATAAATATCACCCCCATATGATTCTTCCTATTCCCATCCACACCTGACTGCCAGTCCACTGGCAAAATCTAATCTATTTCTCCTTCCCGGGGAGATCCATGTACACCTCCTTGAACCCTCATTGTTGCTGAGCCTCTCTGGGCATATTGATTAAAGTATAGTTATCTTGTACATAACAGCTACTCTCCACTTATAGTGAATATATACCATGTTTGTCTTTCTGGGTCTGAAATATCTCACTCCGATTGATATCTTCCAGTTCTATCTGTTTGCGTGCAAATTTCATGATATTATTGTTTTAAACATACTCCATTGTGTAAGTGCACCACATTTTCTCTATCCATTCTTTTACTGAGGGACTTCTAAGTTTTTCCACTTTCTGGCTGTCATGAATAAAGTCACAATGAAGATGGTTAACCTATGTCCTTGTCATAGGATGGGCACCTTTTGGGTACAAGTAACTTGTTACTATCCTATGTACTCAGCTTCTTTAATCTTGCCTTTAAAAGAACAATGTAACCAAATATTATTTGCCTTGGATTTTCCATGGAACCAGAGTAATATATGCATGTATGTATGCAAGTGTATTGTGATAATCATTAGATGAAAATAGTTAAAATCCTGAAAACAACTTAAATATCCACTATATATTTTGAAAGTAACAAGGGTATAGCTTGATACCTGTTTGCAGCAATGTTTGCTTTTCTGAGAGCTTTGCCATTCTTTGGGGGTCACTAAAGATTTTTCCCTTGAAAAACTCTTATTGATTTCTTCAAAGAATCTTCATTTCTTTCCAATGCCATGATTTCTGAGCCAAGACCTTTGCTGAGGGCAGATACAAGATAGAGGGAAAAAGTATAAAATGTAAATTTGGGCTTGCTCATAGTTTAACTATTCCATGTTGAAGCCTGTGTCTTCATTCCTTGGGATGTGAGTCAGCAAGCAGAGCTGGATGTGAAGCGGGTCTGCTTATAAAACCCCAAGTCCTTCCTCCCCAGGTTCTCCAGTGAGGCTTTGCCTCTAGATTCCAAAGACTCCCAAATAACACCACCAGCTGCAGGCCAAATATCTAAGTACACAAGGTTACCTGTGGCATTTTTTTTAAAATTCAATCTATCAAGGGCTCAAAATCTTTGATTGTCTTTTTTTTTATATGAAAAGCAGGAAATCTGGAGGAGGCTCATCTGTCTATGTGTTACTTTCATTGGTTAATAATGAACCTTGGACCTTTGATAGGACAGAAAATTAGGTAGGTGGAGTAAACAGAACAGGATGCTGGGTAGAAGGCAGTGAGGCAGACGCAATGAAGCCAGCCACCAGGTCAGACATGCTGAATCTTTCCTGGTAAGCCACCACCTCGTGGTGCTACACAGATTATTAGAAATGGGTTAATCAAGATGTGAGAATTAGCCAATAAGAGGCTGGAACTAATGGGCCAGGCAGTGTTTAAATGAATACAGTTTGTGTGTTGTTATTTCGGGTGCAAAGCTAACCATGCGAGATTCGGGTGGGACGAAAAGCAGGCCTGCCCACAGCTCTTCACTACATCATCCACTATGGAGAGAACAGAAAGTAAGTCCGGAGCCATGTTGTGGTTCTTCCTGGCTTTCCCACCAGGCAGCTGTTGCAAGGACTACCTGCCCAACCTGGGAGTTAGACTGTAGTGTGGAGAGTTCATATAGAAGCAGACTCTTTTCAAGAGTCTTATAACAGGCTTCTAAAGTAGCATTAAGTTTCATTTTAAGTAGATTTTTTCTTTCCAGGTCTCAGACTATTGTGATAATGCCGTCTTTACTGTTAATATTGTCAATTTGGAAATAAAATAAAATGGTTGATTCATTTATCTTTTATGTTTCCAGTATTTTTAATATTTCTACTTAACTTGCCAGTTAGTGGAGCATCGAAAGGGTATATGTTATCTCTTACTCTGTAGTGGCTAGCAGCCAGAGTTTTTCCATTTAAAGACAGCCTGTCAACTATTTCAAAAGATTTGATCTATTCTGAAAGAGGGGAGGCTGAGACCATGTAGGATAACTGCTTGTGGCAAGAACTGAAGACATTTCTTACTCAGTCAGTTTTCTGTTAACAGCAATAATGCTTAAGCAGCTGACTTCTCTCAAGTGGAGAAGTCAAAAGGGCAAGATTTTCTACAGTCTCAATGCAATTCATCCCAGCAGTCGGTCGATCAATCATCCATCCTTTATGAGCAGCGTGTGGCAGACACTGTAGCGGATCCCAAGCACAGGGTGATGTCTCTTTATATAACTTTTCAATCTTAAGAAAACCAGCATGGACCACAAAATGGGCTCAGATGCTGCTGATAATCTGTTTCTATAGATGCTATAAAGAGATGTCTAGACTCATCTCCATAAGCCTTGCAATACAGGGATACCTTCATCTTACGGCTGAGGAAATTAAGATTTCACCTAGTTGCTCACCTAGTTGCATAGCTAACATTTCAATTGTGCTGCCTGTTTCTGGGATTGCTACAATGCAATTCACAGCTCTTGGCAGTCATATTAATAAGATTTGACCAGGAAAGTCAATAAAAGCATTCTCTGTTCTTCAATTTCATCCCATGTTTTGTTTTCAGAGAAATCTGGACATAAAACCAACTATGTTTCTAATTGCCAGGAGAATAGTAAATAGCTTACTCTGATTATAGGCACATAAGTAGGAAACAATGTTAAGAATAAAATGAAGTGTAGAGAGTCTGAGTTGTGATGCTTGCATTCTATCCCAGTGCTTAATAAACCTCAGTGGGGATGAGAATCACCTAGAAAACTTTATTTTGTTCTGTCACTTCCAATTGTTTTTGCTTCCTCTTTTCTGATGTTCCCCGAACACAGTAGATGCAGGAGCTATGCTGCCTGTAGTCATTGGCAGTAGGACCCACCTGATTCATTGACGTTTGAATTGTGTACAAATAGCAAAGAATGTCCAAATGAAGGAATGTGAGTAAAATGTCTCAAAGATACTACTGAATTTGTTTTGGGTTCACTGTCTACTACTGACCACGGGTCTACCCTCAAGTGTAACTAATATATCCAAGTGGAGAAAACCAATGTTTTTTTGCAAGTAGGTGTCACTTGAGGAGAGCTTCTTGGTTAGGGATAAGAGACTGTGTTCTATTTTCCCTGTCAGCACCAGAACCCTGTCTCGATTGAAGCTGTATAGGTCCTGTGAGTGCCACCAATCTCTATCAGTTCATATGTGCATCAATACTGTTGTATCTAGAAAACATTTTTTTTTGATTCATCAATGTTCTCTGTAGCTTAGAATCCTTTGATCTCCTCTTCCACAGTTTCCTGAGCCCCAATGGGAGGATTTAATGAATTCATAAGGTACTATTTCAATTTTTTTCTGAATTTGTTAACATTTTGTGAGTGCTTATTTGTATGTACCAGCATACAGTCTGTTTTAGAGAAATTTGTCTGTGCTTCTGGGTAGAGTGGATATTCTTTGGTGTTTGGATGGAATATTATGTAGATATCTGTTAAATCTATTTATTGTAAGATGTCAATTAATTCTGATTTATTTTTTTGTTGTTTAGATGACCTAAGTCTTAGGAAAAGTGGGGTGTTGAAATCATATACTACTACTGGCTTTGTTTTAAACTCTGTTATTAATTCTAGTAGTATGCATCTTTATGAATGAAGTTGGATGCACCAGAGTTTGATACAAGTATGATTAGTATTAGAATATTTTGCTAATTAACTGATTTCTTGATTAGAATAAAGTTCCCTTTTTTTGTCTCTTCTGATAAATTCTAGTTTGAAGTCTTATTACCAGATGTCAGCATGACAAAGCCTTCTTGCTTCTTTTTTGCTCCCATTTGCTTGAGATATTTTTCTACCTTTTCAATTTAAGGTGATGTCTATCTTTAAAGTTGAGATGTATTCCTTGTAGAAAAGAGAAAGGTGGATTTTGTTTCTTAATCCATTTAAGTAGTCTGTATTTTGATTCAAGAATTGAGGTGACTTTTATTTAAAATTATTATTGAAAGGTGTATGTTGACTGCAAATATTTTGATATTTTTTGATATTTGTTGTTTTGGTCATACTTTATGGAATCCATTTTTCCAAATCCTAAATTATATTAATCATTTCATTCAGCTGTAATTTAAATTTTCTTGGACATCACTCAGGCATTTAAATTTCATGAATGAAATTCAATGAAGGTCTTGATTGTTTTCTTTAAATTTCTTGAATTATCTGATCAAGTTTGCGATTATTCTTTCAAATTCTATCTTTGGGTTCATTTAGGTAGTTGTAATTAGGGATTACTTTTACAGGACTAGTGGGTTTGATAATCATTCACAATATTTTTGTTTATAGTTCTGTCTTTTGAGAATGTGGACTTCCTTGGCTGTGTATCAGGTGTGTGAAGTTTTCCTACCTTAGTCCTGGCTAGTGTGTGAACTTTGTGACCTGAGTTAGGTAAACCAAAACTGATGGACAAGCTGTTTGTTTCATTGAACCAGGCAAAGACAGCCTTGAAACCAAGTCTGGAGCTTGTTCTATGGATGTAGAAGTGTCAAAATATGGAGCAAAGGGTGGGAGAAGAAGGGAGCACTTCAACAATCAAAAATGAATTTCAAGCCAAGCAGGTTTGGATCTCATAAAACTGGAGCTAGACTTGTCATGGTGAAGATGGATGTAGGTGAGGTAAAGAATGCGAAAGGGAAGAAATCAGTTACCAGGTAAAGGCAACTACAGAACAAACTTTGTGCTTGAGGTACAGCTCTGAAATCATGCCCGCGGGTGTGGAGATGGCCACACATTTGGAAGTAGCAAAGGAGTGACTTACCCTTTGAAGGTGGTTTGCCAAGAAAGGTTAGCAAAAGACAGTCCAAAAACTAGGCTTATGGGTGTCTGAATGGTGGCTGGCAGTGGGCAGTATAGCATTTTTTTCTAAAGTGAATAGTCACATATTTAATCAATAAAAATTATTTTGAGATTTCACAAAAGAGTTGGCACTGCACTGGAAATAAGATCTGCTTCGTACAGCACCGTGTTGTTGGTTACCCACAAAGTACTCAGCTCCTCAGCAATTTGCTGATGATATGAAGAGAACCCTTGATCACCACACATGAGCATTTTACTTTTCCTCTGGGTAAACACAGAGACATGAAAGCACTTTGCATCATAGGGGAAAACCTTTTAAAGAGTTTAACACCAAGTCACCGAATTCCTTTTAGTAAAGCATTTGTTAACATATGGCCCAATAGCCAACACTCCTTTTAATAATCCTGCATTGTTGCAAAATATAATTTATATTTAGGTTTACCTTGCCCTTATTCATTTACCAGTGTCCTTTATCCAATATCTTTGAGCTTTGGAAAGCCTAATGATTTCAAAGGTTATATCTTAGTCTATGCTAAGTGACCTTGAAAGAATTGCCTTGTGTTGTGTCTTTCTAGATACCAAATAACAGGAGTGTGGCAGGAAGAGGCTGTCTTCCTGCAGGAACAAGTGGCAAAATGATTTTAAAGCACGGGTTCCTCGATAGTTTTCTCACAAACTGAACAAACATCAGTGGATGTCTTGCTATTTATATTGCTTTTGTGCCTGTGGTGCATTGAATGGGAGCTGTAGAACACCTTAACAGGGAAACATGGAGAGCCAACGTATCTCACTGGTAAATCTAAGAGGGAAGAGTTTTTTTTTTATGTTTATATTCAGTAAGGTTAAAAAAAACTGAGAAAGACACCAAGCAGCAACAGTAATTCATCATTGACCTGTTTTGTATTCATAACTTTTCAATGATAGCACGTCGCATTAATACAGTATTGATTCACCCAAGAAATGTTGCTCCATTACTTTCGTAGACTGTTGAATTAGGTTAAAGGACATTGTTCTGCTTTTAAAATGGAGATTGAAATTTTTATAAAGTCATTTCCCTTATAATTTTTCAAAAGTCACTAGCTGAAAAGTTGACTTTTTTTAAATTATGGGAATTAATTTTATTCTGAAACATTCCCAGAATAACAAAATGTTGCAGACATTTAGTAGGAAGAGAGTGGGGACAGTCTCTGCTCATCTGCCATTGCTTCAACCCTCAGTACACATAGCATTAATAAAATTAAAGGGTGTGAAGTAATGACTTGGTATATGGAAAGGGGTGTCTGAGTGTTCATGGAAAGAGAGGATACAAAGGCTTTAATGGGGTCTTGGGAAAAGGATCAATGAAATCAATACTTAGTCTATTACAAATGGGACACAGTTGGTTTCAGCAACACAAAACAAGTGAATCTCTCAGCCTGCTATACACCCATGCAATCAGAGCTAGCAAGCTCATGCTAATCTTGTGCATTATAAGCCTGACTTCTTTTCTTACAGTGATAATAATGGGCTAGAGAAGGTCAATAACAGAGTCCATTGCTTAAGTCTCCTCTGTAGTCTAGAAGCAACCATGATCTTTTTAATCCATTGAGTACAGCAGGGTCACCCAAGGTGTCCAAGATGGAAGAAAGCTAAACTGTTATGGTGGTGAGTGTTTGAAAGAAAATCAAAGGCAGATGGGTACCCATGAAAATATGGAAGATACTCACACAGTTCTCAGAATGTTAATCATTTTTGTATTGGAATTCTGTCCCATCTGAGTGTGTATACACTCAGTATACATACATATATACATAGTATTCATGTACACATCCATACACATATACTTATTCAAACATATATATATACATATATTCAAAACAATTCCAGTATTCATTTCATTTTTATTGTATGTGTATGTGTGTGAGTGTGCATGAAAGTGTGCCAACATGTTTCTTCAGACACATATGTACACATGTTTACCCTATCACACCTGTGGAAGTCAGAGAACAGCTTTTGGGAATTAGTTCTTTTCTTTCACTATGTCAGTCATGGGGATTAAATGCACGTCATCAGTCTTGGCAGCAAATGCCTTTTGCAGATAAGTCACTGTGCTGGTCCTATAAATGTAATTCTTGATGTCTAGATGACATTTTTGGATACTTTCCTTGCCTGACCACAAACATGATGGCATATTTGTAGAGCAAACATATTTTTTCTTAAAGGGATACCTCCTCAATCTAATGAGTAGCAATATTTATTTTCTTTTTAAAACCTCAGATTTTTTTTCATTTTTAGAAAACAATTTTATAAAGCTCAACAAGTGTGCTTTATTAACTATTTTTCTGTTGCTGTGACAAAACATTGTGACGACAAGCAACTTATGGAAGAGTTTATTTTGGCTTATGGTTCCAAGAATCCATCATGGTGGCAGCACATGAGAGCAAGTGGTAGGCACTGTGGTCAGAAGCAGGAAGCATCTGAAAACAAAAGCTCAAACAGGAAATAACACTAGACTATAAACACTCAAAGCCTGTTCCTAGTGGTGTACTTCCTAAAACCAGAGTCATCCTTCCAAGGTTCAACAGTTTTCTCAGTGCCACCATCTGGGCACCAAGTATTCAAATATCTGAGCCTACTGGGATATCGCATATTCAAACTCCACATGTAGTGTTTGGAGATTGATTGCCAAACTCTGTTGCTATCACCAAAGCCTCTAAGGCTACCAATTTATCTTCACAAAGTGGCCCAACTCTTGCTCCATGGACTGTTGTCCATTCTTCTGTTTGTCACTTTCTCAGTATTGTTGTTGTCACTGGAAGTGATGGATCAATGCAGTAAACATGGATCTTGTGTGAATTAAATATGGACAGTTAAGTAAAGGAGACTCTCCATGTTCCTGTGTATTTCAACTGCTCAGAAAGTCTATTCTGTACCTAAGATCATCTTGGTGATGCAAATGATTTAAGAACCTCATTTTGCTAAGACAAAAATGTCCTGTTCTCATATTTCATTAGCTTATATTAATTTTATAAAATAATGAGTTTATTATGACATTTTCTTTCATTTTCAAGTGTGTATGTTTGTGTGTGAGGTAGTATGCATTCACATATGTACCTATTCATGTATGTGTGTTAGTGTGTGGAGGCCAAAAGAGAGCACTGGGTGTAATTATTTTATGAGTTATTTGCCTCATAAATAGGGTTCCTAGCTGGGTCTAGAGGTTTGATAATTGGGTAAGGTGCGTCAGTCAGAAAGCCTTAGGGTTCTTTCAGTCTCACTTCTTTATTCCTAGGATTGCAAATGAATGTCACAGCACTTGGACCTTTGCATGAGTCCTGGAAAAGAAACTCAGTCATTGCAGGTAGTTTAACACCTGAACAAACTGTATAGCCTCATTGTGATAATTTCATATCTATGTATATCCTTGTCAGTCTCTCTCTCTCTCTCTTTCTCTCTCTCTCTCTTTAACACCCGAGAAAACTGAATAACTGTCATTTTGGCAGGTTCATGTCTACCTATAGCTTTATCTATCTAATTATCTATCTGTATGTATATATGTATGCATACCATACATTGGTCATTGATCTTATTAACTTCTCATTATCTTTTCTCATGCCCCTCTTCCCTTCCTGTTCCCATTTAGAAATAGGTCTCCAATAGCTCAGGAATAAAGTTTAAAATGGTAAATTAAATTGTATCAAGCTGAAAAGCTTTTCCACAGCAAAATAAATTATCAACAAAGCAAATAAAGCCTACAAAAATGGAAGAACATCTTTGCTAGCTATTTATCTGATAAAACATTATCATCCAGAATATGGAACTCAATTTAATAACAAAAGTATATAATCTAGTCAATAAGTGAGTATATGAACTGGATAGGCACTTCTCAAAACAAGTACAAATTGGGACAAGATCAATGGCACAGTGGGTAAGAGCACTTACTATAGTTACAAAGGACCTCTGTTCAGTTCCCAGAAAACACATAATGGTTCACAGCCTTCTACAGCTTCAGTTTTCGGGACATGATGCTCCCTTCTTACTCTGTAGGAAAAAGACATACACATGGTGCATAAACATACATGAAAGAAAAGCATTCCATTCATAGACATAAAATAAAATAAATCTTAATATATTATTTTAAATTGGCAATAAAGATATAAAAAAATCCAACACTTCAGTTAACAGGTAAGTGCTAATCTCATCCTAGTCAGAATGTCTGTCATTCAAAAAATCCAAAAAACAAATGCTGTAATGATATGGAAAATGCAAAACAATGAAATACCATAGGATTTGGCTATTCCTCTCCAATCAAAAATCAGCATACTGTAGAAACACCTGCATACTGCAGTTTTCTGCACCACTTCACAGTAGTCAAGTTATGGAATCACCCTAGCATCCCATTAGTAAATGAATACATAAAATAACTGTGGTTGTTATATAAGCAATGGAGTATTATTCAGCCACAAATAAAAATGAGATCCCTCTCCCATCTCAACATCAGCACCATTGATGGGCCCTCCATTCTGATGGAATTCCCCTGATCAGGTGCAGTGTTTGCCAGTTGACAAGTGGTTGAATGATCTGCTTGCCAGCGGGACTACATCACCTCTTGTATTTTGTTCCTCTAAGACCCATTCTGACTTTCAAGTCCTCCTACCTCATCATCTTCCCTGTGGCAAGCCTTTCTCCCAAGCTCTGGCAGACTTTATAACCTAGGCATAGTCCATACCAGTTGGAAGAAAAGGTGTAGACCACAAAAGTCAGAAAAACTGAGCACAACAGTCAAAAGAACAGAGACCCCCTACTGATGCACCAAAGGTCAAGCTGCCCACCAGAAAGCCAATCCCCAACTTGGAAAGAGACTTTCTACTGGATCAGAGGTCACACTGACCACTATAAATCCAGGCTATAGAAACTGGAAGACAAAAACAAACAAACAAAACACAGAAATTGAGGAATAAAACAGCCATCCCACAAAGAAAAACTCAAAAATCAGGACCTAGACCTATAATCATCCCAACCCCAAATGCCTAAAAGCTAGCGTATGAATATAATCAACAAAAGCCAGGGATATATGTCACCACCAGATCTCTATGACAGCAAGATCTAAATATTCTAAGGCAGATGAATCACAAATAATGACATTAAAAACAAGTTTATAAAGATGATAGAGAATCCTTAAAGAGGAAAAAATTTAAAAACCTTTAAAGAAACTGAGGAAAAGATAACTAAAATCATGGAGGAAATCAATAGATCTCTTAAAGAATGTCAATAAAAGCAAGAACAACCAAACAGTTAAAGGAAACTATTCAAGATCTGAAACTTGAAATAGAAGCAATAAAAAAAAAAACACAAAATGAAGGAATCCTGGAAATGGAAAAATCTGGAAAAGCAAGCAGAGGCTACAGCCATTGCAAACAGAATTTAAAAGTTGGAAAAAAAGAATCAGGTTTTGAAGATATGATAGAAGAAATAGATTGATTTGTCAAAGAAAATATTAAATAAAAAAAAAAACTCCCAGCAGAAAAGTCCCTGGATATCTGGGACACCATGAAAAGAGCAAACTGAAGAATAATAGACATAGAAGAATGAGAAAATCCTAGTCAAAGACAGAGAATATATTTAACAAAAACATAAAAGAAAAAGTTTCTAACTTAAAGAAGGACATACCTATGACAATTCAAGATTCCACCCTTTTTTTGAGGAATTGACTGTGACTATTAATCATTTGTAATCAACCCCCTTTAAATGAAAACAAACATTCATAAACAATCTTTTGGGAATTTGGGAACAGTTTTCTCCACACTGCTTCCTGCTGTTTGTTGGGCAAAATATTTTTAGGGTTCATGGAGACCTTTGTGGAATCTTGTTCAATTAGCCTGGAATGAATCCACAGTTTCTCATCTTCTTTGGTAACAAAAGCAGAAACTCTTTTCCCAAATTACATATCCTTAGACTCAAATTTGAAGTTAAGATACTTTTAAAATATATATGTTGGTTTAGCTAAAAGTTGTCAGAATCAAATGTTTCTCTGCAGTCAAAAAATTCAAAGAAAATAAAATAATATGCATAATCCAGACTGTCTGTGTATTTTCCATCTTTATGTGGCTTTCTTTTTATTTTATTACTTTTTAATATTTATTTTATCTTTATTCCCTTAATCTATGACTGTCTATACTCTTTTATATCATGTTTACTGTGTTTAAAAACTTCATTTCTTTTTTTAAATTGTTATATACTTTTCCCTCTCTCTCCCAGGCTATGTACATTTTAAACATACTGTGTCTTGTTTAGAGATCTTATATGTCTGAAACTGTTCTACTATATATCTAAAATCATTTTCTGTCAAGGAACATTGTAAAATGGTAAGCAGTATGGTTGCAACATCCTTGGATGCTGGCTCCATCTCTCTTGGCCTTTCAATGTGGTGGAGGTACATTATCACCAGGTCTGGGACTACTGGTGTGGGAGCCAGTAGTCACTCCTTCAACTCTGGGAAGCACCGTGCAACATATAAAACATTTTTGTATGAGTAAAAGCTAAATCTGCCATGCAGTGTACTGTGTGACCTGGAAATATCTCCATGTATGGTGGTGGGAATCCGCTGTGTGCTTAGGAAAGAATGTTGAACAGCAGGCATGCTCACAGCTACTTTACTTCTAACCCACGGCATAGAAGCATGGAAGCAGGTATAGAAGCATCTAGACCCTAAGTGTCTTGGTGACCACAGAGGTTAGCCCCAAACGTAAGGGTACCATTTTTTGAGAAGAGACTGCTCTTATGTTTCCTGGCCACCCAGACACTAGTAATCACACAGAATCTATGTTAATTACAACACTGTTTGACCTATTAGCTCAGTAATAATTTTTATTAACTAACATATCTTAAATTAACCAATTTCTATTAATCTGTGTATCACCATGAGGTTGTGGCCTACCATTAAGGTTCTAGTGTGTTTCTCTCCTTTGTCAGTTACATAGCGTCTCCCTGACTCTGCCTACTCTCTCCCTATATCTCTTCCAGTCTGGTTATATTCTGCCCTGCTATAGGCCAAAACAACTCAAAACAACTTCTTTATCAATCAATGGTAACAAAAATATTGATAGCATACAGAGGGGAATCCCACATCATGCTTATGTGTGCATGTGTGGGTGTGCACACACGCAAGCACGGGTACCCACACTCACACAATCTCTAATGCGGGAAGTCTTTGATGCTGTTGTTCTGGAGAAAACCCGGACTATCAGTCTCTGACTCTAGTGAAAACCAATTTGTTTTGGATGAAGCAGTCTACAGTTGTAACTGTGTAAGATGTGAGAAGTGGTGGAATTTGAACTTCTGTGTTAGGTCGGCTAATGAATCATCACTCCATCTTCTAGACAGTTTCCTCATTTTCACATTTCCCCTTTTATCTTTAGCAATGATTTTGCCTTAAAGGCTATTATTTATGCTGTTACCGTTGTCTCTACTTTTTTCTTGTTTATCATTTGAAAGACTTGTTTTCCTTTTAAATTTTAATTTATTGTTATATTGTTTTCTTAGGGCTTATTTTGTAGAAAGCTTTTTAGAAAGAATATGATTTGGTATATTTATAGAAGCTTTACTTTCTTATAGTAAATGTTTTTCCAATGCTCTGAAAGCAGCAAAAGGGACCATAGACTATAGACTCATATTTCTTTTTTTTATATTACAGGAAGTTATATGAGTATGTATATTAAACAATATAATTTCCATATATTAATTTGATATTTGGAAAGTATAAATCAACTGTGAGAGTTTATTCAACTTCATTTCACCTTTAAAATTAATATCAGAACAAAATCATACCTTTTTTTTTGGTTTTTCGAGACAGGGTGTCTCTGTAGCTTTGAAGCTTGTCCTGGAACTAGGTCTTGTAGACAAGGCTCGCATTGAACTCACAGGGATCTACCTGCCTCTGCCTCCCAAGTGCTGGGATTAAAGATGTGCTCCATCACCACCTGGCCAAAATTACAAGGTTTTGATATCTGGCCAAACTCCAGGAAAATTCTGACTCCATTGTGTTCAGGCTAAGCCCCCGCTTTCCTGGCTCAGAAGTGGGAATAATCTAGCACATGCTGCTTAAGATGATTAGATATAGCAAAATGTAGAAAAGAGTTTGTGCGAGCCTCTATGATCTCAGAAGCAAGAAATTGTGAGAACATAGTAGAAAACAAAATGACCTTGATATCTACATGAATTGAGGATAAGATAAAAGTTAGGTCTCATTGGACAAGAACTGGCAAAGGATAATGAAAGGGCTTATTATAGACCACCTCTGATAACATTTATCAAGTTCTGAAGACACTGAAGAGCTCTTCTGCTGCAGTAGCCAGGGTCAGCTTTCCCAGTACCAGTGAAAGCCAGTGCTGGCTCAGCACAGCTCTCAGATTTCAAAACACATGGTTCATGTGGTAACTTGGTCCACAGAGATCAACACAGACACCAACTGCAGCAATATTATGAACCTAAATATGACATTCAGCAGCAGCTCTTGTCCTGACATCATTATGGTCTCTGTGGCAACACAATGGTGAACTGTTTTCAATGTCAATTTTTCTTTTCTTTGCTCTTCAGTGCTTCTTTCATTTCCTTCTATTTTTTTCTTTTTGCTTCCTCAATTCTTCCTATGTTGCTGTAGATGAATCTGAAATCTGGGTTCAGGTGATCTTCCCATAGCACCACCCTGAGAAGTTATGACTATACGATGTGATTCTAAAATGCAATAGAGATTTATACGAACAAATCCAACCTGATAATCTCTGCCTATGAATCTCTGTCTCTCCTTCTCCTTCTCCCTACTTTGTGTGTGTACAGTGTAGGTGTGTGCTGAATGCAGGTGCACACACAAGTGACCAGAAGTGAGAGGGAGATGGTGGTATCCTACTCTATTACCCTACTTAATTACCTTGAGACCATGTCTAGCAAGCCCTAGCTATTCTTCTCTGCTTCCTCCTGGAGCAGGAGTAACAGGCTCATATAGCCACACCTGGCTTGCTATGAGAGCTTTTAAGGATTTGAACCTAGGGATCTGAACTCATCATTTAAAATAGCCCACTCAGTAGTTACATGGCATTTGTCACCCACTCAGTCACTCCTGTCCTCATATGTTTTACCTTGTTGATGGCTTTAAAAATTTCATTCTTAAGTATTTGTGTATTATTGCTGTGTGCTTGAACTAAAATGTCTGTATCAACATGTAACTCTTCTGTACCACCTTAGATAGAGTCCACTGCTTTTTGACCTGAAAGTTTGCTTACTAGTGATATTTGCTTTTGGACAGTAGTTAATGTCAAAGTAGGAAAACTAAGACATCAGAAAAAAGGCTGAATTCATTTCCAAGTTTCTTTCTGTTATCAGTTTGGAGAATTTGGAGGTGTGCTGTGGTCATCACAGAACCGGTTTGCTTTTGTAGACTTTACAGTCATCATCCCATCAACAGGGAAGTTTGTCTATTTTTAGTATTGGCTACCGTGCTCATTAATTCTGCTTACTGTGTTTAAGGGTATGTCTGACTATTTTGGAGTTTCACAGTCATTATCTTTCAGGTATTTTCTACTATGTTTATAAGTAAATCAATCAAGGATAAGCCTTCAAGGTCTTGTAAAAATTATCCACTTACTTATTATTATTATTTCTTCTTAAAAGTATTATACAAAGTAAGCATGACATGTTAATGGATCATCTTCTGAGAAACAGAAATGCACAAATATTAATTAATACACCAACACTAAGTATCATGAAGTACTGCTTTCCCACCTAGGGATTCATCATCAACTATTTAATGTATCTTTAATAAAAATCTTTTGCAAATCTATTGCCTCTCATGCAAAAGAAATGTTTTCTTGTTCGCAGATACTAGTCTCTAGATCTGCATTAGTGAGTTTAGTAGCAAGCACAGTGAAAGGAGGCAGCAAGAGCAAGGTTAGCTGTTTTTTTTTATGAATTACATGTGCTCTATATAATCAATATCAAATTAATAATTGTGTATGAAAGATGATGTTAATTTTTACAACCTCAAAGATATAAGGCAAACATCATCTTTAGCTCTAATGAAATATCACACATGAATTTGAATGATGGATCAAAGAACAAGAGGTATTGTATAGGTATTGCCCAAGTGCATCTCTTTCTTCTTTTAGCTATTGAGAAGTTATTACAATAGGATGATGAATCCAAATCATAGTTGCATCATTAATTATTTAAAAAGTTTACACAGTTGTATTCTTTTCTGTTGAGAGCTGTTAGTGGCTAATGGGACTTAAAAGTCTAAGCATCACTCCCAAAAAGACTTTGACTTTGGGAAAAACATCTTTATAAACCTGTCACAAATATCTAATTTTCAATGGCAGTAATGCTTTGGCAGTAAAATTTTGCATTATTTAAAGGAAATTTCCAACCCAAGGAAGTTAGCTACACATACAAAAATACAGCAAATTCCACACCTGCAAAATAAAGAAAAGGGGAACACACACACAATACCCCCCACCAAAATAAAATATTACAGGAACTAATGATCGCTGGTTATTAATATCTCTAATATCAATGGTTTCAATTCACCTATAAAAACACTCAGGCTAACAGAATGGATGTGAAAACAGGCTCCATTCTTCTGCTGCTTAGAAGAAACACACCTAAACTTCAAAGACAGACATTACCTCAGAGTAAAAAGTTAGGAAAAGATTTTTTTCAATCAAATGGACCAAGAAGCAAGTTGGTGTAGCAGCTATCATAATATCTAGCCGGACAGACTTCAAACTATAATTAATCAAAATGGATGAAAAAAGCATATTTAAACACAGGAAAAATACATTGATATGAAGTCTCAATTCTGAATATCTATGTCCTAAATATAATGGCAAACACATTTGTAAAAGAAACATTACGAAAGCATAAATCACACATCACACCCCACACAGTAATAGTCAGAGATTGTAATACCCCACTCTAACCTCTGGACAGGACTATCAGAAAGAAGCTTAACGGAGAAAGGAACTAACAAATGTTATGACTTAATTGGGTTAAAAGATAATCCACCCAAACACAAAAGAATATACCCTCTTTTCAGCACTTCATGGAACCTTCTCTAAAACCGACCACATACTTAGTAACCAAACAAAACTCAACAGATAGAAGAAAATTGAAATAACCCCATGTATCTTATCATCTCACCATGGCTTAAAGTTAGAACTCAGCAGCAACACTAACGGCAGAAATCCCTCAAACTTATGGAAATAAAGAGAGAAATTAAAGTCTTCCTGGAATTCAATGAAAATGAATTTGCAGTATACACAAAACTTATGGGACACTTAGGAAAGTTCAAAGCACTAAGTGTCTACATAAAGAACCTTGGGGAAATCTCACACTAGCGACTTAACAGCACACCTGAAACATCTAGAACAAAAAGAAACAAACTCAACCAGGAGTAATAGACACCAGGAAATAATCAAATTGAGGGCTGAAATCAATAAAATAGAAACAAAGAAAACAATATAAAGAGTCAATGAGAAAAAGAAATGGTTCTTTGAGAAAATCAACAAGATAGACAAACCCTTATCTAAACTAATTAAAAGGCAGACAGAATATCCAAATTAACAAACTCAGAAATTAAAAGAACAACAGACACCAAGGAAATTCAGAGAATTATCAAGTCATCTGTCAAAAACCTCTACTCCACATGTTTGGAAAATTTAAAGAAAACGGAAAATTTTCTGGATAGGCACGACATACCAAAATTAAATTGAGATTAGGTAAACAATTTAAATAGACCTATATCCCTTAAGGATAAAAAAGCAGTCATCAAGTGTCCCCACAAAAAAAAAAGGCCCAGGGTCAGAGCGTTTCAGAGCAGAATTCTACCAGAATTTCAAAGAAGAACTAATATCAATACTCCTCAAATTGTTTCACACAATAGAAAAAGAAAAGACATTGACAGACTCTTTTTTATGAGGGATTGCTACCCTGATAATCAAGCCACACAATGATAAAACTAAGAAAGATGGTGCAGTGTTGGAACTGCAGATCCCGCTATTAGGGTCTTACCATACAACCATACAACCAAGGACAACTTGTACCTTTCTATCCTACCATAAAGTTTTCTATGTTTAATAATTCAATTTTTTTTCACTTCATGGGATTTAAATTTGAATGTCCCCCCAAAGTTATGTGGTGAAGGCATGACCTCCAAGTAAGCAGGGTTCAGAGGCAGGGCTTTTGGGAAATGATCGGATCATGAGGGTCTTGTCTCAGACACGAATGTTTCTATCATAAATGTAGAACTTAAGTTTATTTTGAGATGGTGGAAATATTATGAGATAGAAGGTAGTTAAAGGAATGAGGCCATTGAGTGCATGTCCTTGAAGGGCACATTTTGTTCTGGGCATGTTATTTTTTTTTTCTTTTCTTCCTGGCCACCATGAGAAGGGGAGCTTTTGCAGTGATGCACTGCTTCACTATAGGCTTAACAATAGAATCTCTGGAACTATGAGCTCACGTAAAGCTTTGTTGCTTTACGTTGCTCACCTTGGGCATTTTGTCACAGTGATAGGAAGCTGAGTAACATGTTGCCTAGTATTTCAGCCTCAGTCCTTCATGTGTCTGTCTATCCCTTACAAGTGTACTCCTCACCCCAGTTAAAAGGCTATCAAACTATAGAATTCAGAACCACCTTCTGTGTTAAACTACATAAAAATGAAATACATCATGAGTTAAAATGTTTATTATTGGACAGTGACATTGGTTTTATTTCATTTCCATAAAGAAGCTACAGAATTACAGTTGGACTTGAAAGGGTTATGTTGGTGAGTATATTCACCCAATTTTATTAAGCACAATAGATATCTCACATATACTTATATCTTATATGAGTAAGGAGATTCAATATGTTTTGTAAAATTTGTCTTTGGCCCAGGAAAATATGATAGTTGGGAAAATTAAATTTCATTACTTATTTCTCCTTATAGCAATATCTTCATGTGCTTAATAAGCTTTCCAGATGGTGGTTTGTTGTACAAGTTTATTAAAATCATGTTGAATCACTTCCACAAAACCAGTTACTGTTTCTGTCATAGTAATTTACCCTTTCTTGAGCCCAACTATAATGCCTTTCAATATGGTATATTGAATCATGTCTCAGGAGAGGATTCCATCTAAGATTTATACACGCATCCATTTTTGTTGTCACTTAAATGATGAAATATTTCCTGCTCCATTTCAGGCTTTAGTAATCTTTTTAAAAAATCCCTCAATTTTGGTGGAATTCTCTGCTACATGCACATATAAATCAGATGGTATGTTCATGCTTCTAGGAAGCATCTTCAAGCTTAAAAACTTCAAAGGGTAGAAAAAAGATGGGCGGTCAGGTTGGGAAGAAGAAGTAGATAGAAGCCCATAGTAGCAGTTATTTAACCATATAATAATATAATGATACATTATTATTTTTGATATTATATATTATATATCATACAATATATGATAACCATATAATAATATCATTATATTATAACTATATAATGATATTATTATACAATATTATTTTTATGAACATATATCCTTTGCTTCAGAATTTCATGTAGGCATATAATGTAAGACCATCATATCCACACCCAATTTCCTCCCTCCATCTTGCTCCATATCTCTCCAAAATGTGCACTTCCAACTTCATGTGTTTTTAAAATAACTTACAATGTCAAGTCAGTGCTGCCAATATGTGCATGGGTGTGGGACTACCTCCTAAATCATGGGAATCTTACCAGTGGCATATACCATGAAAAGACTGATTCTTCCTTCTCAGCAATCACCATTGCCACAGCTCTTCAATAAGGGGTGTAACCTGGATATCATCTACCATATCTATGCATGGATTTGACTGGTTTGATCTTAGAAAGTTTGCTTTTTAGTTAATTTTGTGTTTATATATAGTACAATATTATAAGATGGCAGTTTCTTTAATATTTTAGTTGAAGACTGTGGCTTTTACTTGTCATCATAAAAAGTATTCTTTTTATATTTTATTATTATTATTAAAAATTTTCACCTCCTCCCATTTCCCTCCCCCATCCCCCCACTTCCCCTCCCCCTCCCTCTCCAGTCCAAAGAGCAGTCAGGGTTCCCTGCCCTGTGTGAAGTCCAAGGTCCTCCCCCCTCCATCAAGGTCCAGGAAGGTGAGCATCCAAACAAACTAGGTTCCCACAAAGCCAGTCCATGCAGTAGGATCAAAACCCAGTGCCATTGTCCTTGGCTTCTCAGTCAGCCCTCACTGTCCACTACGTTCAGAGAGCCCAGTTTGATCACATGCTCCATCAGTCCCAGTTATCACAATGCACGGAGAAAGCAATATATTTCATGACAAAATCAAATTAAAAAAAAAGTTTATCCACAAATGATGTGGGAGTGTCATATATCAATCTGTTGATTTCATTGGTTAAGTAATAAAGGAACTGCTTGGCCCTCATAGGTTAAAACATAGGTGGGAGGAGTAAACAGAATAGAATGTCGGGAGGAAGAGGAAGTGAGCTCAGACTCGACAGCTCTGCTCTCGGGAGCAGAGAAGCCATGCTCCAGTCTCCCGGACAGATGTGAGCGATGAAGCTCCAACCCAAGATGGACGTAGGCTAGAATCTTCCCGGTAAGCGCACCTAGTGGTGCTACACAGATGAATAGAAATGGGCTAAATTAATATGTGAGAATTAGCCTAGAAGAGGCTAGATATCATGGGCCAAGCAGTATTTAAATGAATACAGTTTGTGTATTGTTATTTCGGGGCATAAGCTAGCCAGGTGGCTGGGGTGCTGGGGACGCAGCCCCGCCGCTTCCTATTACAACACACAAATCTATCCTTACAGAAGGTACTGGAAGGAAAACCTCCAACCCAAAAAAGTTAAAGATAGCCACCAAAAGGAAGGTAACATAATCTCTTGTCATCAAAGCCCCAAAAAGTGAAACTTGCAAACACACTAACCCCCCCCCCCCAAAAAAAACTAACAGGAATTAAAAATCACTGGTTGATAATATCTCCCAGTATCAATAAATACAATCTACAAATAAAAAGAGAAACTAACAGAATGTATATGAAAGCAGGACCCATCCTTCTGATGAATATAAGAAACATAACTCAACTTCAAAGATAGGTGTTTTCTCAGAGTAAAAAGTTGAGAAAAGATTTTCTAATCAAAAAAGACCTAAGAAGAATCCTGGTATAGCTATTTAATATCTAATAAATAGACTTTGGACCAAAATTAATCAAAAGAGACAGAGAAGGACACCTAATACTCTTTAAAGGAAAATTCCGCAAGGTTGACACTCCATTTCAGAACATCTATGTCCCAAATGCAAATGAACTCACATTTGTAAAAGAAACATTACTAATACTGAATCACAGATTCAACCCCCCACACTAGGAACTAATAATCCCACACTTGCCAATGGGCAAGTTGTCCAGATAGAAAATAAACAGAGAAAAAAATGACAAAAATGAATCTATGATATCTCCAGAACATTTCATCCAAATGCTAAAGAATATACCTTTTTCTTATCACCTCAGGGACATTCTCCTAAATTAACCATATATTCAGTCACAAAGCAAGTCGTCTGTGACCAGGGGAGTCTTCCAGTGGAGAGAATTGGAAATTACATAATCTTTGACCTATAGTCTGTCCTGCCTGTAGGATGTGCTGGGATAAGGGTAGTGCAAAGATTGTGGGAGTGGACAACCAATGACTTTTCCAGTCTAAGATCCATGCAGAAAGGTAAACCCACTCTTGTCATTGTGTGAAGCTCTAAAACCCAGAGGATAGGTCTCCCAACGTACTGGCTAGTTTTGTGTGTCAACTTGACACAGTTAGAGTCATCAGAGGAAGGAAATGACTGGATAAGAGGCAGCTCTCAGACAAGTTCTTGTTTAGTGATGAAAAGAGGAGGGGCCTCTGATATGTAATGCCATCCCTGGACTGTCAATCCTGGGTTCTATAGGGTTATGGGCTGAGCAAGCCATGAGAAGAAACCTAGTAAGCAGCATCCTGCCATGGCTTCTGCATCAGCTCCTGCATTCAGGATCCAGCCCTGTTTGAATTCTTGTCCTGATTTCCTTAAGCGATGAAGAGCAATACTAAAGTGTAAGCCAAATAAATCATTTCCTCCCCCAACTTGCTTTTTGATAATGGTGTTTGGTTGTAGCAATAGAAACCCTAACCAAGACACAGTATATAATCAAATTTGACTGACAGAATAAATAAATAAATAAATAAATAAATAAAGTCAATCTAATGATGTCTAAGGATATTCTGCTGTACTCATAGATTGGTGCCTAATTCAGTTGTCATCAGAGAGGCTTCGTTCAGCAACTAATGAAAACAAATGCAGAGTGCCACAGCCAAACATTTGGTTGAGCTTAAGGAATCCTAAGGAAGAGAGAGAGAAAGTACTGTAGGAGCCAGAGGGGTCAAGGACAGTACAAGAAACACACAGAATCAACTTAACTGGGCTCATAGGGGCTCACAGAGATTGAACAAACAACCAGGGAGCCTGGATGGTATTGGCCTAGCCCTTACAGTTGTGAATCTTGGTCTTCTTGTGGGACTCCTAACAATGGAAGTAGGGACTGTCTCTGACTCTTTTGCAACCTTTTGTGACCCTATTCTTCATACTGGGTTGCCTTGTCCAGTCTTAGTAAGAGGGGAGGTGCTTGATCATACTGCAACTTGATATGCCATGTTTTGTTGATATCCATGGGAGGTCTGCTTTTTCCTGAATAGGATCAAAGGAGGAGTAGGGGGAGGGCAGGGAGACATAAACTGGGAGGAGAGGAGGGAGGCTAAAATGCAATCTGGGTGTGAAATAAATAAATTTAAAAAATTATACCAAGCAACCCTGGTTTTATTGATAAAAAGAAGGAAGAAAGGCACAGTGGATGTGAAGGATTTGAAAGTATCTGAAGGGAAAATAGGGGCTAAAGGAAAGAGCAGCTCTGGTTAAAGCAGGTTTTCCTGTAGAAATCAAGGTTGGTGCTAGCTCCTTAAGCAGAAGGATCAATCTCTTCTGCACCAGCACTGGGTGCTGCTAATTAAATGATAGCACATCTTATCTCCAGACTTTCTTAGCTCCACCGCTAAGTGCTGAACTTGCTTCTTTTGCTGATAAGATTCTCCTTTGGAAGCTACCTGTAACTTTCCCTGAAAGCCGAAGGCCTTTGCTGCTTTAAAGTTTTCTTTTTATTCACTTGGTGAGCAAATAAAAGTTGCTTAATTTTGCTGACTAAAATTAGTCAAGCTGTAACAGAAGAGATTAGGAATGATCACCTAATGCTTTCCCCCCTCTGTTTAAAAAAGTAGGAGGTCATTATTTAACAGGAGTTAGTCAGGGCGCTTTGGTGTTTCACAGTTTTGTTTCTGTGGGGTTTACATCTTTGTTTCATTTTGGCTTCTTCCTTATTTCACTTAATGGAGACAAACACCATGAGTTTAGAAAACGTGATTATGGAGAAATCTTTAGCTGTAACTCACTTACAGGTAATACTATAATGCATAGAGTCCTGCTCTATGTTGAGATGAGAGCTGCTATATTTAGGTGTTTAGGGAAGTCTACTCGACCAGTTAGATTCCAGGTCACTTCCTAATGTCCTGCATTCTGTCCCAGTGCCACAGGCACAGACAGAAGCTCTTTAGCTATGTCCAGCATGGGTATGACTGTGCTGCCTCTGTTTCTTTGGGAAGTAGAACTGAACATCCTGACTGTGAACCAGCTGTCATCATAAACACATTGACCTTGAAGGATGTATTCCCTACATTGTACTGACAACATCATGATACAGGCAGGTTGTGAAGAAGTCTGCATTGCCTGATATAACCAGATCTTGCTTTGGGAACTTATATTATAATTTGTATCTTCTATTTTTTTCACATTTACCAAAGAGAACTTTGTGGTTTTCCCATGAAGTTTTATCCATTTCCTTATGTTATCCTCTAGCTCGTGACTTCAGTAAATTCCTCAATTATTCCAAGATAGTTTTTCTAAAGGGGCCAATTTGCGTTCAGAAATTTTGGGGAGGGTCCTGTACATTCATGCAACCCATTCTTATGTGGACCCAACCTGAAATATATATTGTGAGTTGAAGACAACACATACATGTGAACACACAAAGAGACACACGATATAGTGAATGTTATAATCTGCTGGCTTGGCCTGTCACCTGGGTGCCCTGTACTTTTAAGACACAAGCCTTCCACTTCCAATCCCACCGAGGCAAGCTTATGGCCAGCCTTAACTCCCCCTCCCTCTCTTCCTCTCCCTCCCTCTGTCCTTCTCCTGAAGAGGCAGTCTCTGCCTCTCTCTCTCTCCTCTCTTTACCCTTACTCTCTCCCTTCTTTATTCTCTTCTTCCCCTTTTCCATAACCCTATACTCTTATACTGTTCCCAATACCCACTATATAAACTCTGTACCCAAGCTCTTCCTACATGGCATATCTGTCTGTCTCCCACCCATAAGACCTTGAGTCACCCATCACCACCCCTCGTGGGACCGCGCTCGGGTCACCTCTGTCATGAATGGTAACATTGGTATGTGACTCAACCAGGCTTTCTTCATGTTCCCTTTTGTCTGCAGGTGGGCAGGGGGGGGCAGGAAGTATCTGGACCACTTCCTGTGCCTACTCCATTGCTGCAAATGGTAAGGTCCCCTTCTCCAAGTCAGCTTTTGCTGACATTCATCTCTGCTGATTCCCCATGGCTGAGGCCTAGGATCTTGTTTCTCATTTCAAACTGTTGTCCTTGTCTCATCTGGGACCACTGCCCTTCTCAGACGGTTGTCCTCATCTTGGGCCACTGGGGGTAGTCCTGCCTGGTCCTCAATTCCTATACTGATGGAACTCAGATTGGCCTGACTGATCACTCGATCTTCACTCTGTCTCAAAGACATTTGCAGACACTTAGCCTTTGGGTCTTGTCTCTTTCTCATGTCCTCGGCCATAAGAAGGACTTTCATTCCAACCTGCCTCCTGAGGATGTCTTTTAGAGATTCTACAACCTTTAAGCTTAATGCCTTACTTAGAGATTCCTAACCTTACTTGCCTTTGTACTAACAAATGGCCTACTTACCCCTTAAAAACAATCTAAAGTGGGAGCTCCCTAATTTCTATCAGTTAACAGGCAGATATTAAAGTTTCTATCCAGCCATGTTAAACTCTTTCTGGCTGGCATCACATGCATGCCTGCTTTTCCTTTCACTAGGCAGCTACACCCCCCCCCCCCCCTGTAAATGCTCCTTTTCCTGCTCCTATTCTGTCACTGCTACATCTGATGGTGTGTGTGTGTGTGTGTGTGTGCGTGTATGTGTGTGTATCACATTGTACACTTTGCATACATACAGTTTTGTCAGTTAAATAGTACAAAATGTTAAAAGTGAAAGCACTATGGTGGTTTTTAAAAGTATATCTGCAAGGATAAAGTATTTCATTTCTTTGGTTTAAAAGTCTCTCAAGTTGAGAGACATGCTACAGAAGGGGTTTTGAAAAAGCTTGCTTGTACCTCCAAAATCGAAGCAGATGACGACTGTGTCCTTGACAGCACCATTTAGGCTTCTTGACCCGAGCACCTGCACAAGTTTGTTGAGTCAGCTCACATTCTGCACACAAAGACACTCTCCCTGCTAATCCTGCTGAGTTGCCACAGGAGCTCTTTGCTGATGGCCAAGGCATTTTCTTGCCCAGACTTGCCTTTTGCATGGTGGCTTTCTGCCATGTTATTCCCATAAGATTATACATCCCAAGTGGCCTGTAAGAAGGTATTCCACATAGCTGCTTGTTTTACATTGACTTGGACTGGAAGAAGAGAATGGTGAGTTGTAACTTATGAAGCGAATATAGAGAAGAAATGGGTCAACTCAGATCAGGAGAAAACAAACCTTATGCATATTCCAGAGGAGGACAGAACAAAATAAAAGAATGCACAAGGGAAATGTGGCTGGCAAGCCCAACAGATAGATAGCAAGTAAAAAATGGAGATCATGTCTATCACTGGAAGTGACTTAGCCAAATATGTAATCATTGTCAGAGTGCACAAATTAACTTGTCACTGAGATGGCAGCAATTCTAAGTAATGTTATGTTGTTAAAAATATACATGTGGAGGCCAGTGAAGCGCAATAAATTGTACACAAGAGGAATGTATTATAATATGAGAAGAAAATAATCTGTCATAAAAGCCAAATATTCAGTGCCAGAAAGAGATCTCAGTAAATGATGCGCAACAGCCGCATGTCTGTGGCATTAGACACACACATCTGGGTGGTAGTAAAACCAAGTGGTCAAAGCTTTATAGAGCCACTCTTGGCCTAGTTCTATTTTCTACAGTGACTTCAGGTGCTAGTACTGCTTTGACATTCATTTGGAACTTCTGAGATTAGATTTATTCATGTTCTGACCAAAAACAAATGTCCAAGAAAGAGTTAGGCAAAATGTAAGTAATATTGTGTTTGTGAATATTGAATCCCCATGCTACAACTTCTAACAAATGCTTCTGGACACTCATCTGTCATGGGTGGTAAGTGTGAGGCTGACTCAGAAATAGATGAAGGAAGGGTTTATTTTGCCTTATCTAAAAGTGCTTTCAATTAATTTTTAAAATTTCATACAAAGTACTTTAATGATATGCCAAACTCCTCTCAGATTTCCCCTCGCCTACCATCCCTAACCCAGTTTCTTGCTCTCTCTCTCCCTCTCTCTCTCTCTCTCTCTCTCTGTTATTAACTCAAATTTGTGGTGACTACTTCTGAATATGGGACTGTCCAGTGGAGCAACCTACCAGGAGCCATATCCTAAAAAATTTGACTCTTGTTATACCAGAAGCCATCAACTGTCCCTCACTCATCATTTGAAAGTAGGAATATCCCAGGCGGTGGTGGCTAATACCTTTCATCCCAGCACTAGGGAGGCAGAGGTAGGTAGATCTTTGTGAGTGGAGGCCAGTCTAGTCTACAAGAACTAGTTCCAGGACAGACTTCAAAGCTACAGAGAAACCCTGTCTCAAAAAACCAAAAACAAACAAACAAACCAGTAAAAAACAAACAACAAACAAAAACAAAAAACCAACAAAAACTAAACGAAAAGATATGTGAGACCATCCACTTTCCAAGTTAGGATGTAGACTGAGTTGATCTTCTGCAGGTCTTATGCAAGCAGCTACAGCTCCTGAGATCACTAGTGCAGTGGTTCTTTCATACCCAGAAGACATTATTTATTTTGGGTCCTCCCTGAGAGCTGGCTTTTGCAATCTTTCAGTCTCCTCTTCTTTAGTGGTTTCTGAGCCACTGAACTGTGATGAAATTAGAAATTTCTTCATTAACTTTCACACATGACATAAAGAAACTTCTTTGATGGGGTCTAAGAACTGCGCAGTTCCATTCATGGAGAGATACAAATTTAGCAGGAACTTTGTGTGGTATCCATTTAGCAGAGTAAGAGTAAGCAGATCTGTTCCTAGATGTTGTGAGTACCTAAACAATGAGGTCTTGGTCAAATTAAAAGTACCAGTCATAGGTTTCCTAGTGTTTAGTAGGGGTGTACCCCCATAATATTCCATTGACTTGTGTTAAGAAAAGATACAGTTTATCCTGATGGGAAGGCATGGTAGATGGAAGGAAATGTCCAGAGGCTGCTCACATTGTATCCTTAGTCACGATGGAAGAGAGGACAAGAAGTGGGACCGACCTGTAAACTTCAAAGCTTAGCCCCCAATGACCCACTACTTTCTGCCTCCTAAAGTTTCCACATCTTTTCACTACAGCTCCACTAACTTGAGACCAAGTTTTTAAACAAATAATCAATGAGAACATTTCGCTCAAACCACAACAGGAAGACTGTGTGAAATCCAGATAAAAATCTGCACCATGCTTGAAATACCAGGCTAAAGAGTTAGGGTGTGTGAAGGTGTGCAGGTACACTTGAATAATACTTGCAAAGATCCAACTGAAAAGATCAAATTCCGGAACAGGGTAGGATGGCTCCAGAAATCTTGCTTTAAACCGTGCAAAAACAGTGAAATAAAGCCCATACAGGCACTGACAGTAGAATAAGCCTGATAGAACAATAGAGGCAAGGGTCTCCACATAACATTTTCAGAGCAACCTGTTCCCTGAAAGAGAGAGCAGAACACAGGTGTGGTGGAAGGACACAAGAGGCAATCAGTGTTGGGTGGTGAAGAATTTCAGTTTTGGGCCATGAAGAGTTATAATGGTTGCACAAGGCGATGAGTATGCTCAGTGCACAGAAGAGTATTCTTAAAGATAGCTAAACTGTTAATTAGGTCAAGAATGTCTATTTAGTCCCCAAATCAACACTGAAAAGACAAAATAAGATTGTTGTGGTGGCTCTGGAGATTAGGTCAATGAACAGAAGGCTTTGGAGACTAGTGTGGATCATTTCAGCCATGCTACATTGTTGAAAGGACATATTCATGATTTTGTTTTTAGAGTCTGCAGGTTTTCAGTGGTCATCACAGAAGAAGCATGAACAGCTACAGTAGGAAGGGTATCTGCTAAAGCAAACATGTAGCCAACTGTGTCTAATTCAGAAAATGTTCAGTGTGAATTCCTATAGATATTTTACAAAGTTTAATGAGACTTATTTAAAATATTTGTTATATTATGTGGTAATAAGCACATATACAATTATTTGCATATTTAAATTCCTTTACTGTTTTTAAAATTTGTTTTCTTAATTATTATATACCAACTGTATATTTATGTGATACAATGTGATAATTTCACACAATATGCAATGATTATTGATCATAAAAGGCCCTTTTTAAGCATTTATCTTTGGAGGGCTTTAGACTCTCTTATTTGTTCATATACTTTACAATTAATTGTGAATTTTGGCCCCTACTGTGCTGTAGAACATTAGAACTCATTCATTCTGGCTAACTGTATCCAGATACCTTCTAACACCCACTCATCTTCCTTTCGTACAACTTACGTACCTACCTAACCTATCTACACAAATTATCTACTCTTTCACTGTACAGAAGTCAACTGTGTCTTTCTCCTGCATCTTCACTGCACTCTGGCTCCCTGCCTCTCACAGTCTAGAGGAACAAAACAGTCTTGAAGAAATGAGTCAAAGGGCACGTTAAGGCAGAAAAAAGATTTGGAGGCTTGTTTTCTTAGACTATATATTTTGGGCTACTCTCTCCCTCTCTCTCTCTCTCTCTCTCTCTCTCTCTCTCTCTCTCTCTCATTTATTTTACATACATGGTGATTGTCAGTGTAGAAAAATTAAGACTCTCTCTATCTGTAGCTTTACCTTTATATATGAGTGGTTGACTTGTTTCTTGAATTATCTGGTGTTAGTCCCCCAGTGTCACTAGATGGTTTCCTTTTTTATCCCTAATCTTATTGAAATGGAAAATAGACTTAACAGGGACGATTTTGGTTTAACATCTTCTGTGTTTCAAAAGACCAAAACCCAATGCTCTTGTAATAACTGTAATTTTGAGTGCCTGGAAAAGTCCTTGGAGGCCATAGAAGGTGATATTTTACAAAAGAGAAAATGAACAAGTTTTGAATTGACTTTTATTTACTACTTTGAAAGATGTCTCCTATTTATAAAAGGTGATGTTAAAAAGTGACAATTATTCCCCATCTTCTCCAGTATAAGCTATCTTTGGTGTTTATGATGTTAGTCATTCTGACTGGTGTAAGATGATATCTCAGAGTCATTTTGGTTTGCAGTTTTCTGATGGCTGAGAATGTTGAGCAATTTCTTACATGTCTTTTAGTTTGAGATTCTTCTATTGAGAATTCTCTGTTTAGATCTGTACTCTATTTTTTTTAATCGGAGTATTTGGTATTTTAATGTCCAGTTTCTTGAGTTCTTTATATATTTTGGAGACCAGTCCTGTGTTTGTTGTGAGGTTAGTGAAGATCTTTTCCCATTCAGTTGGCTGCCCTTTGGATAGCTGATATGAGTCAGTGGGAGCTCACTAACTCTGGACTGACAGAGGGGGAATCTGCAGAGGTCCACACTAGACCTTCTAAATGTGGGTGACAGTTGTGTGACTGGGGTAATCTGTGGGGTCACTGGCAGTGGGGCCAGTATTTATCCCTGTGCTTGAACTGGGTGTTTGGAGCTTGTTCCCTGTGGAGGGATACCTTGCTCAGCCTAGATACAGAGGGGGAGGGCTTTCATTCTACCTCAAAATGAAGTGTCAGACTTTGTTGATACCTCCTGGGGAGCCTTACCCTCTCCAAAGAATGGTTGAGGGGGTGGGATGGGTGGAAGGTGGGGTGAGCGAAAAGAGGGGAAGGAGAAGAAAGTGGGATTGGTATATAAAATGAGAAAAGATTGTTTTAGAAAATAAAAAAGTGAAAAAAGGAAAATGACAATTAACTATCATTGCTAATTGCTTTGTAGATTCTTCTAAGTATTGTTTGCACGCAGAATTAATGGGCAGGTTCTGAAGAAGGAAACATATGCTTTGAATCACTGTCCAGTATATGGTATAGATTTTCCCATACTCAGGACTCATGGGTCTAGAAATAAAAGGGTAAAAAAAAAAGGGAATATTTCCACTTATTATCACTACTAGTGACCCACTAGGAAAACTTTTCCTTCCTGTCCCCATGATGCTAAATTCTGCTGGCCAAAATGTTTTTGTTTCAGAGTGAAAAGTGCTCCTGCCAGAAGCTACAACAAACATCCCATTGAAGTAATGCTTTTAAACCAGCAGACTAAGAAAGAAGAACAGTGTTAAGAGAGGTAATTGCCCCAAATTACCATGGAGAAATTGGATTGTCTCTCCACAATGGAGATGAGGATTGTGCTTGGAGTGTAGGAGATTCTGTAGGGGGTATCCTGGTGCTACCATGTCCTGAGATTAATATCAATGGGAAACCACAATGAACCTAGTCAAGGAAGGATAACAAAGGGAACAGATCCATCAGCAATAAAGGTATGGGTCACTCTGCCAGGAAAGGAGGCAAGATCTGCTGAGCTGCTTGCTGAGAGTGGGGGAAATAAAGAATGAGTAGTAGCAGAAAGTAGCTATAAATACCATCTAAGGCCACATGATCAGTTTTAGAAATCAGAATTATAATTGACATGAGTCCTGTCTTATATTTTGTTGAGAATGTATTTGTACAGATATTTGTGTTTGATTTCAATTTATCATATGTTGTAACATCAATTAAGAGGATATCACTGCTTACTATATTTAAATTGAGATACTAAAGGGATGTCTCTCTAGGGATGTTGCCACCTATTCTAAACTTATAATGCATTTGTGGTGGTAAGAGGGATAGTTATATCATGTTAGGTGTAATTATGACCTGGTTAAATATATAATACATTTGTAATTGAATATTAAATAGATATGTTTAGGCAATATTATGACCTGGTTATTGCTTTCATTTAAAAATTACTCATGGTGGCGCACGCCTTTAATCCCAGCATTTGGGGAGCAGAGGCAGGCGGGTCTCTGTGAGTTCAAGGCCAGCCTGGTCTACAAGAGCTAGTTCCAGGACAGGCTCCAAAGCTACAGAGAAACCCTGTCTCAAAAACCAATAATAATAATAATAATAATAATAATAATAATAATAATAATAATAATCACGACACAAAGAGATAGGACTGTTTGTCAAGATGAAAGAGGCGAACTTGTGATGCCTATTCTTGGTTGTTAACTTGAATATATCTGGAATGAACTACAGTTCAGAAGTGAAGAGTACACTTGTGAGAGATTATCTTTGCTTCATTTGAAGTGGGTGGATCAGCTTCTAGTCTGGACCTTTGAGGTGGAGAGACATAGGCTTTCCATCTGGATCTTAAGTCTGGAAGACACATGTCTTTCATCCAAATCTTGAGGTTGGAAGGCTTGCTTTCATTATGGGACAAACCTTCTGCTGGAAGTCTGCATAAGGATTTTAGAGGAAGAAAACTTTCACTCTTTGCCTGCTGAAAGAGGCAATGGAATCTACCACAAAACCCATTTTTATAATAAAACACTGAATATCTTATATACTGTTTTGAATATTCAAATAAAAAACACAGGCTACACAGTACACAGTGAAGTGCCTCTTGCTTACCTCTGTGATCAATGGCCCAGCAATTTCATCTCACTGCCCAGTATCATGTGAACACCTTATAAATGTCTCCTGCTCATGAGAAGATCTAAGGCCAAAATTCAAAGTGTATTATTGTGGCTTCTGCATCAACATGAAGTTGAAAAATTAGATCAAATTATCACCCGGCATTGATGAGTTTCTTTATATCAATGATTATTTAATTTTTTACATTTTTATCTAGCGTCAGTGTGTGTGTGTATGTGTGTGCATGTGTGTTCCATAGTCTGCATGTGGAGATCAGAGGACAGCTTGTGGGTTTGGTTCTATCCTTCTACCATGTGGGTCTTGAGGATCAAATTCAGGTCCTCATCCTTGGTATCAAGCACTCCTACGTGCTGAACAATCGTTCTAGCCCCTCATTGAATATTTTGTCTATACTTACAAAAATTAAAAATAAATAATTTTTATTTGTATGACTGTTAAAACTACTAAGATCACAAAGCAGTGTCACTGTCATTTTTAGTCAAATATCTTGCTAATTGCATTTATAGGTGCATATTTTTAACCCTACTAACATGCTGCAGTTGTTTAGGTGACTTATCCACTTAGTAGTCATTTGATAGTAAGTGACAGATATTAACAATGGACTCTAATATCTTCTTTGCTTTTAATAAAACTAACAGGTGAACTGTGTTAGCATAGTCTTTGAGGGCAATCAGAAGAGATTATATATGAGCTAGTATTGATTCTTAAATGTGTTTTGTGTTCTCTTCAGAAACCAATGTTGGTATTAAACTGACGAACATATATAATAGTCTAGATTTTTCAAATTTTGAATATGTGTCTTGTATACACAAGACCCTAGATTTCATTTCCAGTACAGAAAGAGGTGAGAAAAAGGGGATTTTGAAAGTTTCTGAAAGTCAAAGCAGTTTAGGTATACTTGACAAACATTTGTATAAGGTAAGATTTGATAGGAACTTCAGTGTTTTAGCTCCGGTTTCATGGATTATCCAACACTTTCATACCCATTCTTACTCGTCCATTTTTGACTAAAAAAAGCATTACAAATTAAGAGCCCAGACAGGTGGAGAAATAGGACATTAAGTACTACCATCTGAGGTATGGGCAGAGAGCATGTAAAGAAAAGATTTTGAGAAAGTCTTTTTTTTTCAGGTTTTTTTTTGTATTTTTTTTTATTGAAAAAAAATATTTCCGCCTCCTCCCATTTCCCTCCCCCTCCCCCCACTCCTCTCCCCTTCCTCTTTAGTCCAAAGAGCAGTCAGGGTTCCCTGCCCTGTGGAAAGTCCAAGGTCCTCCCCCCTCCATCCAGGTCTAGGAAGGTGAGCAGCTAAACTGGCTAGGCTCCCACAAAGCCAGAACATGAAGTAGGATCAAAACCCAGTGCCATTGTCTTTGGCTTCTCATCAGCCCTCATTGTCTGCCATGTTCAGAAAGTCCGGTTTTATCCCATGCTTTTTCAGTCCCAGTCCAGCTAGCCTTGGTAAGCTCCCAATAGATCAGCCCCACTGTCTCAGTGAGTGGATGCACTCCTCGCGGTCCTGACTTCCTTGCTCATGTTCTCCCTCCTTCTGCTCCTCATTTGGACCTTGGGAGCTCATTCCGGTGCTCCAATGTGGGTCTCTGTCTCTATCTCCATCCATCGCCAGATGAAGTTTCTATGGTGATATGCAAGATATTCATCAGTATGGCTATAGGATAGGGCCATTTCAGATTCCCTCTCCTCAGCTGGGGACATGGCCCTGGGCACCTGGGAGCCCCTCTAGGTTCAAGTCTCTTGCCAACCCTAAGATGGCTCCCTTAATTAAGATATATACTTCCCTGCTCCCATATCCATCCTTCCTTTATCCCAACCATCCCATTTCCAGTTGAAGTTGAACTCTCGGTCTTTGGCTTCTTTCCCTTAGGCAGGAAATTTATTGTCTCCATTCATATGTCTGTTGGGATGTGCATGTATGTGTATGGTTGAGCATGTATGTGTTTCGCAGGGGCATGTGTTTGTAGGGATCAGGGTTGTATATGTGCATGTGTGGTATATGATTTATGTGTTTTGTGTATGTGTGTGTATATGGAATAGGGGTGTACTTTTACATGAGTGTGTGTACATTTTTATGGAGGTTGTGATGTGTTCGTAGAGGGTGGGCTGTGCATATATATATGTATATATGTATATGTGCATGAATATGTGTATGTGTACAATATTTACATTTGTGGGTATGGATGTGCATGTGTGCACATGTGTGTATTGTATGTAGGGGTGAAAAATGAATGTTCACAGGTGTATGTTTAAGGGCTGTATGTGTGTGCCATATACATGGTGTGCTTGTGGAGGTCAAAAGACAGCTTGTGGGAATCAGTTCTGTCCTACTACGTGGCTTCCACGGATGGAATTAAAGTTATCTGGCTCAGTGGCAAGTTCCTTTCTCTACTGAGCTGTCTCTTTACCTCAAGACACAGAGAGAGTCAGAGTGGCCTTGAAACTCACTATATGGTGCTGTTTGGGTGATCTCAAACATTGGTCTCCATGGTCTGAGATTACATTAATTACTTTGGAATTGAGAGATACATGGAGGCATTTGTTTATATATTTTTACTATGGTTTCTTGTGTCTGTAACCCCAAAGTGATTTGGGTTCGTGATGTACTAATTGTCCAGAAAATTCTAGAGAAAATACCCGTTGTTTTCACGTGGTTTCTAACAACAGCCTTCTACAGAAGGAAATTTGTTCTAGAGTCCCTACAATGTTTATTTTATTTTTAATTTTCTGACAGAGTTAGATTTGATTTCTTCATATGGAATGTTTTTGGGTAGAAAGCTCACTGATGTTTGAAGAAGTCTCAGGTTGTGCTCTCAATGTCGATGAAACAGGAAAGGCCATGGCACCCGTTTTTTCTGCTCAGTGCTGATCATTTGCAGTGAATTAGGGCTTCATGAAGCACCCAACTTGATGGAATTGTCTTAAAACCTGGAGACAAGCTGTTAGAAGAGAAAAGGGCACTAGGAATTGCAGCTGATTGCAGTTGATTCCCTCAGGCGCTTTCCCGCAAAGAGCACTAAACACAGCCATCTTCTGTTATGTCTAGATTGTGCTTATATTTTTGCAAGTGCTCTCTCTGAAGCCCCATCTCATGCAGTCCCACAGCATACAGGTGGTGATTCTGGGAATGGTGTTCTTGCTTCAAACAGGACCGCTTGGTTGGTGTGTTTATTGTAGTATAAGATAGCTTGCCTTCTAGACACGGGGGTGTTGCTGGCTCAGGCTTCACTGCAGCATTTATTTATTTATTTATTTATTTATTTATTTATTTATTAAAGATTTCTGTCTCTTCCCCACCGCCGCCTCCCCTTTCCCACCCCCCCAATCAAGTCCCCCTCCCTCGTCAGCCCAAAGAGCAATCAGGGTTCCCTGCCCTGTGGGAAGTCCAAGGACCACCCACCTCCATCCAGGTCTAGTAAGGTGAGCATCCAAACTGCCTAGGCTCCCACAAAGCCAATACGTTTCACTGCAGCTTTTTGTCTGTGCTGTTTGCTTTTTGGAAATAGTTCTCAAATTTTGGCTCCCCATGTGAATGTGGGCTAGAAACCAAGGAGAATTCATTCAGTCCATCTCACTGATTAAACTCACTGTGCTGCAGTTTTGGACCTGTTTGTTCTCTTATCCCACACAATCTGCAGAAAAACACAAAGTAGCAAAAAATGATACCCCTACTTCAGCCTTAAGACAAGGTCAGTGGGCTATTGACATGCTTTCTCCTTTTGTGTTAAAATAGGTATCTGTCTGAAATTAAAGATGAAATCAAATATCACTTGCTTGAGCTTCTGGTTTATACATTAGTTACTTTATTGGTTTGGAAGGTAAGGCCTACCAGGCCAAAAGGAGCCAACCTGGAGTCTGTCTGGTGTTCTCAGAGGCCCTGAACTTGCCTAGCCAATAAGAAGCAACAAAGTGGTGTTTCCTGACTGCCTAGCAACAGTCGCTGTCAGAGGTCCTGATGGTGCCTAGCCAATGAGAGATGAGCATGAGATGTCAACTGTAAAGGGATCAGAATGCCTGGGTGCTGGGAGGGTATATAAGTTCCCTCACCCTTTAACCACCATTGTTAAATAAACAAATCAGCTGTAAGCCTTCTACCTGACTCTCAGAGCCTGTGTTTGTTGACATCATGCCTTTTCACCCCTCCCAGGAGAAAGACTTTAGGACTCAGAAATATATGTTGAACCCAAACATGTTATCCTCCTGCCTTAGATTCCTGAATGATGGGATTATAGGTGTGTATATCCACACTTGGCTTGACTATCCATTTTTCATCTTTTTTATTTTCTTATTTTCTTTTTTTTTCATTTTACATACCAGCCCCAGTTTCCCTTCCATCCCCTTCTGCTGCCCATCCCACTTCACCCATCTACTCCTCACAGGAGGTAGGGCTTCCATAGCATGTTGAGGAATGAGTTTGACACCCCCCACACCCCTTGCTAAAATAATCCCTCC
Source organism: Neodon shergylaensis (assembly GCA_025134845.1). Classification (NCBI taxonomy): domain Eukaryota; kingdom Metazoa; phylum Chordata; class Mammalia; order Rodentia; family Cricetidae; genus Neodon; species Neodon shergylaensis. The sequence goes on along the minus strand of JABTXL010008037.1, from coordinate 9,851,818 downwards.
TCCCTCTCTTTGACTGAACTCCCAGAGCTCAGCACAGTGCTCGACTGTGGATCACTGCTTCCGCTTCCATCAGTTACTGCTTAAGGTTCTATGATGACAATTAAGGTAGTCACTAATCTGATTATAGCGGAAGGCCAGTTCAGACACCCTCTACCCTATTGATAGAAGTCTTAACTGGAATCATCCTTGTGTATTTCTTGGAATTTCCTTAGCACCAGTTTGCTCCCTAGTCACAAAATGGCCCCCTCTATCATGATATCACTTTCATTTCTCCTCCTTTTTATTCCTCCTCCAACTCAGCCATCTAGAGTCTTCATGTTCCCATCCCCTCACTTCTACCCTTCTCCCTTTTTGTCTAGAAGATCTTAATTATTTCTCTTTCCTGGGGCCCTCCACGTGTGTCCTCCTTAGGGTCCTCCTTGTTATCTAGCTCCTCTGTGTTTGTGGATAGTAGCCTGGTTATCTTTTGCTTTAAGTCTGATATCCACTTATGAGTGAGCACATACCGTATTTGTCTTTCTGGATCTGGGTTACCTCACTCAGGATTTTTTTTTCTATTTCTAAACATTTGCCTACAAATTTCAAGATGTCATTGTTACCCTGAGTAATACTACATTGTGTATAGACCTATCAGAATGTCTAAGATTAAAAACACTGATGACAGTTTATGCTGGAGAGGATATGGAGTAAGGGGAACATTCCTCCATTGCTGGTGGGATTGCAAACTTGTACAGCCATTTGGGAATTTCCAAACTTTGGAAATGAGTATGGCAATTTCTTAGAAAATTGGGAATCAGTCACCTCATGACCCAGCAATACCACTCTTGGGCATATACTCAAATGATGCACAATCATACCATAATGACATTTGCTTAGCTGTGTTCATAGAAGCAGTATTTTTAATAGTCAGAACATGGAATCTACCCAGATGCCCCTCAAACAAAGAATGGATAAAGAAAATGTGGGGCATTTATTTATCATTTTAACAATTGAAAAATTATAATAATTCTTGAAGGTTCTTACTAGCCATTGATATTGCATTTTAAAGTTCTTTTTAACTTTTTAAAACTTTTTTATATTACATAAAATTTTTTTGCTCAAATTGTTACTCCTTTTTGAGACAGAAATTTCCATCTCCAGTGTTTCATTTTGATGGTTCAGGCATTTGTACTTTGGGTAGCCTAGTATCTTCCCTTGGTATTTAGCTACAATACAACGTTGGGGGAAACACACCATGCACGGAAGTTAGTTGTCTTCCATCTGAAGGTACCCAGTCATATTAACACTCTAGAACACAGCTGTAGCAAGCACTGTCTGCATGCTTCCTAAACCGGCTGCTGGGTCTTTGCCTTTTCAGTTACATTCGGGTTAAGCGAGACCTCTTCTATTCCCCATGCAGGCAAAGTCTTTTGCGCTATATCTTCATTCCATCTTTGCAAAGGGCTCTGTTCCCACTTTTTACCCTTCTAACACCATGTCTCCTCTAAGACTTCAGATTCCTTTAAACAAACAAAACAAAGTAAAACACAAAACAAAACAACTTTTATATGACTTTTCTGTTATTTTTTTAAGTTTCAGCTTTCCTGTTGATTATTTTAGTTTGTCAGTGGTCAGTTAGCTCTTGAAAATGGACCAAATCTTACCTACATAAGAACTGGGTAAATGTAGTTCTATAGATATACACATTTGCTTATTTTGTGTTGATTATAGGCATTTGATCTATCATGAAAGAACCAAAGTCTTTTGAATAAAATGGCAAAGTAACTACAAACTGCATGACCCAAGAAAACTTCAATACTTTGTTGTTCTTCCAGAGACATTTTCTTAACCACTTGACACATTTATTAAATGTATAAAGTTTTGCTGTGTGGTAGATGTTGTTGACCTAAGTATAAATGACTTGTTCATTCCTGTCAAAGAGATCACAGTTTTAGAGACACAAATATACCAGGAACAAATTAATTACTGATTGCAGCAAGTGTTCTGAACATAAATCAGCATGAATCAGAACACATTTAGTGGACTTAAAATAGGAACTTAGGCAAGGTACAAAAGGAGACTTTCCTGTAAAGATAATCTGAATGTCTGGCTTGTAGATCAAGAGTTTTCCTCATAATGAGTGGGAAAATAAGGCACCTTCCTTACAAGGATCAGTGTGTACATGCTGCCACATGAACAAAAGATCTCTGGCACGCAGTAGGTAGTTCGGGTTGGCTGAAATATGCTGAAAGATGAACAGAAGTTGGAAAGGCAGGCAGTGGTAGATCTCAAAGAAGTTTTTAGTGGCACAGGTTCTTGCACTGTGCAGTTTTAGTGATTTTTTTAATGTGGTATGGAGAACCTAAGGAAGGGAATCATTCTAGAGGTTGGCTTTTCTTGTTTGTTCAGACACTAGTATGACTTCTCTAACACCTGATTTCTCTTGTCTTCTCTCTCAGTGGTGATCTATTTGCTCAGGAAGCTATACTCTTAAAAAAGCAGGTGTGTTTGTGTGCGTGTGTGTGTGTGTTTATATACAGGGGGGTCTCTGTTAAGGTGAAACCACCACATTTTTGCTTTCTTGCTTCAAGTTGGCCTGGTTTTCTATTAGGATTCAGGGCTGGGAAAGGTTGCTTTCTATAGTCTTTGTTGCAAGGGCAAATCAGGGATTTACTTCTGTTAATCCCAGCAAGCACTTTTTCACATTTGAAGTAGAAAATCAAGTATTAGAACTTTTGACAAAAGTCAATTTATTGAAGGTGTTGTATCAAGTGGCCTGAATAACTTGTGATATCCTTTGCCTCTTAGAATGGACAAACTATAATTTTTAGTTTTATGATGGAACTTGTTTTATTATAAGTTTGTCTGCATATATGTAATATTCTCTGATCACATTAATCCTCTCTACTACCTCTTATTTATTTATATTTTTTATTAAAAATTTCCGCCTCCTCCCCACCTCTCTTTTTCCTTCCCCTCCCCCCACTTCCCACGCCCCACTCCCCTCCCCCTCCTCTTAACACTTCCTTTTCATTTTTCCTTCTGTAACAGGTCTCCTACTTTTGCTGACATAACTTACCCCAATCCTCTCTTGCACTTAATAGAATAGACGGTTATCTTGTAAACTGCCTTACTCATTTAACATGATTTTCTTCAATTCTACCCATACATATGCAAAAACACAACTATATTCACTTTTATGGCTCAATTAACCTTCACTGTATTTATGTGTATTATTTGAATTTCCATACAAATTTTTAATTTATTCATTGAAGTGTATCTAAGCTGATTCTATTTTCAAGCTATGGCTAATAGTGTAGCAATAAATATAGATGAGTAAATATTTCTGAATTTGCTAACTTTGCTTCAGCTATGGAGTATTTGGTAGTTGTATGGTGATTTTCATAAACCTTGGTCTAGAAGAGCTTTTTGATACTTTAGAAATAGATTCTCTTACATACAGAAGTGGGAAGTAAGCAAACTGAATTTAAAAAGTAGTCCTTTATTTGCCATTAAATCTGCTTTTGTGTAATTAAAAGATACTACTAATTAATAGATAACACAAGTGGGCATTAGTCCAGTCAATTTATTCTCCTTGCCATAAGAAAAAATGTTTTTACATTTTGTACCATGCTATTTATCTTTGTTCAACTTCAAATCCTCTTATCCTCCTTTGAAGTCTCCCAGAAGTGCTGCCATCACACTTCAGAGTGTAGAAATATTATTCAAAATTCCTAATCAGTTGGATTATTCAAAGAATAACAATAAATAGCACTTACATTGAGCTACATAGAAATGGTGGACTCTACACGCACCATCTCATTTTTCCTTCAGGAACTTGTGAGGTTGAAACCATTCTTACAAGTTGGAAATGTAGGTTTCACAAAGTTAACAATTTAGCTTGGAGTCTCATATCAAGCAAGTAGCTGACTCCAGAATGAAAATTTAAAATCCAGGACCTGGTTTAATTCTGGAACATTTTACTTTTTGCTATAGTAACATAAATATATAAGCAACAGAACCATAGATAACAACTCCTTTTCAAAGAACCAAGGTGGTAAACCAGGCTTGCCTGATGAAGCTGTGCAGGTCCTCTGTTGTATCAGGAAAACAATTCACCGTGGCATCTGTGACCCATCCCTCCACCTTTTTGGCTGTTTTGAAACTTGCAGGACAAGAACAATTCATACCAGCTTCTGACCCAAGTTTAGAATTCAAACTCATTGTCCCTATTTCAACTTTTATTGTTGTAAACTGAATACAAAAGACTTCTATTTATAAAAAAAAAAAGAGGCTTATTTCCTTCATTTTCCTGGAATTCCAGTACTACCATCTGTTGTATATGATAGACATAGTCAGGAACATCAGGTGAGGAGCCTGCAGTCCTCAGCCCCACCTCCACAGCCTCTGTGATCACAAAAAACACCTCCAAATGTCAGTTTTCTCTGGTCATTAAGCTTCCAACAAGAGACATGCTCAAACCACTGCATTCACTTATGTGATTATTTCCACCTTCTCTCTTCCTGAATACAGGATTCTGCCTTTTACTATAAGGCACAGAGTCGCTTGGAGAATTTTTTCTACCTAAAATTGCATTTAATTCAAGTAACATTTTTGTTGCATCTAAGATATGATTTTAACTCTGTAATGTAATCAATATAGAGAATTATTTAAAAGAATAGGCTACTGTTGGCCATTGCTATTTAGAAAATTACCGTGCTACATTCTTGGACTCTCATGGTTGATATAGTGCACATTTGTTTGCTATAGTGTTAGATTCCAAGAAGAGAGACAAGATAGAAGTAATTACATAAGTGAATGTTGTATTTAGAGTGTGTCTCCTGCTGGATGTTCAAGCTTCATAGAAAAATGGCATGCGGAAATGGGCCTTCACAATTGCAATTTCTAATAGCTTAGAAAGACAGATTCAGACTTGTGCTGACAGATTCCATCAAAGGCAAGTGTTTTTAGATAGTTTAGGGGTCATTTATTAGTAAGGGCTTTATCAGAAATTATCATCAAGTTGTATGGTGCATCCTTTGGTTTTACGATGGGGGGAGCAAACTCTAGAGAGGACACAATGAATGATAAATTTTTTCATTAAAATACCTAGTACATTTGCATTTATTTTCTGTGTATGTGCATGAATATATATAGAGCACCATATTCATGGTGGAAACCTAGAAGGTCTAAAGAGGGCACTGGAACCCTGGAACTAAGTGTTGGGTAGTTGTCCAAGAACCCAGGGTGCTGTGAACCAAACCTACCTCCTCTGTGAGAACAGTAAGTGGCCTTAACTGCTGTGCCATTTCTCCAGCCCCAACTAAAAACATTTTTTTCTCTCTATGTTTCCGGTTTTGTCTTTCCACCCTTACTCGCTAGCTACTATGGTTTGTATCTGAAAAGAATCCTACCAGCCAATTTTTAAAGGTTGTTTCCATCTGGTGGTGTTATTGGGAAGCTGGGGTCTGGGTGGAGGAAGTAGAGCATTAGGTAGACACTAAAGTGTATATTGAAAGCCTGGCCCCTCCTCTCTCACCCTGTTTCCTGGTGAGTGGTTTTCACCACATGCTTCTATTTTGATATTCTGTCTGACTCCAGGTGCAGAAACAAGAGATCTACTGACCTTGGATTGATACCTATGAAACAATGAAGTGAAATAAATCTTTCCTCTCAAGTTGATTTTCTCATTGTTTTGTCATAGCTATGCAAAGTTAACGTACTCACTCAGTGACTTTATTCCGAGGTGCTCATTTATCTGTGGATGCTTATTTATAACTTAATTATCTGAGGCTTGAATAAAATGAGGAATATGTGTTTTGTTTACTTGTTTATTTATTTTAGTAAATTTGATGATAACCACAAATTTAAAGGAAAAGAAGTGCGTGGCAAAATAAAAAGTTCCAAACTTTTGTAGATTCATTTAAATGTTGGGGATACTTTTCTGGTTAATAATCCATAACTGCCTGGGTACTGCAGAAAGATTTAGTTTTTATAAATTGGGCAGTTGTCTCTATTCAAGAGTACAGGACCTATATAGATGCTACAAACAATATTCTGTACTAGCAGAATTGAAGGCATTAATTTCTGGAAGTATTATTACTATCTCAAATCCTATGAAGTATCACCTGCTATAGGTTCTGACTATAGATATTACATGATGATCTGTTTAGTTTGTCTTAATATGAACTCTGTAGTTGTATAGTTTCTAGCTTTCCAAATGTTATAAGGCAGTTGTGGCAACATAAAAATCACCTTGGCCATATTGTGCCTCTCATCTTCGTCAAAATCTTCTACTTTATATCCCTCTTTGGTTCTTTGTTCTTACTGATGTTTTCGAGGGCTACTTCTTTTCTGTGATTCAATTAGAACTCAGTGATATTTTGTTTTGCTGCTGTTTCTACTGAAACATGCTCTGGGCATTTTTATGGCCAGTGAGGGAGACAGTTGAATATAGTGTTAAATAGGATAACCATGATGGCTATGTTCTAAATATTTATAAGAGGAATATTGAAGGAGGCAGAATAAAAAGTGAAGGAAAGTTGGTTTAGGTACTGGTGATCACTAACTTTAGGCAAAATAATCAACTTCTTTGAAGTTTTAACTTGTTCACGACGAGAACAATGATAATCATATAGACAGAAGTGTAGTATTTGAAGTTGGATCTAACCCATTTTAAGATGCCCCAAATAGCATCTTTTTCAGGTTGTCGTTTTATTTTTTTGGCATCCTAAAAGTTGCCAGGCCTAGTACATTGATTCTTCTATAACTTTGCAGCTTCTCTTTTAGTATCTGATCAGTTTCTTCATTTTGATGTTACTTTATCTAATGTAAATATGATCTCACATTTCTCTTTCTTTTACAAACATTTATACTATTTTTTGTTTGTGTGATGTTTCTGTTTTAATGAATGCCATCTGTGATTGTGGAGATCAAGGAGGCTGTCAGATTTCTATAACAGGTGGTTGCGAACCTCCCAGCATGTGTACTGGGGAAGAAAGTCAGGACTTCTGGAAGAGCAAGTGCTCATAATTGTTGAGCCATCTCTTCACTCCCATAAACAATTTTCTTTTGATTTTGGAGTTTGGATTTGGTTCACTTTTGGTTTTGAAAATCCTGGACACTGAAGGTTAAATGACAGAGATTAAGAGCCTTGACAGATAAGAGGCACAAAGATCATTTCCTATAACAAAGTCTGTTCTGGCATTAAAGTGTCTTTGCTTTGTTGATTTGCTTCGTTGCTTCTAAAAACTTTATGCTTTATGAAATCCATTTGTTGGCAAGCTAATGGTTCTACTTAAAGTACATACAAATGAAATAATATATTTATATTCATTTGTATCTTGACATTTTCACCAACTATTATGTTTATATTCCAGATTTAAAATTAATTTATCTAGATTTTAGCATGCAGATCTACAGCAAAAATATGTAAATCAGTGGAAAATCAGAAAATACTCCAACAAACATTTTAAAAAGAAGGAAGTTGGACCAAAGAGTATATTGTAAAATACATGATACTGTTAATAATTGGAAATATGCAAGTTAAAACACCATTACAAACCCACTAAATTGGGAAAGAATGTAAAAATTGTGGCAGTACTCTGTAGTATGCTGAAAAGAAATAATGAGAACCTTCATACTTATTAGAAGAAACTTAATACATGTGGCTTGAAAAACATCTTAGCTCCTTGCTTGGCAGCATATCAACTCCTCATTATCTATATACTATAGAAAGACAGGTGCACAGGTGAATTAAGATTCCAAAATTTTTATTGTATATATACTTGTGTATTTGCGTATGTGTAAATGTATGTGTGAGTGCACGCATAGTCCAGGAAAGAGAACTGGATCCCTGGAGCTGGAGTCACAGGCAGTTGTCAGCTGCCATGTGAGTTCTAGGCAAGTGACCCTAGCTCCTGAGACTTCTCCCAAGCCCTTGAATGAAGATGCATGACTAAGAAAATTTACAACGTGATTGCTCACAGTTGCTTAAACTGAAGGAAGCTGTAGTACAGTTCTGGAGTGGAATATGAGAGAGTACAGATGTGAGTTCAGATCTATACACCTCATGTTTCCATGCATCCTGTCCTGGCTTTACCCACCTCATCACTCTTCTGCGCTAGACTGCTGGGCAGTTTCCTTAAAATAACACAAGTTATAGATATGGTTAATTTTACATATTACAGACTCAACGCTTTCTACTTTCACTCCCTTTCCTCATAAATCTAACAGAAGCAGTATGTGGCATTTGTTCAATCAGAGAACAAAGCAAAAGAGAAGTGTGATGATGGTTATATTTCCCTACACAGGTCAAACCCGTGCAATTCTGCTTATCTTGGTTATGAGCTCCTTATTCTTATCAAGGGTCATTGGAAATTCCAGGAGATAAAGTTCAGCCAGAGGCCAAGTCAGCACAGATAATTCAAATGTCAGAGAAAATATCTGACAACATTCTACGATTCTGTACCCAAACCATTAGGAAATAATTGGTTTTCTATTGTTTTAATAATGTATATATGCTGGTGAACAGATTTTGAAATTTTAATTTTCCTCTCTCCTATAAAAACTTGAGGAAAAAAAAGAAAAAGATAAATGTTCCATCCATGATCCCCCAAACCCTATTACTCTTCTAAGCTTTCTATTGCTGGTTTAGGATTAGGGGATTTAATACAAATATTAGGGAATAAAATCTTATATAACACCACATCTCTCTCTGTAGCATCAGTCTATTGCTGGTCCGACAGTACTTTGTTTTCAAGCACTACACACCTGACAATCCCTTAAAATACTCTGTGAGTTAATTGTAACCCGCTAGCAGTAAGTATCCTAGCCATTTTCTCACCTGTGTCTGACAGCATTTGTTAAGCTTTACTACTTATAATGCCAGACTTAAATGGAGACATACCAGGATTATAGGCACTTTGGAGGATTTAAATTGTTTCCAAAGGAGAATTTGGCTTTCAAACTCAAGATTTTCTTTTCTTTTTTTGTCTGTAGGTAAAAACATCACTGTACTGCAAAGTGAATATATTCATGATACGTTATGGAAAGGAGGAAACCCAGATTATTAAACCTTCCTGGAAGTAACTAATAAGAGACACCCTAAGGGCTCTGTCTCACCATATATTATTTATTTCTGTTACTCCAAGGCCTGCCAAAGAACCTGCTTGACTGGCATCTAAATGTGATCTTGGTTCACATAGTACTCTGCTTTTGGAGTGAAGTGTTTAACTCACTTAACGAGTTAATGAGTCTTAACCTGATACATGTCAAAAAGAATCTGTGATTTGGACCAAAGTTATGCATATGCTGAAGAGCTACATGTTACTGTGCCCTGATCTATTAGTTGGTATTCAATATTTTTATCTGTAAACTTAAACAGAAGTGGGTTGATTTAGATGTGAGCTTGCACTTGGATGTGATGAAATTTACTTCTGTCCTTGTTGAAATAAGTTCTTGCATTTAGACTGAGATTATTCTGTCTAACATTATACATTAAAAAGAAAAAAATATCCTAGCATTTAATGTATCCCTGGCTCAAGATCTCATTTCACAAACACCTATTCTTGTATTAGAGTCTGTTCTACAACTTCACAAAGATATTCAACATGGCCATTTCACTTCCAGAACTCTGGAGAAATCGATGTCATTCATAATACCATCGTGAGATCATAGATTAAGGGATTGATGCCTTGTTTTGAGATGCATAAAGACATGTGGGTTAAGTCAAAGTCATCGATGCTGCCTCAGAAGACTTCTGTTTTGCAGTGAAATTCTTATATTCTAAGCTGCCCAGTTTGGGATAGCATGTTAAGCAGTAGTAGATGATTACTAGAGGGGCTAAGAAGTCACTTTGGTGCTCTAAAGCAGAGATCTAAGCAGGAATGAGCTAATGAAGGTTCTGAATATCTGATTATCCTTTCCTGATAATATCTAGTTTGAGACAGTCACAGGTCTTACTGTTAGATTAAAACCATCAAGGAAATAAATATATTCTCTAGAATTCCTTTTTGAAAATATATTTATTTATCTGTTATTTGTATATTTATTTAATTTATAGTCTCAGTGTTGCCCTGGCTGGTCTGAAACTCACACTATTGACCAGAATGGCCTTTGACTCACAGAGATCTTCTTCCTGCTTCTATCTCCCAAGTGCTAGCATCAAAGGCATGTGCCATCACATCCAGCTTTGGAATACATATATATAAACAACATATTTGTTATTTATAATAACGGCACCATATAGCTTTATTTATCTGAAATTGATCAAATTCTATGACACCACATGGCACAAGAGCCAAACCATTGCTAGAGAGAATATTTGTCTTCTTTTATTTAACAATAGATACTTTCCTGCTAATATAGACTTATTTATTTATTGTAATCATTTAAAATTAGCATATAAAATAATGAGATCCATTATAAGGCTGTTATATGTTCATTGTTTTTGTTGAGTCTCCTCCTGAACTCTTCTTCTCAAGTCTCCTCTCATCTACTGGTCCCTTTTCCTCTTTAGCAAACCCACCTGTTATCCTTCATATTCCCTAGACAACCCTCACATAAGACCTCTATTTCTGTTCTCATGCTCCTCTTTCTAGTTTCATGATCTATTACATGCCAAAGATACACATAGATTAAAGTAAAAATACAGGGTCCATATATGAGAAATCCACAGCCAATATAACAATAAATGCGTAAAACCCAAGATCATTTACTCAAAAATCTGGAAAAAATAAGTGAGTTCACTGTGTGTACTTGTATTCAGTATGGCTTGAAATTTCATCTAGTGCAATAAAATCATTAGCAAATAAAAGGTGTACAAAAGAAAAGAAGATAAACTATCCCTATCTGAAGTTGATGCAATTCTGTACTTAAAGATCCTATGGACTTCACCTGAAAATTATTGAACCTATAAATAAATTTTCTCTTAAGAAATTAAGAAAATATTCTTTTTAACAGTAGCTTATGAATACCCAGAAATAAACCTACCAAGGAAGTGAAATGTCTCTATAATTAAAAGTTTAAGACACTGAAGGAAAAGAAAATTTAAAGAGGATAGTAGGACATGGAAAGACTCATCCCATGTTCATGGGTAGGCAGAATTAGTATTGTGAAATGTCCATATTACCAAATGTTGTCTACAGATTAGATTCAATGCGATGCTCGTTCGACTTCTACTGATAGTCTATATAATTTGTTGACCAAGTAGTTAAGGTCCTTTAAATTAAGCTTGTGTTGTTCACTACCATTGTGCCTCTTCTGTTATAGAAAATAGCATATATAAAATTTAAAAATTATTCACTAGGATTTTCTAAAACCAGTTTTTAAAATTTTTGTGTGTGCACACATGTCAATGCAAGCTTGCAGGCTTGCGTGTGCACCTGCAAGAAGTTGACTAAAGAGGCCAGGAGAGGGTGTCAGATGCCCGGGAGCTAAAGTTATAGGTAGTTGTGAGGTGAGCTGTCTGATGTGAATACTGGGAAGGGAACTCCGATCTATCTGAAAAAGCAGCAAGAACTCTTAAACTCTGAGCCATCTCTCTTCACTATAAGTTTAAATTGCTGAAAAAAGAGAAAGATCTATTCCAGTAGTAAATTCAAATCCATGAACATTGACTGAGTTCTAAGCCTACATAAGTGGAGAGAACTGCTACTCCAGAGTCCAATTCACTTTGCTAATATTTCTGATAGGCAAAATAATCCTGCTTAATATAAAAGATAAAGAAATGAAGACATAAGAGAGATTGACATTGGCTTGATTGTGCCCTATCGTGAATTAAAGTGGTTTAATTCTTTATTCTTTCTGTGACTACAGCTCTGTGAAATGTCTGTCTTCCTATAGCCTTCAAGTTGTCCTTTGATATCAAATCCATCTGTCTAATCATTGAAATTCTGATGAATTTCTTCTAAACTTTGGCATGGAATTTATGTCATGGGATTGTCTGTTAACTTGCTATGCATGAGGATCTCCATCAAATTGAAGTTTCCATGTACTGCAAATAAAAACAAACAGAACTGGCAGCATCATTTTTGAACTTGAAAAGCATTATCCATGAGTGATATTGTTCTCATAGATGGCAAACTGTGTAAGTATGTTCTCTGTCAGCTCTACATCAGTCTTTCACAAGGGCAAGAGAATCTGAGATTGTCTTTCTAATATACCACATATCCTGGGAATGACTTAAACTTATGGATTAAGTATAAACTCCTGAAGTATTGCCTAATATATCATGAATAACAAGAAAGAAGAGTTCTTGGATGAATAAAATTAGTGTGTTCATATTCTGTGTTATACTCTATCAGAGGGAATCATATAACAATCAGTGAAGTTTTTTCTATTAGAAGTTTTTCTATTTCTGTCATTACTAGTTAGGACCCTCTCTGTTTATTCGAAGATTAAGATTATGGGGAGGTGAGATGGCTCCTTGGGTAAAGGTAATTACTTCCAAGCCTGATGACTTCTGATGGATCATTGAGGAAGGATCATATGGTGGAAGAGAGAACCTATTCTTGTAAGTTGTCCTCTGACTTTCACATATACCTGTGACACATACACCCTCCCAACATATTTAAAGATGTTTATGAAAATGAATGTTG
>JABTXL010008037.1:9823577-9839230 GCA_025134845.1 Neodon shergylaensis | reverse complement strand
ATACACCCTCCCAACATATTTAAAGATGTTTATGAAAATGAATGTTGTTAGGATGTATTTGAGGATGTGGATGAAAGCATATAATTGTGCCCCCATAGAAACACTAAACGGAATTACCCTGAGTGACTGATTCAGCTGCATAGTGTAACTGAGGGACTGCCAGAGCGCTAATGTCATTTCCGGAGTGTTTCTCTTCTGCACTTACCATTACGAAGAAGGAAACTGTGACCATTTTCCTGCATTGAATTGAGTTTTACAACTTCTACTTTGTCTCCTTGCTCAAGTTCAAATTAAAAACATTCTGTAAAACTAAACAACTTCTCATTTGTATCAGGGAATTGCAGTAGGCATAACTCCTACACTTCAATTAGTAATCTTTAATTAGCCCAGAGTCCCTGGTGTCTTGTGTGTTGCTGCACACATTTATAACCTTTTTCTCAAGTCTGCACAGACTGACATAGTAAATGGTATGTAGCCCAGGTGCGGATCGGTAATTCTTTTCCCAAGGGCTTTTTTTTTTTTTCCAAGTCTCATGTTCTGTGGTTCCTATCCTGTAGCCTGAGGGGAAGTGATGCTTCTTCTGAGACTGATACAGCCATGGTCCTATGGCTGGTGCTCTCTCTTTAATATAAACAAGACGCGGACATCTGGGCACTGTGGTTTGTCCATGAGCCAAATAGCTGTGGTCATTCTAAAGGAGACAATGCATAATGAGATTTGCCTTCTATAGACCAAGCCTTGGTGGTAACATGCTGTCATGGTCCTGGATTTTACAGTATTGTCTGGTACTTGTGAAGTTAGACAATTTGGAGAGTTTTAGAGATAAAAAGTAGTGTGTGGTTAAAGCAATTATTAAAGACTACTATGCAAACAGTATGATGGCACATGGGAGCTGGATGCTGGAGATCAGAAATCTGAGCTCAGCTTGGGTTACCCAAAGAGTTCAAGTTCAGCCTAATCTAAGCTACTTAGTGAGATCCTATCTTACAAAAAAATAAAGACAGAAAAAAGAAAAAATACCAAAAACAAGCACTGGTGTTGTAGTAGGGGCGGCTGGGCTGCATCCCCGGCACCCGGCCGCCCACATGGCTAGCTTATGCCCCGAAATAATTACACGAAAACTGTATTCTTTTAAACACTGCCTGGCCCATTAGTTTTAGCCTCTTAACCCGTTTCTAATAATCTATGCAGCACCACGAGGTGCGCTTACCAGGAAAGATCTTAACCTGCGTCTGTCTGGAGTGGGAGAATCATGGCGACTCACTGACTCAGCTTCTTTCTCCCCGAATCCTGTTCTGTTTTCTCCGCCTACCTAAGGGTTGGCCTATCAAATGGGCCTAGGCAGTTTCTTTATTAATAAGAAATCACTCCCACATCACACTGGGGATGTAACTCAGTGCTAGAATATTTTTCTACAACACACATAGTCCAGGATTTGATAAATAGCACAAAACAAAGCAAAACAAGACCACATTCTGTTTCAAGTGTGAACATCTGCTACCTGGAACGATCAACTTGATTGATAACTACTCAGTAAAATCTCCACCATTTGCCCACATGGAGAATAGAGTGCATCCTGTACTCCAAGAACTTTTGCTAAAAAGAAACTTTTGTTTTCTGATTGTCTTTGAAGTCTCATAAAGTAACCAATATAAATTGTTTCATCTTCTAAGCAGCAGCTCATATAAGAACAAGAAGAAAGAGATTGCAGCACAGCATTTGAAATTACTCTTACCCAGTGGTAGGGTCATCTCCTGCAGTGCCTCATTTTGAGTATCACAATTACAGTTGGCCTATCTGAGACATTGTCAGTTCCTTAAGCAATATCTACTTATCTCTTAGTCTTCCCAGTGGGCCTCATTGCTTACACAGGGAAAAGATGAGGGGGAAAGCAGCATTAAACGAGCACCCTAACTTTATGGGGTGTATCTCCCAGCCTTTAAGCTTCCACACAACGTAAGATTGTATTGCTTTCAAGAGGGGCTCTCAAGGACTCTCCAATGCTGTGAAAAAAATTCCTCCTTGGAGAAATCAGGTTACAGACTCTATGTATGAGGCAATTCTGTATGTTAAATGCATTATATGGATAAACACAGAAGAAAGGATAAAAGGCATAAACACAAAGTATTGGCCATTGGATGACAGATGGTATTTGTTCTTTGTGTCCCCAGCCATATTTTGTATCACGCATGAACATTACAATTGCATTAAGAACAAAATATATGTATTTTAGTGAAGTAAAAACATTTAGTTCTAGCCCAGCGGTGGTGGCACATGCCTTTAATCCCAGGACTTGGGAGGCAGAGACAGGAGGATCTCGGTGACTTCGAGGCCAGCCTGGTCTACAGAGTGAGTTACAGGGAAGGTTCCAAAGCTTCAGAGAAACCCTGTTTTGAAAAACAAAATTAAACAAAAAACCCCAAATATTTAGTTTTAATACTCTACCTGTTCTGGTTATGTGTCTGAGTAAACATGACACACATTTACAAGGGTTTTCTTCCTAAATTTCCAGAACATGCCTCTCCCTGTCCCTGTACTGCTAGGACTACTTACAGAATTAACTCAGAGGATCTAGAATATTCTCTTGACCCTTTGATTGATATTATTCATCTCTGTCTGAAATGCTTGTGTGCACGTGCATGTAAGCATATATGTATGCATGGGTGTGTATGTATGTGTGTGTGTTTTCTTTTTAAAACTTTTTGGTCGGCATGAAAACTTTCCACCCAGAGGGCTCTTTTTGGTCTTATTTACAGCTGAGGAAATAGTCAATAGCTAAGTGTTGAATAAGTCATGGCTATCAGTAAATACTGCCAAGTGCTTCAGAAAAACATTAGCCATTGTTATCACTAGTAGACTTGTAATTCACTCCAAACAACTTAAAAATAAGCCAGAAGAGATCAGCATACTAGATGACTGTTCATGCTTTCGAAGCTCTAATTTGTGTATTCCTAACAGAAATACTTTTCCTTCCATTTTACAAAACTGGTGTGCCATTTTCCACATGAAGCAAATGAGGCAAATGCCTATGGAAATTAAATACCTTTTGCATGCTCATAAAACTAGCAGTGCTCAGCTTGTGATTGACATCTCCGGTTTCTGCTTTAATCACCATATTATTGGATAAAAGCCAGAACTCTAGAGTTGTCATCTAGGAAATTTTGCACACATCAGTACATATAAACTCAGGTCCCCAAGTGATTGCCAACTCAGAGTCACATCAAAGCGAAAGCAAGAACTGTATATAAAAACCTCCATCCAATATGTAATGTTTACACTGTACATCTCCAAAATTCAAAACCCCAAAATGTCAATTATACAAGTTTAATTTCACATTACAAAATATGTAATGATTAAAAGCAGCATCACTTTGTGTGAACCTCACATATCTTGAAAATAATGCTAATCTTAAACATGTATTTAAATGCTAATAGCTCAAGTATGTAAAGTACTCTTAAAAAATCAATAGAATATTTAGTGAAATCCTGAAGAGACATAGAGATGAATATAGATTCCCACAAAATTAGAAAGCTTCACAAAATCTGAGAAATGCAAATTTGTGGGAAAATCTTTATTTTTCAACAATAATATAGAAGAATATTAATATGGCAGTACTGTGATATTTTGTCAAGAAAGCTGGTAAAGTTTCTTTAAAATGTAATTCACTTTACCACCAGGACTTGTGAAACAATGCCCTCATATAGCATCTGGAGTGTCAATTAGGGCAGATATGAAGACTAGCAATTCATCTTGTTATTTTAAGATCCCTAAATGTCCCCATCCTTTTTGTCTAATTAGCACTTCTTAGAGGAAATAATCAGAGATATAGGCAAGACATTCTTTTGTTCATCTTAGTATTTTAGTATTTGTGTGTGTGAGAGAGAGGGGAAAAGGATGATGGAGTACTCAGCCTACAAAATTACTTAGGAGTAACTAGATAGATAATTGCATGCATCTAGAAAAATATTTTTAATCTTCTAGGATAGTGCTCATGATACAATGCTATGTGATAAAAAAAAGAGGGACTGAAATACTAAACTGAGATTAAATTATATGTGCATGTCTGAAAATTGGGTGGAGAGTCTGAGCTGTCAGGTATTTATTATTTTCATATATTTAAAGTTGTTCATGATTTTGAACATGAACCAAAAAGAAACACTATGAGGAATAGATAAATAACCTGAAAATACAGGGTAAGAACTTAGTGATTCATCCAGCACAAATCTATATTGACAATATCTATGTGCCAATAGTAGAATCCTTGAAAATAGATGGTACAATTTAAGTTAAATGTTATTTTACAGCCTAGGTACCAAAAAAGAAAACAGAGATAGTTCTCATTTTTTCCATATATATGATGCACTAATCCCACCTCTAAAAACAGAGACTAAATTTTTAAATTATGTATATGCTTGTATGTTTATGTGGGGATATTTGAATGTTTTCAGGTGCCAGTAAATGCTAGAAAAAGGTAATGGATCCCTTGGAGTTGGAGTTAGAAGTAGTTGGAAGCTACCCCATGTGGGTACTGGGAATTAAAATCTAAGCTACTAAAGCATCTTTCCAGCTCTCAACGATCCTTTTGAAATGTAGTTAGTGACCATATCTGCTAGTTCTTATTTCACTGATTCCACCAACTACAATTCAAAAGTACTTGAAATAAATGTGTTTATAATGAGCACATGGTTCTTTGTCATCTCTCTAAATATGACAGTGTAAAAACCATTTTGTTAGGGAGAATTTAATTGAAACAGTAATTATAAATCTATAAATAATATAAAATATACAGGAGTGTCTGTATAGATTATATGAAAATTTTATGGCATTTTGTATGTGAATACTGGACATCTGCAGATTTTTGGTACCCACTGGGGATCCTGATCAAATCTCTCATCATTCCTGAGGGATGATTATATGTCAGAAGTACATGAAACCATGAATAGTTATACCTCCAAATTTATTGCAGTTTTGTTCACAATGTTATCATGTTATAGTGACAGACAGACCCACTCTTATGTATCATGGCTTATAACAATCAAATTTATTTCAGCCTCACAGTATATTGTGGGTCATCATGTAGCTCATGCTTTCATGCCATCCATGAAACACAGATAAGGACCTGACATACAAGGAACAAAGCAAATCTACACTTTTGGACAACTTAGTGTCTAGTTTTCTCTTTCTCTTTCTTTCTCTCCTTTCCTCTTCCCCACTCCCTCTATCTCTGCCTCTGCCTCTCTCCCCCTCTTTTGCTAACATTTTTTTTTATATTTTATTGAAAATAGATTTTTTCACAAAATATATCCTCATTATAGTTTACCTTCTCTGCTCTTCCAAATTCTTTCTGTTCAGATCCATCACCTTTCTGTCACTCATTTTAAAATAATCATACTTTTAAAAGATAATATTAGATGAAATTAAAATGTAATAAGACAAAAGCTAATGTATTGGAATTGGACAAAACAAAGAAAGGGAAAAGAGCCCAAGAGAATGAATAAGAAACAAAGACCCACTTTTTTGCACATTCAGGAATCCCATAAAAACACTAAATTGCAAGTGATGGGCCACTCTGACTCCATCTTAAGATGAGCAGCCATTTTATTAAAAACTTAAAACAAATTTACTTTTGTTTACTACAAAGCTTGCATATCTGAACCTTGACATGCTCCATATCCTATACCCTAACATCTACCCTGATAAGTAAAAGATATTCTTCCAAATAATTATGAGATGTTCTGACAATTTCCTACATAACCAAAATTCCACTGGAAATCACCCAACCCTTGGAAACCCCTAGGCTTGTAGTTTGGGGATTTTAAAACCTCCTCTTCTACTATGTTCAGAGCTCTCCTTTCAAACCTTGCTTTAGGGAGATACCCTTGTTTGAATTTCTAAGAAAACTTTCTTAATTTGACCAAAATATTTCAGTCAGTGTCCTTTAACTCATTTGGTGTTATTAATAGAATCCATAATATATACACAAAGGATGTGTAGAGTAAAAAGAGAAAAGTGTGTGTGTGTGTGTGTAATTTAAAAAATAAAAAAAAAATGAGATTGTCTTAGTTAGGTTTCTATTGCTGTGAAGAGAAACCATGACCACAGCAACTCTTATAAAGTAAAAAACATTTAACTGACACTACTTTACATTTTCAAAAGTTTGTTCTGTTATCATCAGGGTACGGCATTTCAGTGTACAGGCAGACGTGGTGCTGGAGGATTAGATGATTGTCCTTATATCTTGACATACAGGAAGTAATTTGAGTCAGTTGGCATTGCTTGAGTATAGATGCGACCTCAAAGTCTACCTTCACATTGACATACTTCCTCCAACAAGGTGACACACCAAGTGACACTCCCTTTAGGGGCTATTTTTCTTTTAAATCACCACAGAGATAAAATTGTTAAAAATTAAAAATTGTAAAAAGGGAAATCCTGACATGATATTGTAAGACAAAGACCCTCTTTGTGTGGTGCATTTACACAATGGAGTACTACACAGCAGAAAAAAATAACAACATCTTGAATTTTGCAGGATAAGAGATGGAGCTAGAAAGCATCATTTTGAGAAAAGTATCACATGTATGGGGACCTTGGGGTAGGGTTGAAGCGGAGAGGCAGGGAGGGGAGCAGAGAAAGATGAAGAGCTCAATAAAAATCAATAAAAAAAGACCACCCCCCCCCAAAAAAAAAGAAAGGAAAAAGTCTAGTAGAATTAGAATTCGGTGCTAAAACCATCCGACTCTGAGCTTTTTTTTTGGATTGGTAGACTATTAAGGACTGCCTCTATATCACTAGGGCTTATACGTCTGTTTAAATTGATTATCTGATTTTGACTTAAGTTTTGTAAATAGTATGTGTTGAGAAAATTGTCCATTTCTTTTGGATTTTCCAATTTCATAGATCTTAGGCTTTAGAAGTACTGCCTTTCTTTTCTCTGGATTTATTTCATTGACTCTTATTATGTCCTCATTTTTGTTTCTAATTTTACTAATTTAAGTGTTCTTTATCTGTTTTTTAATTAATTTGGATAAGTGTCTGTGAATTTTATTTTCTCAAAGCACCAACCATTTGTTTCATTGATTATTTGTATGTTTTGTTGTTGTTTGCTTTTCTATTTTACTGATTTCAGCCATAAGTTTATTTTTTACTTTCTACTCCTTTTGGGTATGAGATTTCTACTCTTTATTCTAGAGTTTTCAGAAGTGCATTAGGTTGCTAACATGAGATCTATGTGTGTGTGTATGTGTGTCTGTCTGTCTCTCTCTCTCTGTGTATGCACTTAGTGACCTGTCTTAAAAGTTTCTTATTGTGTTCTATAAGTTTGGATATGTTGTTTATCCATTTTCATTCAAATCAAGAAAGTATTTACCTTTTATTCTTAATTTCTATCTTGACCCACTTTTTTCATTTTGTTGTTCCATTTCCATAAGTTTGTAAGTTTTCTGTTGTTGATGATATCCAACTATAATCCAGGGTAGGATTAAAGATAGAATTCAGGGTTCCATTTAAAATTTCTTGTGCCTATTGAGACTTGCTTTGTGTTTGAGTATATCATCAATTTTTGAATGGTTGCATGAAGTCCTGAGAAGATGGTATATTCTTTCTGTTTGAGTGAAACATTCTCTAAATATCTGCTAGTCCATTTGGTTTATTTAAGAATATCAGTTAGCATTTGCTAACTGATTTCTACTGGGTAGTAAATCTGAACGGTCAAGAAACTAATGCAAACATCCCTATGAGTCTTTAAATTTTTATCAAGTCAAGTCACTTGTAATGCCTTCCAGTGAGGACCACCATTATATTCTCCTTTTTCCTCTTTCTCCTTTCATCTGTCCTTCCTTTCCTTCTTCTTTTCCTTTCTTTTGTCATCTTCTTAATAAACACACCCATGGCATTTCTCTGTTTCTTTCATCCTTTACATTCTTTAATATCTCTTTATCTACTGTCTGTTCTGAAACCATGTGATTAACTTTCATCATCTCTCTGTTTCTCTCTTTGTGCATCTTACATACTCTCTCTTCTCTCTCATTCTTTCTTTCTCTCTCTCTCTCTCTCTCTCTCTTACACACACACACACACACACACACATTCAAGGGAAGAACTGCAGAATATAGGACAGTTGAACTAGGACCTCAGATCTAATTTTAAACTCTGATGGGTTGACTTTGGGTAAATCACCGACTTGACCCCCATTTCCTCAACCATACAAGGAAGAAAAGCCTTCAAGATTCATTCTATTTTTGACTCTGTAAGTTTTCTAACACCTTACCGGTGACATTTCTTTTGTGTCCCAAAGTCCTACTTTTGCAAAATCCCAAGGCCACAGGCAGTTACAGTGCAATATTACATTTTGGTTTCTTTTTATAATATGTAGAAGATAATGTAACAGCATTGAAACAGAATGATGGGTGCCTTTTGGTGTGGTAGAGCCTTTCTCAGCCTTTTGTTTGCAGAGTGAGGGTCCTAGAGACTTAATACCCCAGCTGCCATCAGGTTCATTTCCTGCAAACCCAAAGGATGTAATTCATGGACCACAGGGAAAGAGCTTTAGAATAATACTATTTCTCCATAGGAAGCCTAAGCAAGGAAAGAAGGCATAGTGCCCTAAGGCAGAGAAGCAGAGAGGTACCTGAGAGTGGGATTCTGCCTCACTGCCTTAGAAGTTAAGGCTTTGTGGCATAGGAGAAGGAAAAGAGAATGAGATGGTTAGTCCAGCTCTTGTTTCAGGTGTCCAGGTGTTTGCAGTTTCAGCCAGGGCCTCAGTACTATTTCCAGAAAAGAGTACTGTCTCAGGAAAAGGAATATTGAAAAGCAATCACCTTTTGGGAGTGTTCACCCTCTGGCCATGGTGGAACCAGAGATTCTTTGACTTAACACCTCTGTCATCTCTGGTCTTCAGCAAAGACAATTCTGCTAACAGACCCAAGGACCTATCTGACTTTCCGGCAAGAAACATACTGCCTACTTTCTTTAAGATCTTTTAACCCTAACCTGCCTAGCTAATTTCCTCCTCCAGTTGTCCTCAGAGTTAATAGGGAAATGGGGATTTAATCCCATCCCATGCTTGAGGGACCACAGATTACCAGGAAACTATGATCCCTTATCTGAGTCTTTACTCTCATTAGTGAAATAACTAAAAATGTTCTTGATACTCTGGACTTTCTTACCCCTTTTCTGAATCCTTAGACTCTCCCTGAACTGTGTAGTTGCTTGCTGACATCCATTGAAAAGTCATGGCTTTATCTCCTGTTGCCTGCCTGGATTCTCAGTTTGTCTTTTTTTTTTTTAATTGTTTTTCTTTTCTTTTTTGTTTTTTCTTTCAAACTTTGGTAAAATTGTTCTCAAACAGCATTCCCAGTCCTTCCTTCCTTCCTTCTTTTCCTTCCTTCCTTCCTTCCTTCCTTCCTTCCTTCCTTCCTTCCTTCCTTCCTTCCTTCCTTTCCTCCTTCCTTCCTTCTTTTCTTCCTTTCTTCCTTCCCTCCTTCCTTCCATTATTTTTTACATTCCTTCCTTTCATTTATTATTTTGAGACTGGGTCTCACTATATAGCCCTGGTTGGCCTGGAATTCTTTACATAGGCTAAGATGTATTCAACTCATGTATGTCTACCTGCCTCTGCTTACCCAGGACTGGGATTAGAGATAGATGCCACCACACCTGGCTCTGAGTCCATTTTAAAATATCCCGTTAATGGGAGTAAGTGTTCATGAACCAACCTTGGTTTCTTTCCTCAGTAATAACAAGGCTGAAACTACTCTTTGAGGCTTGCATAAAGCTGATCTTTATGGAAAGCTACAGCTTGTCCGATCTATTCATGGGGAAGCAAACGACGTTGTTAGAGGTACCAACCTTATCCTCACTATGTGCAATATTTTTGAAAAAGACAAGGTTTTATTTATTTCTATTAGTTTTCATACTAATACTACTAATTCTTTTCATACTTTGATCATGTTTTTCCCCCTTCCTCCAACTACTCCCAGATCCTCTTCCACCTTCATGCTTAATCAAATTCATGTTCTTTCTCTTGACAAAAAGTAAAAAGACAAAAAAAGAGGTGAAAACAAAAATACCACAAACAAACAAACATGGAGTCAATTTTGTGTTGGCCAACTACTCCTAGTCATGTACTTGCCCAGAAGTGGGCTTGATATACCCAGTAACACTATTGCATAAATATTGATTTTCCCTCTGCAAAGACAATATGAATAAATTGTAAATAGTTTTTTAGATAGGGGTGGAACCCTGCGTCTACTTTCTCCTCTTCCCCTTCTCAGTGCTGATGCCTACTACATGCAGAGTCTGAGCCTGGAGAGCTGTCAAGTGAATTTGAGACAGGATAGAAAGATTCACTATAAACTTGGAATAGCGGAAGAGTTGTTTCTAGGTCATATGGAAAAAAGCCTTAGCAATGGAGAGTATTCTGCATTTTGGACAAAAATACAGTAAAATTGTCAGTGAAAACTATTCTACTGCAAAGAATGGCTGACACTGGAGAACTAATGTTTTCTTGCTGAAAGTTCAGTCCGGTCAGACACTCCTTCATGTTCATGGAGAAATGAAGCAGGGAAGCAGGAGTAAGTGAAGGTCAACAGAAACCTCAGTGTGGGAAATCACAAATGCTTGGCAAAAAAGACAGGCTGCTCTGTCTTAAGAGTATGCACTTTTGGAGTATACCATCCATGAAATTCAGCAGGAGCCTGTTACAAATTGTGTAGTCCAAGTCATTTCTAAATCTATTTATAAAACATGTATTCCTACTTTAAGCAGGATGGTAGAAACTGCGTTAAATGGTTGAATGTATCTCTGGATAGTTATTTCAAGTAGTCTGTGAACACGTGACAGTGTTTCATGGCATTACCAAGAATACATGGATTATGTGCAGACTTTTTCAGTGTGGATCCCACATTTTGTGGTATGGGAGGTTCTTCTGTCTGTGTGTTGCTTTTATTGGTTAACAAATAAAGAACTGCTTTGAGCCTATGGCAGGGAAGAACAGAACTAGGTGGGGAAAGGGGGAAAGGTAGGCTGTATGTTGGGAGAAAGAAAAGCAAAGTCAGAGAGAAGCTATGGAGCCTCTGGAAACAGACACTGGGAAAATTATCCAGTAAGCCACTGGAAACAGACACTGGGAAAATTATCCAGTAAGCCACTGTCATGTGACAATACACAGATTAGTAAAATGCGTTAAATTAAGATGTAAGAATTAGCCAATAATAAACTAGAGCTAACAGGCAAAGCAGTATTTTAATTAATACAGTTTCTGTGTGATTATTTTGGTTCTTGGCAGCCGGGACGAACAAGTGGCTCTTTGCAACAATTTTGTACATGTCTGTCTCTAGTAAAACATTGGGTATAAGTTAAAGTAACCAGAAACAACCACAGCTTTCACCAAATCATCCAGGAAGCTGATTAACTAATTGGAATTTGCATGACCTTGAGGTTGGAGTATTATGGGTTCAGAACCAAATCACAATTTATCTTTTACTAACATTAGCGGCCTAAGAAGGCATTTCTTGTCCAGCTCCTATGTCTGATCTAGCATCCTGTGACTGATATATGAAACATTTTGGAATGTGTGGAATATGTTAACTTAAAACCCTGGTCCCAGCAACCAAAAGACTGAGTCATTAGTACTACCCAAGGCTTGTAGATGAGGTCTGCCTGTTTTCCTGTAACCGCCCAATGTCTTCATCCATGTTTCTGATTTTCTTTGCTCTGTTACTATTAAAAATTTTCATACTATTACAAGTTTGGAATGTAGAATCTGAGATATTCTAAATCTGAGCTCCTGAACTATTGTCCCTCATATTTGACTCTAGAATAAACTATCTCTTATCTACTTTGAGACAAAAATTGTGGTTTTGCGTTGGCAGGAATATTCAAGGAAACAGAAAATAATGAGATGGATTTTAATATAAATGGAAAAATACAAATTTTACTTGACCCCACAATAAAACAACTTGTTAAACTGTTGAAGTATCTATATATCTCTCTGAATGTCAAAGAATGACAGTGGATGGAACAATATGTCCAACTCTAGCCTCACATAATTTCAAAATATCACAAAAGTAATAACTAACTGCTTGAGCTAGTTTCATCCTTGCATGTGAACTTACATTGATTTTTGTGATAATGACATCCATTATTTTATGAACTTAGCCTTCAAAACAATAATGAATGGAACACTGAATGAACTGCAGTCAATAGCCTATTATAATTTCCCTTAAGACAGCAATATTGAAGAACTCCAGCTTATTTGAAAGCTTAGAGTTGCTGAATAACTATAAAAATGGCAAAGTGATGAAGATATTGAAAAATATTTTTAAAAGTCTAAAGATTGAAAACAAAGGATGGTAAACACAAAAGAAAAAAGACTTCCCTTTCAAGTAGTTTTAGCTAACATTGTGCTTTGAATTTATTTTTGAGGTGTGAATTAGATTTTCAATGCAGCCAACTTTCATTTTATGTTTATTAGGTGCCTGGCATGGAAGATGCTGTCTCTTATATTTTATTTAACCTCCTTAGCCTGGATACTTCTAAGTTTTCATATCAGAAATCCTATCCTTATATTGGATAATAAATGTGTAAACAAATCAAATGAAGATTATGTGTGTTTGTAGGTTAAGATTCAGTGTAACTATAGCTGGTATGTTCTCTGCAAATAAGGTTTTACTGGTACACAGCTCAATTGCTTACACACTACATTCATGCTAAAACTGTGGAGCTGAAGAGCTGGGAAAGAAACTGCTTGCCCCACAAAGCCTTAAACATTTGTTTGTTCATGTGGTTCTGGGGATGGAACATACAGTCTCAGGCATGACAGGCACATGCTCTAATAGTTAACCACAAACCTTTAACATTTTTAGTTGAAGGAAAGATCTTGCTAAGATGCCCTGCCTAACCTTAAATTTAAGATCCTCTTATTTTAGCACTGTGATTTGCTGGGATATAGACTTATCTTACTAGGATCTATGCAATCTCTATATGTTTACTTTACTAAAACTTTTAAGCAATGAGCAGAGAATCTTTTATGGTACGCTGCTGTGCATGACTTTAGACAGCTCCAGCCTCTGTGGAATCATTGCTAGTCACCAAGAAATCCATACTTATCTTTTAGTACTGATTGTGTTGCTAACTATTCCAGCAGATGACTACCTACTTTAGAATAAATTGGGCTGAGGTGGGAGAAACATGGCCAGGCTATGAAATAGTCAGTTTACAAAAGTTAATTATTGGATCTTTGCCATTAGACTTTTTTTATTAAGTCATTAATTTTTAAATTAGCATAAAATATATTGGATTTATTATGATATTTTCTTGCATATTTTGTTTTTGTTGGTCTTAATTCTCCACTTTTGTCCCTTTCCTCATGACCATTCCTTCCTCCTATAAATCTAGGCTCCATATACAAAAGAAATCATGTGGTATTCTCCTTCTGAGTCTGAATTACTTACCTTAATTTGATAATTCCAAATTCTATTTATTTTCTATCAATCCTGTAATTTCTTTTTCCTTTATGACTCAATACAATTTCATTGTGCATACACATATTTCTTTACCCAGTCATCCATTGCTGGATATATAGCATGGCTTCAGTTTTTAGCTATTGTGAACTCTTTACCTACAGACATGGATCTCTAAGTACCTAAGTGGTAGGATTGAGGTCAGTTCTTTAGGTGAGCACTCTGGCGTGGTATCGCTGTGCCATATGTAAGTTCTGAAAGCTTTCCCCATCTTTCCACATTCTCCCCTGCATTTGACATGGTAGAGGTAGAATCTCAAAATACCTCTTCTTCTTTCTTCTAATGCCTAAGGATGCTGAATACTTCTTAAAATATTATTAGGAATTCTTTGGAAACTGTCCATTAATTTCTCTAGTCTATTATTTATGGATTAGGAGAATTGTACTATCTCTGTCTTAACATCGAGCTGGCAAAAAAAATTGTTCTTTTCTGAAAAAAGAATTTCTGCCTCAATTTACTTCTGGTTTTGTTTTTGAATGTTTGTTTGGTTGTTTTTTGTGTTTTTTTTTTCCTATATTTTACTTTGTCTTTTCATGAGGTCATTTAGCTATAGCTTGTACACTGCTGTTTAACTCAGAAGTCTGGATCTGTCATTGACCTTTAAAATTTGGTTTTCACATGCCTTGAAAATTAGAGTAGATGTCCCTCCAGTCACCTCTGTGGGAAAATAGCTTTGATTTTACAGTTCAAAAGTAGAGAAAATAGGGCAATCTGGAGAAACAGAATTTAGGGACAAGTAGTTCTAATAAACCATTTTGAGATGACATAGAGCAAGGATCCTTTTAGGGGAAATACATGACAGAAACTAAAATGCAGGCCCACCTTATTTCACTACTATTCTTCCAAACCGAGAAAGCACATGGTTCAATTACTTGTTGGTAATGGAACTCTAGTAGAATAAATTGAACAACTATACCCATCAAACCTCTCCTACATATTTATCTTATCATATATAGTGATATGAAAAGAAGGTCCTGGAACAAAATGGTCACTCAATAAATACAAATAATTTAGCATTTGCCTGTGTGAGAATAGTTGAAAAGGTATCTCTTCAGCCATTGTCACCAAACAATAACATTATATAAATATAAAATATAAATATAGAAGTACCAATAAAATATTCTGAATTTCTATTAATATATTATTCTAGTCAAGTTTAATTCCAGACTTTTAATTTCACTATATTCTGTAGATGATCAGTCAAATATATTTTCCCTTGAATATAAATTTATCATAGTGTTAAAACAGTAAAGCATGGTCAGGGGAGGTTAATATGCTATAAAAAATAACAAAACAATCTTTTGAGCTGGGCATGGTAACACAAACCTGAAATCATAGCACCCAAGAAGTAGAGGAACAAGGTTTTGAGTTTGAGGCCATTGGAGGCTGTATATTGAGACACTGCCTGGACAAAGAAAAGCAAGTAAAATCTAAAATGTAGCAAATACTATCATCGCCACTACCATAAAAACAACAAATTGCTCTAAAAGAAATAGCAACCTACAATTTTTTGCTTATTTGTTGGAACCAGGGATCTCTCCTGCATCATAAGTTGGCATCAATGTCCTCTGTAGCCTAAGCTAGCCTCCATCATTGGGACTTTCTGCTTCAAGTGTCTGAGTACTAGCACATGTATCAAATTGACAAAGCACATCTCTACCTTCTTTTATCTAATAGTCATTTTGTAATATATGCCTATTGCATAAAAATAAAAATAATGTTTCTCTTAATCCATGCTTCTCTCTTCAAATACATTCAAAATTTTATAGCATAACCCATTTGGAGGTTCATCCCAAGAGAAAACTATTTTTTTCTGCCCTAAGGCTTCCTAAGTAACCTATATTCTTTGTTTAGGGATGAACCCTCAGGAGGTTTCCTCCTCCCCTTTTAGAATGTCTATTGGTGTTGTTCTTGACCAGGTTTTGCTAAGGCAGCCAGATTGTTCAGGTATCATTGGTAAAGTTCCCCTGCTACCATTTCACATCAGATTTTTTGTTCTTCCTGCTCTTACAATCTTTTTGCCCACTCTCATCAATGTTAACTGAGCCTTATGTGCAGGCGCTGCTTTATAGATGAATTTTATTGATGGAGGTGGGTCTTGTATCTTATCTGTTGCTTTCATTGGTTAAC
>JABTXL010008037.1:9811270-9823567 GCA_025134845.1 Neodon shergylaensis | reverse complement strand
GAACAGGATTGGGGGAGAAAGAAGCTGAGTCAGTGAGTCGCCATGATGCTCCCATTCCAGCCAGACGCAGGTTAAGATCCTCCCTGGTAAGCGCACCTCGTGGTGTTACAGAATATTAGAAATGGGTTAGATCGATATGTAAGAGCTAGCCAATAAGAGGCTACAGATAACGGGCCAGGCAGTGTTTAAATGAATACAGTTTCTGTGTAATTATTTCGGGCATAAGCTAGAGCCATGTGGGCGGCCGGGTGCCGGGGACGCAGCCCCGCCGCCCCTGACTGCAACATTTTATTGGTGCTACACACTCCATAATCAGTGATTCTCTTCATTTTGAGCAGTTGTGAGTTTCTGAAATGGTCTCCATGCAGTTAGTCAGAACTAAAATCATGTACAAGTAACAATAATGGCCTGAGCAGGGTGCATTTAATGTATTTGCGTATATATAGGCAAATAGCAATCACAATGAAAGAAAAGAGTTGATGCTTGTATAAATATGGACCAGATTTTGTCTGAAGCGTATGCTACCTGATATGAGAATAACTACACCAGCTAGTTTAACATTTCTGTTTATCTGGTGGGAGTATTTCATTACTTTCATTCTCAATTTTGCGTGCATTTTCTTGTAAAGTATGCTTTTTGGAGACAAAGATAGCTGTAAATTTTTATCCTTTTTTATTGAAAATAGATTCTTTTCTTATACAGTATTTCCTAAGTAGAGTGTCCCCTCCCTGTATACACCCCCTTTCTGTCTCTCATCAGAAAATATCAGGATTCTAGGAAATAACAAAGTAATACATAATAAGGTAAAAATTACCAAACTTGGAAGGAGTCCCATAAAAATACTAAACTAAACCTTTACTATATACACAAAGGACCTGATATATATACTCATGGTGGCTCTGTGCTTGCTGCTTTAGTCTCTTTTAGTTCATATGAGCTTTGCTCAGTTTATGTAGAGGGCCTTGTTCTCCTGGTATTTTTCATCTCCACTTGTGGTGTCCCTTCACAGCATTGGAAACCCTAAGACAATTGCCATAGCAGATTTTGCAGGCAGGACAGCATTATAGATCAAAAGTGTTGTTCCATCAATAGTTGGAGACTTCTTTAGGATTGCCTTCATGTATTTTAGGAAGCTTCCACTGCACTAGATTTCAAGATGCCCTTCAAGTGCCCTTCAGTTCTATCAGTCTCTCCCTGCATTTGCTCCTTCAAACCCATCCCCCCTGTTCCTCCTCACCTGACCTTTCTATTCCTGTCTCTCAGTCCTCATCCACCCTTAAAATTTATTCTATTTACACTTTTCAGGGAAATCCATGTGTCATTCCTTGTCCCTTCCTATACACCTGAAATCTCCAGGACTATGGATTGTAGTTTTATCATAATTTATTTAATGGCCAATATCCATATAAGGGTATTACAAATTTATTTTTTCTGGGTCTGGCTTACCTCACTCAGTGAGATATATTCTAGTTGCATTCATTTGCCTTCAGATTTAATGATGCTTTTTTAACAACTGAGTAATATTCCATTGTGTTAATCTACCATATTTTCTTTATCCATTCTTCTGTTGAGGAACATCTAGGTTGTCTCCACTTTCTATCTATTATGAATAGAGCATCAGTGAACATGGTTGAACAAATGTCTTCATGGTAGCATGAAGTGGATGAAGTACCCATTAGGTATATGCCCAAGAATAGTATATTAGCTCTTGAGGTAGATCAATTTGCACCTTTCTGAATAACTACCATACTGTTTTTCATAGTGACAGCACAAGTTTGCATTCTCACAAGCAATGAAAGGGTGTTCCCCTTATTCCACATCCTTGCATTAACTGTCCCTTGTGTTCTTGATCTTAGCCTTCTGGGAGGTATAAGAAGGAATCTTAAAGTAGAATTCAGTCTGTTACTATGCATCATTTAATTGATGAGTTTATGCTATTTACATTTGTGTGCATTTTTGAAAAAAATGTTGGCTGTATCCTATTGTTTGTTTTTTTTTTCTCATTGGTTGGATTATTATTTTTTCTTTTCTTCCTGTCCTGACAACATCAGGTATTTTCTGTGCTTCTGAATTGTATGAGTTAATGCTAATCTTCTCTGTTCATCCGTCTATTATTTACTTTTTTTCTTGTGGGTGACAGTGACTTTCTTCTCACTCCACGCAGTGACTTCTGTATTGATGGTTCGGTTGCTATGTATCACCTTAGTTAGTGTTTGTCTTGAAATATTTTTATTTCTCTAATTATAAGGCATGATTTTACTGAGTACAGCAATCTTAGTTGACTTTTTTTCTTTTCTAGGCTTGGACTATATCATGCTTTCCTGACTTTGTTTTATCTGAAACATTCGCCTATTTCTGCTTTTGCATATGTGTTAGCCTATTCCTGTAGTGGCTTTTAATATCATGTTTTTGCATTGCTTTTGCAGAGGAAAAATGATGTGAATTTAATTTGCATCTCTGGTAAGTTTTGGACAGTCATACTGGAAGACTGATTGGAGGAAAGTGGC
Organism: Neodon shergylaensis; assembly: GCA_025134845.1. Lineage (NCBI taxonomy): Eukaryota > Metazoa > Chordata > Mammalia > Rodentia > Cricetidae > Neodon > Neodon shergylaensis. The sequence goes on along the minus strand of JABTXL010008037.1, from coordinate 9,821,060 downwards.
TTACAGTTGCTTTGAGAGTTAAGGGCATCGATATTAGTGAAATTGGGAGATAATAAGAAAGGACTCAAAGAGAGGTAAATAATGAGAAGAACATATGGCTTAAATAAATGAGAAAGAGAAGAGAAAATATTCTAAAGTAGGTGAAAAGAAATGGCAGCCTACTTACCTTGTCCAATGAGGTAATAGTTAAAACACAACTGAGCAGTTAAAGTACAAAAACATAAATATTCAAAATATGTAAGAACAGAAAACAGAGCACAACTTGTCCTTGCCAGTATTTCTTTCTTACTGTGACAATTGTTTCTTTCTTCTTCAAATTCTCATTAGTATCCATTTCCACAGGAGTAGGGAGAGTTCCTATATAGTTAGCTCAGTTATGTCAGACTGCCCTGGGTAAGGAAGATATCAAGTTATCTGTGACAAACATCTCTTTTCTGCCATAACTCCCTCATCTGAGGTGGTACACCAGTGAACCCCAACCCTGGGTCTGGTGTTGGGGGATGATTCTTTCACTTTCAGGGCTTTGTGTGGCTGAAGAACAAAGATGTGAGTCAAATAACCTGCTGTTACTTGTATTCATCAGAATACTGGACAAAGTCTTATAGCTTCGTCTTTGTTCATCCAAGCAGTGGTAGAGGAGGGAGGTTTCCCTCTCAAGGACTATCTATTAGTCTCATCTTTAGGCTTGTGCCACACATCTGCTACTATTTCACCGCAATATTTCAACAAGCTTCCCTTTCTTCATGCTGCCTTAAGTTTCTCTCTCTCTCTCTCTCTCTCTCTCTCTCTCTCTCTCTCTCTGTCTGTGTGTGTGTGTGTGTGTGTTCTGACAGCCCTTTCCTAGTTCTCAGCCATGAAAGCACTTCCCTGTTAAAAGAGTTTGATTTCAGCAGAAGCAGCATACTGCAGCTGGACATTGCTGACTTGGAGAAATCTCCGCTTAGGCTGCTGGTATTATCTTCACCTCTCATAGGATAAATAATAGAATCTGTTGTTTGCATCTGAATGTTTCCCACTTGATTGTATAGACATATCCTGGAGTTTCCATCACACCTGGAGCTCCAGATATTAGCTTTGGAATTCAACATTTCTATTGTCTTAGATATTAGTTGAATTCCCATATGTTCTTACGTTAGTTTTCTACATTTTGAGTAGTCCATAACTTATGGTTCTAAATATTTTGTAACCCCACTACCTTTCCATAAGTGTTTCTTTTTCCTTTCCTTTTTTCTTCAAAAGGCACTTTTTACTATTTTATTTTATGTCTAAGTAGCAATTTTAAATGTTTTAAAATGGACAAGTTAGTTTGAAAAGTGTTCTGAAACTCCTAGGTAACAGGGCTTATTTTTATTACACTGCTATTTATTGAATGCCAGTTTTTTTGTATTGTGGTGAAAATGTGTTTTTTCTATTTTATACTCCTTGTAGCTTTTCTCTTTGTACATTAATTGTTGTGATTACACCAGGGAACCATCTACAGCCATTTATAAGTTTGATTTATAGCAACAATGTAAAAGCTACTTACATCATTCAGGTCCTCTCTGCTTATATTTCATTACTGTTAACTAAGGTATTGCAAGAACTTCATGTTTTATGGTTATATTTCTGTCAAGTTAGTCAAAAATGTGTAATAAGTTTTGCAATAGATTGTACCGTATTATCTGGAGCATTAAAATTGTCACTTTTTGTTTTATTGTACATTATCTGCTTCATGAATATAAATGTATGATCTCTAAACAAGTAATACCTTTTGTCTATACTTTTTAGTTGCAATTTATTTTTCTCCAAATTGTTTATGCTTGTACCTTAAAAATAAACTTTGGGTATGGGGAGATGGCTCAGTGGGTAAGTATGCTTTCTGTATAAATAAGAGGTTCTGAGTTTGCATAACCAGCCTTAACATAAAAAGTCAGGTATGGTTGTAAGAAACAGTAACTCCAGCATTGTCCAGGGGTCCCAGCGATGGGGTGTGAGGGTAGACTGAGATGGGTAGATGCTGGCCATTCATTAGTCAACCAGTCTAGCCAAAATGGCTCTTTAGGCTCCGTGACAGGCACTGCCATGATGCAATAAGGCAGAGAATGAAAGAGGGAGACATGTGTTGTCTGCCTCTTGACTCAGCATATATGTGTAGAGAGATGCATGCAAACTCAAATGCATGTAATACACATACACACACACACATACACACACACTACCATTATTCAAGATCTCCTTCAGCTATCTTTCCTAGCTCTCCTTTTTATGTGTGATTCCTCTCTGTATGCTGTGAATACCATTGGTTAATAAAGAAACTGTCTTAGGCCTGTGCAATGCAGAATACGGTAGGTGGGAAAAAGTAAAGTGAATGTTGGGGAGAAAGAAGGTGAAGTCAAAGGAAGCCATATAGCCCAGGTAAAGACAGAGGCTGAAACTTTACCTGGTAAGCCACAGCCACGTGACGATACACAAATTACTAGAAATGGGTTAAATTAAGGTTTAAGAGTTAGCCAATAAGAAGCTAGAGCTAATGGGCCAAGCAGTGATTAATTAATATAGTTTCTATGTAATTATCTCAGTTCTAGGTGGCCAGGTAAAACAAGCAGCCTCCTACAACATCCTTCTTAATCTCTAAATTAAATAACAGTGTATGTATTGTTATAGTCACTGCTTCCTTCCCTTTCCTCCTTCCTTTGTCCCTAACTTTACTCATTATTTTCTTTGTCAGTTCATATTAGCTCACCTCTGTAATGAAAACATGACACAATAGTGACTTATAAATGCTCTTTTTTTTCTGTCACATTCTTTGTGAGTGTTGGGAGGAAAGGACAAAGTGGATTATTGATAACTTTCAGGCATTTCCAGGGATGTTTTATTTGCACCCTTCTGGTATTTTCTTATGACTTCCTTGCTGGAGCCCTTTTATTATATGTCTAAGCTACTATTCACATGAGGGAGGAGGGGCAAAAGATTGTCCCTTCCCAGAAGAGTTACCCCTCTGATGTTATTTGTGCTGTAGTCCAGCATTTTGAAGTTTTCACCTACATCTTCTTAACCATAATTTGTCACCTGCAAAGACATTTGGGAAATCTTGATTTTGTTATCTCAGCTAAAACTTATCAGGCACTATTGAGTACCAGCTCAGCACTCCCTCAGGGTTCAGAATAGGACTTTTTCAACAAGTGAAAACTGACTTGGGAACAGGATCTGAAGGGTAAAACAAACTGACTGACTTAGGCACATTTTTCTTGTGTGATTCTTTATTCCTTGGGAAAGATGCAAAGAAAAAGGGGGGAAAGAAGAAGAAGCATAAAGACATAGGGCATAAGGGTAAAAAAAGGTGATCTCCACAAAACTTTCAGTTTTTATAGGCATACAGACAAGTTAACAATACCATAGGCAGTAACAATACTATCAACCATGCATTTTCATAGGGTCACAGGAAACCAGTGGATCTGGCAAAGAGGTACCTTTTGTCTCAGAGGGGGCATGGCTATGAAGTTCTCCTGCAACTAAGAACACAGCATTGGTAGCTATAATAACCTGCAGGTTTGATTTGTCTCAGAACCCAGCTGGTTGAGTTAAAAGGAATCTCTTGGGGGCGGGGGACTGCTTTTGACTCCAGCAGGGTGCCCAGGTGAGAATATTTCTCTCTGCAGCTAGTTTTAGCAAACCAGCTTTTTTTCTTGTATGAACAGTTATTTTCTGGGACATTGAATTGTTAGTTGACACCAAGGTAATGGGTAATACAGAATATTAGTAGCCTGTTAAGGCAGAGCAGAAGACCAGTAGATTACACCTTCCTGAGTCTGCTGTTAGAGCAGACATATCACCTCCTGTAGGAGGCTCCTTCCTTATCAGTGACTACTGTAAATAAAGAAAATCTGTGGGGGACTATTTTTATGTAGATTTTGAGTGTGAGAACAAAGTTTTGACTGAATAAATTTTTTTCACACCTTGGCTTCATGATGTGGGGGCAAGTATCTGGTTGTCCTACAGGAAAAGTTAGGTTTATATACTGCTGGGATACTATAGAAGGGGAAAATGCTATAATTTCACAAGATTTTTACAGAATTGACAGTGACTTTTCCAAAGGATAGGTGTGTCCATAGCTCTGTAAAATGAGTTAGTCCAAGGGGATGTGTATGAATACACTTCCTGTGGATAGTCCAATAGATTTGTCAGCTGTACATTTACTGTATAATACTTGTGAACTCATCACAAGAAATGAAGAGTTTCATCCTGTTGTCGAAGGGCAGAATGTTTAAATCAGGCAATTAGCAGCTCTGTGAGATAATGCAAGCCCTTTTCATTTTCCCTTGTACTTTACCTAGAGTTTGTTTTGCTGTGGAGAGACACCCTGACCATGGTAGTTCTTAATAAGGAAAACATTTAATTGGATCTGGCTTACAATTTAGATGTGTCATTGTCATTGTCATGGCAGGAAGCACGATAGTGCACAGGCAGACATGGTGCTGGAGAAGGAGCCACAGTACCACATCTGGATTGGCAGGCAGCAGGAAGAGAGACTGAACCAATGGGTTTGACTTAAGCTTCAGAAACCTGAAAACCCACCCCCAGTGACACACTTTCTCTAATAAGGTCACACCTACTCTAACAAGGTCACACCTCCAAAAATGCCAATCCCTGTGTGTCTATGGGGGCCTTTTTCATTCAAGCCACCATACCCTGACTTTGTCACAAACTCAAATTTACCATTGCTTCAAGAACCAATTGTTGATACATATGTCAAACATGTACTGATACAGCATACATCTGAATTAGGTGTCATATTGGTCACCTTCCATTCTTGGGCACATCATTTTGATTCTACAGCTGAGACAGTACAACCATACCGCACCCATCCCAACCCCTGTCTGTGCACTGATGTTTCCCCCAGTTTCCTTGAAGCCAGATGTACACATATGGAACAGTTCTAGATGAAGCAATGACAAACTGTGTTTTGCCGTTTTGTTGACTCTTTTAATGCCAGAAGGTTTTTGATTTTTGTTGTTGTTGTTTTTAACCAATAGGTGTAGTTGGATTTGATAATAGCTTCTCCCCATTACATTAATGCTATATTTAATCATTGTTAATTCTACCTGTTCCAAAGAGCTACCAATTTTTTGTTGACAGAAATCCTTCACAGTTTGGAGACAGTAATTGACAGAAAAATTTTGATTTCACAGTTTGCAAGATTTATTTCCTAGCTACATGAGTTAGGTTTCTGTTGCTTTGAATTAGTATCATGACCATGGTACAGTTGAAGGAAGAGTTCGTTTTGACTTACAGTTCCAGAGCGGTAAGTGTCCATCATGGTGGGGGAGCATGGCAGGAAATGGCAGGCACAGATGATATCTTACACATTCAAATGTGTATGAAGCAGAAACAATGAACTTGAAGTTATGTGAGGCTTTAACTATTGAAGCCTTCTGCTACTTTTATACTTCCTCCACCAAACCTATACCTTCTTAATACCCACAAACAGTACCATCCACTGGGTACTGCTCCTATTCCCACTGTTAGGAGTTCCACAAATAGACCAAGCTATACAGCTCTCACATATGTGTAGAAGGCTTAGATCAGTCCCATGCAGGCTCCTAGTTGCCGGTTCAGATTCTGTGAGGTTCTGTGAATCAGGTTAGTTGTTTCTATGAATTTTCTTGTGAAGCCCTTTAGCCCTTTGGTTCCTACAATCCTTCTCATTCTTCAACAGGATCCCTAAGCTTGGCCTAATGTTTGGCTGTGAATCTCTTCATCTATTTCTATCATCTACTGGTGATGGCTTTTTGATGATAATTAGAATAGTCACTGATCTGATCACAGGAGATGGCAAATTCAGGCTACATGCCCAAAATTATTTGGTGTCTTAGTTGGGGTCACCCTTGTAGATTTCTGGAGGTTTCCCTTGTATCCAGTGCTCCCAAAACACCCCCTTCCAGTCTTCTTTTTCAGTACTCTCCTCTTTACCTACCTCCCAACCTGATCCCTCAAGTTCCCATCCCCACCTGCCCCCTGTCCATCCAGGAGATCACTTCAATTTTCCTTTCCCAAGGTGATCCAGGAATCCCTACCTTGGGTCCTTGTTACCTGGCCTCTCTGAGTCTGTGGATTGTAGTGTGATTATTTTATTTTATTATATAAAACTATAATAATATTATATATTATTACTTTACATTTAATATCCAATTATGAGTGAGTAGATACTATGTTTGCTTTTGGGTCTGAGGTAACTCACTCAGGATGATTTTTTTTCTAGTTCCATTCATTTGCCTTCAAATTTCATAATGTAATTTTTTAGTAGTCAAGTAATAATCCATTGTATAAATGTGCCACATTTTCTTTATCCATTCTTTGACTGAGGGGCATCTAGGTTGCTTCCAGTTTCTGGCTATTACAAATAAAGCTTCTATAAATGTAGTTGAGGAAGTATCCTTGTAATATAGTTGAGCATCCTTTTATTGAACTATGGTTTGAAAAGTATACAAGGGCTTTAAAACATAGCATCAATTCTTCAAGAATTTATGTCGTTTGGGAGAGAAAGCTGGAAAGCTTGGGGAAAAGAAAAGGGGGATCAACCAAGCACTGTAAAGTGGCGCAGATGAAAAGCACATGGAAGTGTTTTTAGGAAGAATCAATCATCTTTGTGAATCTGGATAACACATCTTCTCTCCAGAAGAAAATACACCTCATTCATAATAGAACCCTTTTTTATCATTCGACTATGATGTGTCTGAATTATCATCTGTGAAGTCAATAAAGCTCTATTGATTTCTTCTGGACCACACAATCCATTTTGTGCATTTTTCCTCATATAAATCAAATCCCTGTATACATTTTCCAGGCAACTCTTTCCATATATCCAAGAAGAGAGTAAGCTGGTTGAAAACAGGAGACTACCATGCGGATAAACCCACCATTTTGAGATTTCAGAAACATATGTCATTCCCAGTTAGCTCTTTCTTCCTTGTGTTTGTGGATCTTAGCTCCCAAGTCAACACAATGCCTGCTGATTGGCTGCCATATTCCTCACCTTGGTGTTTGTGATGGTTCTTCTTAGTTGTGTCAACTTGACTACATCTAAAATGAACTGAATTCTAGAAATGGAGGGCACACCTATGAGAGATTATTTTTGCTTGTTCTGAAGTGGGTGAATCTATTTCTTGTCTTTGAGGTAAGAAGACACACTTCTGCTGGAAACCTCTGTAATAACATGGAAGAAGGAACCTGTTGCTTGTTGTCTGCTTGTCCTTGCCTTGCTTGCATAGTCATACCTACATTCGCATTGGAGCCAATTTCCTTAGGATTCCAGCAAGGACTAAATACCAACAGTGATATCATCCTGTGGGCTGAGCAACTATTGAAGTTTTGGACTCTATGATAGTAAGAGGAGAAGAGCCTGCTTGTTCATTCTGGACCCCTGGCTAGCTTAGCCCTGAAATAACCACACAAAAACCGTGTTAATAAAATCACTGCTTGGCCCATTAGCTCTAACTTCTTATTGGTTAACTTTTACATATTGATTTAACCAATTTCTATTAATTTGTATATCACCACGAGGTTGTGGCCTACCACCAAATTTCCAGCATGTCTATCTCTGTTGGCAGATCCATGGTGTCTCTCAACTCCACCCTTTGTTCTCCCAGGATTCCATTTAGTTGTCCCCGCCTACCTGAGTTCTGCCCTATCAATAGGCCACTGCAGTTTATTTATTCATTAATAGCAGTCACAGCACAGAGAGGGGACCCCCACCTCATCTCCACTTTTCTGTTTAAATAAAAAAGTAGGTTTTAACATTAACATAGCAAAATTACATATAACAAAACAATTATCAAGCAAGAATTACATTTACAATACTTCTATTTACTTTATATTTTGTCATAACTAAGGAAAACTATAACTATTACTATCTATTCTTCAACTCCATCAAAGACTCCAGAAGGATATACTTTTACCTACATAAACAGGAAGTGCATTGCAAACAACTTCCAAAACTCTAGAATTGACAAAGATATCTCGCTGCCTGGACAGTCACCCAAAGTTCTTCTGTACTGTTGGGGCATACATTTTTAGCCTACAGGCCCATAGTATCCAGTAGACTTTTCCATGAAGCAGGAAATTTCAAAGACAGGTCTGCCTATATAGGCAGTTTGCCAGTCACTTTCTTCTACATCCTGCAGAATATCTCTTAGACTCTTTCATGAAGCAGCAAACCCAAAGGACTATCTCACCTTTAGACAAGTTTAGCAGTCATTTCTCTGTGGTCCTGCATGTCTAGTTCAGCAGTCCAGGCAAGAGCAGGTTTTTTGCCAAATGGCTAACCAACTCCATAAGAAGATTCTTCAATGCCCATTTGGTGTGGGACAATTCTGTATTCTGTCGATTATGTTTTAAATAAATGCTGGTTGGCCAGTAGCCAGGCAGGAAGTATAGACAGGACAATCAGACAGAAAGTAGAGGCAGAGCAATGAGAACAGGACTATTCTGGGAAGAAGGAATCTTTTTCCCCAGTTCTGTCCAGACACTGAAGAAGCAGGGTGTGACCTGCCTTTCCAAAAAAGGCACTGAGCCCTGTGGCTAACATAGATGAGAATAATACAAGTTATAAGAGATAATACGAAGCTTGAGCTAATGGGCCAATCAGTTTATAACTTATGGAGACCTCTGTGTGATTTTCTTTGGGACCTAACAATTGTGGGAACCAGGCTGGACAGAAACCCCAACAAGCAGGCCCTCATGTTACACCCATTTTCCCTGGGGGAATTGCAGAAATTAGTGCCACCACTGGTGACTTGAAAAATGCAGGCATGGTGGTTCATACCACATCTCCCTATGAATCTCCTATCTGGCTAGTGCAGAGAACAGAGGGACATTAGAGAATGACAGTCGACTATCAGAAACTCAATGAGGTAGTGATCCTGATTGAAGCTGCTGTACCAGATGTGGTGTCCTTTCTTGAGAAAATTAGCACATCTTCTAGTATATGGTATGCAGCTATTGATCTAGCAAATGCCTTTTTCTCGGTACCTGTTCATAAGGACCCCCAGAGTTTGCTTTCAGTTCGCAAGTCCGTCAGTATACCTTTCCAGTTTTACCTCCGGGATAGATTCACTGTCCTGCCCTATGTCACAACTTAGAAGAGATAGCAGTTGTCTGTTTCTTCCAGAAAATACCATGTTGGCACACTATATTGATGACATTATGCTGATTGTACCAAGTGGGCAGGGGGTAGCAACCATTTTGAACTCATTGACAATCAATATGTGTATCAGAGGATAGGAAATAAATCCACTCAAAATTCAAGGGCCTTCTATCTTAGTGAAATTCTTGGGAGTCCAGTGGTATGGAAGTATGCTATGAATATTTTTATTACCATTGATTTACCATTGGTTATTAAGGAAACTGTTTTGTCCAGTGATTTAGTACAGTAAATCTGGGAAGGAAATCCAAACAAAGGTATAGAGAGAAAGAAGGCAGAGTCAGAGAGATACCATGTAGCTGCCAAATGAGACAGATGCCCTGGAACCTTACTGGTAAACCACAAGCCTCGTTGTAAAATATCAAATAACAATAATTGATTAAGATGTAGGAGGTAGCTAGGAATATGTATAAGCTATTGGCCAAGCCGTGTTTTAATTAATATAGTTTCTGTGTCATTATTTTTGATTTGGACAGCCAGGAAACAAATGAGCAGCCTTCATATATGTGTGTGTGTGTATGTGTGTGTGTATGTCTGTATATATCTCTATCTATCTATCTATATCTATCTATCTATCTATCTATCTATCTATCTATCTATCTATCTATCTAT
>JABTXL010008037.1:9775746-9811260 GCA_025134845.1 Neodon shergylaensis | reverse complement strand
TATCTATCTATCTATCTATCTATCTATCTATCTATCTATCTATCTATATATCTGTGTATAGATACATATACATATCTATGTGTGTATATGTATACATATATGGGATATTGGTTTCAAGAACCATGTTATCACAGTAATGACTATTGTTTTGTTATGATATTAATAGCTCCTCTGCTAATTGCCACTATTTTAATAGCTTATATTATATCAGATATTATCTATAATAAAAACAACAGTAAGTCACAATACTGTCCAAAACAAATCTTAATCTGGTGGGGAAGCTGTAGCATAAACGCTGAAATTTCTACAATGAAGGTTAGATGGCAGTAGCCAAGGGTGTATAATAAATGATAAAGTCTTTATGTCTAAAAGCCACTTATGAGTAAGTGCATATGATATTTAAGAAAACCAGCCTGCAATTCACAATCCCAGAGAACCTAGACAACAATGAGGACCCTAAGAGAGACATACATGGATTTAACCTATATGTGAAGTAGAAAAAAAAAAAAACAGGATCTCCTGAGTAAATTAGGAGCATGGGACCATGGGAGAGGATAGAAAGGAAGGGGAGAGGAAAGAAGGGGAGCAGAGCAAAATGTGTAGCTCAATAGAATCAATAAAATAAGATGACAAAAAAATGAAGACTGCTATATAGATAGACACACACAAGATACAGCACTAGATGTAATAAGGGAAGATAGGTAGAAACTTGGACAAATGCATTGATAGGTAGTTAGCTAGATAAATACCATGCATAAATTAGATGTTTCTAGGGAAAGATCCAAGGTGTGGGTGCTTGCAACCTTTTTTTTCCTCCTCATTAAATTTCAGAATGCACTCAGGTATTTAAAGTTAACAATAACAAAAGATTTTGAGCTTTTTCTTCCTTTTGCTGGTATCCTCTCCTTGAGCTATGCACCCAACTTGCTCTCCCTTTACTTAGTGTGTTTATTCAAACACCATGTTATCAGAAGGGTGTTCTCTGGCCAGAACTCTCTACTTATAGTCTCCTTTGTTCTTCCCTGGAGCTTCTACATCCTGTCTTCAGGTCATTTTACTTTTTATCTTATCTCTCATTTGAATGGTAAGCGAATGTGAATATAAGAGCCTTATATCCTCATTGTTAGAACAGTAACTGACAGTGTAGTATATAATGCATAATTACTGTTTGCTTGATTAATAATGAGATACTTGCTGGGTGGTGGTGTCACACACCTTTAATCTCAGCACTTGGGAGGCAGAGGCAGGCAGAGCTCTGTGAGTTCGAGGCCAGCCTACTCCAAAAGAGCTAGTTCCACAACAGGCTCCAAAGCTACAGAAAAAAAAAAACCTGTCTCAAAAAAAAAACTAAAAGAAAAAATAATGAGATACTTATGTGATAGAAGTATATATAAGACCAAGAAACATATTGCATTAGAGCTAAGGAATGGGGATGTATTTTTGCAGTTACTGCTACAAGGATTTATTGCCCTGGAACAACTTTATTCTCATTTTCTGGAGGTCTGTGGGTAATGTCAAATTAACTTTGGTATTTCTCAGCAGGATAATTCTGATGGTTTTGATTGGGCTACCTTCACATGTCTAGAATAAGTTCAGATATACAGAAGATCCTGACCCACACTGAATTTAGGTCCAGTCTGACTCACCACTGTCTTGTTTAATTAACTAACTAATTAATTAATTAATTAATTTATTTTTTGAGACTATCAGACTAAATTGAGCACTGTCTTCTAGGAAGAAGATGCACCCAGAAGAAAGCAAGAACTCCTTTGCCATAAGAATTCAAGACTACTCTTGCAACCATTCTGTTACCATCCCAGTGATGGACCAAAGCAAATCCACAGTTGTGCTGAAAGAAGCAGAAAGGGTAAGATTCCAACCAATTCACTACAGCAGAGGATGTAATGTTATAGTTTTGGCCAATTTGTGATAAGGTGAAAAGGCTGTATAACATTACAAAATATATTATTTGGGGTCTGTTTTGATTTTATGAATGCTAACTGTCATTCAGGTTTTCAATAATGCATGTTTTTATTACAATATGCCCAGGGTGTGTACAATAACTTGTGCTGTTCAGACATAATTTGCCTTATACACTATTTATTTACCAGATTTTATTGTAGAAACAACTAAGTGTTCCCTTTGCTCCCATCCAATTTCCCCTTTGTAGGAATTTAATTTATAACACTGCTGACTTTAATTACAGATGGAGGCATGAAACTGTTATATCAAAATGTAATTGACTGTCATAATAGTACAGCTTTGAGAGTTCCTTATTTTCCTCTTCCATTTGAAAAGAGCAGACCCTAGAGAGGCTAGTTAATGATGCTGGTGGTGTGCTGATTGCCAGATTATTTGCTATTTTTCTTCTTGCATTAGGGACTCACATGGCTCTTTGAAAGACACCTGCAATTATTTATCAAATATTCAGTTTCAAACAGGGAAATCTACCATCCCATTTGTGAGCACTGTATTATATTTCCCAAAGATACTAAAATTGTATGTTTGTTTGTGTGTGTGTGTGTGCGTGTGTGTGTGTGTGTGCATGCATGTGTATGACTTTGTAATAGTTTCAGTACTGGGGAAATATCTGAGATTAGATCCCATTACTAGCAAGGTCATATTAAAAAGATTTTCTAAGTTTCATTTCCTAGAAAAAAGTAGTCATTATAGTGGTTTGACTTCTGTGAATTGGCACCTAAGTGATGTTCATTACCATTGGATGAATCTTTTTATACTATCGATGATGTTTACTGCTCTCATTTCAGTTAGATTTTATATTTTAACAATCAAAGAATGACTGTGCACCATGACTTTGCAAAAATAGAATTGACCTATCTGCATGCCTTCTTTCTTTATCTTCTTGCTGCAGTGTGATGCAGGAATTCTCACTCCACATCTCAATTGTTCAATTTGTCAATTTTCTGCAAATGACTTACTTGGTAAGCTCTCCAGTATTATTTGGCCTATGGAATAAAGGTAATTAAATGTTAACAAGACAATATAGGCTCACCCAACTCAACAAAGGTATTTAAGGATAAGAGAAACGAAGAAAACATGTTTTCTTACTGTGCTGTAAAAAAAACAAAACCTGAAATGGTAATAAGTTTGATGGGATAACCTGTATGTACTTCAGACTCCTTTGATTTTTTCCTGATTTACAGTTGTCATCATCACCATGTATGACTGATATTTCTCACTGGTGTAATTTGTAGCCCAACACTAATATCTGTATTAAAATGCTGAGTTATTGTAATGTAGATTTGGCTTTGCAATTGGCTCTCAACTGTTGGTTTTTAAGGTTTCATCTCCATGGGACAATAACACTGAGGAGGTGTGTGTGTGTGTGTGTGTGTGTGTGTGTGCATGTTGAGTTTTAAGATGTGTCTCATATTGGAAAACTAAGAATGCAAAAAAATATGCTATCAAATTTCTCTAGATGGACAAATTCAGCCTCCACTGCTGATACATATAGATATATTGTTACATGAAATAGATTTCTCAATTTTACCTGCAACTTTTGGTGTAATTGGGTGCCATATTTTCTTAATACATTGACCATTGACCATAACTATATTTTGTTCCTAAGAACACTAGAAATTCTTGCACCATTGCTACACCTAGCCCAATGCACCATGCAGTACTCTGACATCAAAGAGGGTTGAATACTTACATTCTGGAACAAGCAACATTTGTGGTTATAGGACCAGAAGTTTTCAATCTATAATGTGCTAAGGTTTATTTAATTAATACTCCAGCTTAATGAGATTGTCATGTTTGCATGAAGAAAGTAATTGGTTAAGAATCTTCATTCCCTGTCTTTGGGCTAGCCTAATGTCTTTTTCAAGATATTTTGAAAAGCAGAGGGATTTATTGTCATAATTTTAAAAGTAGTGCAAGAGAGAGACACACTATGTGACAAAGCCCACATGAGGGGGTTTTTATTGAAGGAAAGGGAATGGTAAAAGGGGGAATACAGGGGAATACCAATCTCTGAGAACAGGAGTGGCAGAAGAGAAGAGAGAGACAGAGAGAGAAAGAGAAAGAAGAAAATGAGACAAGAGGTAAGTAAGGCTCTCCTTTTAAAAAGGAACATAGAGAATGTGCACAGGAGGTGCTCTTAGTGGCTACAGCTGAGGATATATTCTGTGAGGACCCTAAGGACAGGCCAGTATAGGTGTCAGAATATTAACATTCTTCCCTTTTGTTTATTATAAAAAGATGAGGATTTAGGAAGGAGTAGAAGATGAGGCAGGGATGATGATGCCATGTTCTTGAGACTACTTCTTCCTAACCTGGGAGTGTCACAATCTTTGGGGGACCTGAGAAAGCTGGGGTGCTGGCCAAGTCCAGGAATATCTGTCTATTTCACTTCACTGTCCAGGCTCTGTTCAATCCTGAAAAAAACTCTTGACCTTCTCCAATTCCACATGATCATTTAATGAATTTTAACATTGGCATGTTTTCCTGCCTGGCACATAAATAATCTTAGAGTTTATCTTTTCTTTTATTTCCTTTTTTATTTGTGATTTTTTTTTGTAGATTGTGACAATTCTTTCTATGGCAGATTCACATATTAAAAAGTAGGAGTGTTTTCTAATCTGTTGGCTTAAAAGCTATTCTTATGGTTTCTAAAATGGTAGCTACTAACAGAAAATTAAAAGTCATAGTCATCATGATAAAGAATGGAAAGGGACAAATAAGGTTTGTATGCTAAGGGTAGAGAATGTTGCTTTCTTTATTGAGAAAAGTTAGCTACTCTTTGCTAGAAAAAATGTGTAAGTTCTTGAAATTGGCAAAATTGATCACTGAATGTACTGCAAATTTTCGAAAGTTGGCAATAATGCAAATGATGTTCGTTCATAAGAGTGTACATGAAATTTTATAGGTGCAACTCCTTGTCATACGTAGAAGACCTGATCTCATAGCAGATGCCCTAGTCATCTGACACTTATTGTCTCTTTCACAATGACCCCTGAGAATTCATTGGAAGGATTGTGTTACTAATATATCAACCAGTGTTGATCCAACTGTGTGATTTGTTCCTATCTGTATTTTTAACTAGTTTTGGATTTCTGTAATGCTCTCTGCCTGCTTGGAGTATGAACTATACTGCTCTGTGTGTATAAGTATACACATTTTGAATGCAGTAAAAATTATACTGGTTTAGGAAAGTGGCAGCAGGTTGTTCTCCAGGATCTATGACTGTACATCCTATGGGTAGTTGGCTAGTTTTAGAGTACTGGGTATAAATTTCCTCCTATTTAGTAGGACTTAAGTCCAATTTTACCTTGTTTGTCAACCCTAGGTATACGTGGCCTACTGTATCCTTGTGGATATCTTTCAATGTTACCAATTAGTAGAACTATTGATTGCCTTTCTTACTTGGCAGTTAGCATAGCATCTTCAGACACTATGAGAACTGTTTCACAGGGCAGAGGTTTCTAGGTCTGTTCCTGCCCTATTCCTCCAAGTCCTGTATCTGCAATTTGTGTTGTTTTTAGCAATAGAGTTTTACTTTCAAGTTCTGGGAGGCAACTAAAGACAATGGCAACAACTGAAATTAATTTGGATTTCTCTTTGACGTCGTTGACTGAGAACTCAAAGGGAAGGTTCCCATACCTACCACTAGTGGTTTTGTTAGATAACCTGTGGCTCTTCAGGGGAGCATTATCACCCCAAGTGGTGAAATCTCAGTCTCTATCATTGTCTCTGTCTCTACCTCTCTCTGTCTCTCTTTCACACTCACACGCACACACACATCACACACACACACACACTCGCCCCCACTCGTTTGATTAAATGAGATCTGTAAAATGACACCATTGATATGCCAACATGGATGTGGAAATCTCATAAGGCCTCAGTCTAGAGGAAGAGCTATAGGAAATTAATTGATACTGAGAGGAAATATTAGTCTCCTCCAAAGATGAATTTTCTGATAGCTTAACCAATTACAGCCTGCCAACACTAAGTAAATAAAATACACATAAGAGCAACACTAAAGAGACTCAGAACTCTCTGTTTCTATAAAATAGTTAAAGAGGAGTTGGGAACATTGGAGGGTTGGGGGAGTAGAGGGAGGGGTAGAATTATGTAAATATAGTACCCGTGTAAGTAATTTCTCCCCAAATTAATTTCTGCTTTCTTCTCTTCAGATTAATTTTTATTGTTATTACTTTCCTACATTTAGATGTGACTTTCCTAGATGCATCATTTTTTCTTATTTTTATTTCCTTGAACTTCAAGACACTTTTCATTTCACATTTTTAAGTTCCCACATCTTGGGTTTCATGCCTATTATTAGTTATTATTGTCTTAAATATATTCTGTTTCCTTTCTCGTGGTGTATCTATTACACATAAACCTATATGATAGTTTTATTACTGTCTGTGTCTTGGTTTCAGTTTTCTGATTTTTCAGGTTTTTTTGTCATTCTTCCCTTTTGAAAGTTTCTATTAGGGATTGATCCACATTGGTGCACTGGACTGAGTTCCCCAAGATCCAGTTGAAGACTGGAGGGAGTGAGAGTATGAGCAAGGAATTCAATACGATGAGAGGTTCATCCACTGAAACAGTTTACCTGAGTTAATGGTAGCTCACCAACTCCAACAGGACTGGAAGTGAATGAGCATGTGAACAACAAAGCCCCTCTGAAGTGGGGCAGACTGAGGGGCCACTGATAGTGACACTGGGATTTGTCTCTACTGCATGTACTGGTTTCTTGGGATTCTATTCTCTTTGGATGTATACCTTGCTCAACCTAGATGTAGTAGGGAGGGCCTTGGACTTTCCACAGAGTGTGGTGCATTGCTCTTCCTTAGGATTGAAGGGGGTTGGGTGGATGGGTCTGTGGAGGGAGTAAAAGAAGGGGAGTGGGAGGAGGGGAGACAGTGGGAATTTGGATTGTATTTTTTAAGTAATAATAAAAAAGAAAAAAAAGAAAGTTTCTATTACCTACTCTCAAGATCACAGATTCTTTCCTCAATTATGATTGTTTTTCTACCTGCCCGCCAGACTCTCAGAAGTTGGTGTGTATTTTATGTACATTTCTTTATGATTTTTTTCTTAGAATTTTCATTTATTATCTGACTTTGCTATTCTCTGCCATGTTATCAACTCATTTAATGCCATTAACATAATCTCCATGGTTTTAAGTAGTTCTGATTTTAGAAACACATCATTCTGTCACAATTTCTAGTTCTATTCTAATATATATTCCGTTGCTTCACATTCTGCATTTACCTCTTAGAATGCCTTGTGATTATTTTTAATTGCAAAGTGTGTATAACATGGTTGAGAGTCATTTAAGTGACAGACCCTTTAAAGGTGATGTTAAGGTATTGAACAACAGAACTCATTCTGGAGTTCTGCCAGTAGGCTTTCTGGGGGTGAGCCTGCCTGTCAGCTCTTAGCACTCCTGAGGTACATGTCAGGAACCTTCTCTCAGGTGTAACAAATAGCTAGGGGTTGTTGCCCCTTCTATGATCCTTTTCCCATATAAAAAGCAAAGTAAAGCGACAGCTGAGTTTCGCTTTCTCTTAATGAAAAGTTAAGCTGTTTCTAAACCCTAGTAGTTCAGACTGTGGTCAAACATTTATCCTAAAGCAGGCTCTTGTTAAGAAATTGTTCTGTCAGGTATATCTTCAGATCTTTGTATTTACACACCCTCTGCCCCACTAAGAGAAATTACCCTATGATTTTCAATGTATAATATAACTCCATTTTGTATTAATTCTAAAAAGATCCTATGTACAATGTAAAAAGAATATATAAAAAGGAATCACCTCACCTAGACATCTGGAGTAGATTCATCTGGTGTGAGAGTTTTTGTTTTGTCATCTCATGACAAAAAGGGAAAGTTCAATAAGTGGGTGTAGAAAGAGATGGAAAAAGGCTCCTTCTTTTATTAGGAATCTATTAGTGGGGTGAATATAGTCTAATCTTGATACCAATGTCCCTCAACTCTTGTGGTGATATTTTTGCCTGGCTAGCTCAGTTGGTAAATCACGAGACTCTTAATCTCATGGTTTTGGGTTTGAGTCACACGTTGGGTGCCAATTGTTGCATGAGTTCTAATTTGTCTTAATAATAAAAACCTGAAGCCAAATATCAGATCAAATGTTAAAAAACCAGAGAGACAAAGGAGCAAGCCACAGCCAACTCTTTTTATCTCCTCAGTGGAAAAGGGGTGAGATCCTGTCTCCTCCCACCTTATTATAGTATTCTATCCACCTAGGCATATCACTTTCTGTCTCTCTGTACAGACCTCCAGACCTCTATGGTTACCTAGTGGCTAGCTCTGTCCTTTGATCGCCAGGCAAGTTTAATTTTTAGAATACAAACAAGATACCACCACAAACTTGTGTGATGTAAATTAACACACAAGGAACATGTTCAAGAGAAGTCAGTTTTGTTTCTTTGAATTCATCCATTTCACAATTTTGGGGATATATATTTAACTGTGACCTAACTTCTACGATAACTGTAAGTCTTTTTGTTGAGTTTTGGTGTATTGAACTTTTTCTTTCCTTTTGAGATGGAATGAAGACTTTCAGCTTCTTGCATTCTAGTCTGGAGATCTGTTATCTCCTTAAAGTATGCCCTGGACATCTGTTACTGCCTTTAAGTATTATAAGACTCTAGCATAGCCTGATAATTTGTATTACTTTTTGTTACTTTTTGATTCTGATTACTAAATTAGAAGAAACTGTTCAATTAGTATGAATTTGTGTATGAATACTAATGGTCTAAAAAATGTAAAATAGTCAAGGACTCTTAAAAATGTTGTTTCTTTATTTTGTAATGCTCAAATCTTCTGGATAAGAGTGAATTTAAATGAGAAGGCACCAGAAGTTGGCACATGCAGAATTTTTTTACTATGTTAGATTTTTGAGAGTTTGTTATCATCTTGTATACCATTTTCAAACTGTTCAATACTTCTAAATTTAAAGCTTGATTAGATTTTAATCTATGACTTTTAATACAAAAATAAAAATACAAAAATTTATGACTTTCTTTCAGTAGAAAGTAATAAATATTCTGGAAGGACAACATGACTTTCAGGAAATATAAAATTAGTCTGTCTTCAGAAATATCTTTAAAATGTGATCTGTCCTTGAAGTTTTCTTTAACAGTGATGACTTCTGATAAAATTAAAACTCTCATACTTCAATTTGAATTGACTAAAGTGATTTGTGAATGTTTAGAACATTTAATGCAATTCCATTCAGTCTATTTTTCCGGATTCATGAGCCAAGCATCATGTCTGATAAGATGCAGATTCTTCATCTACTGAGCATATGTGATGAGGTAGGCTGAGAAGACGTGGAAAACACTGGATACTGGTATAACTTGGAAGTGTGTGTAAGATAGGAGTCAGCCTAATTCTGCAGATGAGACAAAACATGTTTATTTCTTTCAGTATTGCTTATTTATCTTAACACAATAACTTTCTGTTACACTCGTTTTCCTGTAATTGTCAAGATTTCATTTTTTGTTTGAATTTCCATTGTATGTATGGACAGTTTCTTAATTTCATCTGCTGATTTATTTATGATATATATATGTATAATTTTTATATTTTTAAATCTTCTCATCTGTTAATTTATTTAACAATATCCACACACACACATACATACATACATGCATGTGTGCATATGTGGGGTCTTTAATCCCACCAGGCACAAATAAGACCACTACCAGCATTTAGGTCAAATTTGAAGCAAGCTTTAATTGAATACTGGCAAGAAGAGTGGGATCTGACCAACACCCTTCTGAGGTTCTCAGGAAGTGGCCATGAGACACATTTTGCAGGAGCTTAAAAAGGCAAAGTTACTGAGGGAACCATACATTTCATCAGGCCCAATCAGGGGGCAAGCGTACATCATGACATAACTCCTGCTTACATATGATCAAGAATATCTGCTGAGGTTAGCTCAAACAAACATAGGACAAACAGAAACTTGTTCTTAATTTCAATCAGAACCCTTAACCTGTAAGGTATGTTTTTCCTGTTTTGGTCTCACATTTTTAATAGTCAAATTGGCATTGGCTAGAATCATCTGGGAAGACTATCTCAATGCAAGATTATCTAATGCAGATTGGTCTGTGGGTTGTCTTAATTCTATAAATGATAAGGGAGGACCTAGTTCATTGTTGGTAGCACCATTCTCTAGGCAGGGCATCCTTGACTGAGAATGTATAGAACTTGAGCAGAGCACTGGGAAACATGCATATATTCATTTCTCTCTACTCTTGACTGTGACTGTTATGTGACCATCTGTTTTAAGTTGCTGCCACATTCATTTCTCAATAGACTATAACTTGGAATTGTGAGCTGAAACAAACCCTTTATGAAATTGTTTTTCATCAGTGTATTTATCAGAGAAATAGAAATTAATTTATGAGAGAAAATAACTCAAAATAGCTAAAAAGTATGCTATAATATATAAGAAAAAAGTAATACAAGGCCTAAGAACATAGGCATGGTTCAGTAGGAGACATCAATAATTCTGTCTTGGAGATTTTGATGTCATTCCCGAAAAGGAAGTGATTGCACATGACAGAAGATGGGTAGTGAAGGGGAAGAATTTAGCAGGAAATCTTCTTTCTGTCATGTTGCAATTAATATAAGCCAAATGAATATCAACAGGACATTTGGAAGAATCCAGTATTGGAATTGAATGCTACTCAGAGCCCTATATTTAGGACTTAGAAATGTATCCATGAAGAAATATATGAATGATGTGGGATTCCCCTCTGTATGCTGTGGATATCATTGGTTAATAAAGGAACTGCTTTGGACCTGAGATTTCTGTCCGGTGCTCCAATGTGGGTCTCTGTCTCTGTCTCCTTTCATCGCCTGATGAAGGTTAATATTCAGGAGGATGCCTATATGATTTTCTTTGGGTTCTCCTTATTTAGCTTCTCTAGGATCACTAATTATAGGCTCAATGTCCTTTGTTTATGGCTAGAAACCAAATATGAGTGAGTACATCCCATGTTCCTCTTTTTGGGTCTGGCTTACCTCACTCAGGATAGTGTTTTCGAGCAAGGAACTCAGGACCGCGAGGGGTGCACCCACACACTGAGACAATGGGAATGTTCTATTGGGAACTCACCAAGACCAGCTGGCCTGGGTATGAAAAAGCCTGGGATAAAACCGGGCTCGCTGAATATAGCGGACAATGAGGACTACTGAGAACTCAAGAACAATGGCAATGGGTTTTTGATCCTACTGCACGAACTGGCTTTGTGGGAGCCTAGGCAGTTTGGATGCTCACCTTACTAGACCTGGATCGAGGTGGGTGGTCCTTGGACTTCCCACAGGGCAGGGAAACTTGATTGCTCTTTGGGCTAACGAGGGAGGGGGGCTTGATTGGGGGAGGGAAATGGGAGGCGGTGGCGGGGAAGAGTCAGAAATCTTTAATAAATAAATAAAAATTAAAAATAAATAAATAAAAACAAATAAATAAAGGAACTGCTTTGGGCCTATAGCAGAGCTAAAGGGGAACAGAGCTAGGTGGGGCAAACTAAACTGAATTCTGGGAGAAAGGAGGTGGAGTCAGGGAGAAGTGATGGAGCCGCCACCAGAGACAGACATGCTGCAACTTTACTGCTAGGCCACTACCCTGTGGTGATGCACAGATTAATGGAGATGGGTTAAATTAATATGTAAGAGTTAGCCAATAAGAAGCTAGAGCTAATGGGTCAAGCAGTGATTTAATTAATACAGGTTCTGTGTGATTATTTCAGTTCTGGTTGGCCAGGAACTAACAAGGGGCAACATGTGGAAATAGAATAAAACAAGACTGGAAGTGAGTGCCAGTGCATCTAATTTGTAAGAGATGAAATCAGAAGCATGGGGAAGAAAACCAGAAAAAAACCCATTAAGAATGAGTAATCCACAAGTTTAGAGTAAGGGGTGTTTTATGGGAACAAAATGGAGACTCCAAAATGTCAAAATGTCCAATAATGATAACGAAGTCAAAGGTCTAGGGAAAAAACAAAATAACAACTTGAACTGAAGCAAAATGCTTGAAGAGTTTGATGGCAATAGGTTGCGTGAGAATTAAAGCCAGAATGAAATAAGTTATGGAGTAAGAGAAATGAGGTGATGCTATGTATTATTCATCTTAAACACCTCTTTCTGAAGGGAATGGAGAGAAGTGTTATAGTGAAATATTACACAAGAGCAGAGGCTTGTGGGTCTTGTCAAGAGCTGGATACTTCTCAAAGCACTTACTAAAGTCATTTACTGACAGAATATGTAAACAAAATAAAGACCGAGTCACTTGTAATTGTGAGCGGAAGAGAACTCAGGGCAGGGGGTGGCTTGTGCCAAGGGGGAGCAGAGTAGAAGTGGCTAGGAAAGAAAGATTCCGAGAAGATCATGAAATCTTTGAAATCTTCCCGCTGGAGTGAAGATTCTCCAACTGCAGCCTGTGTGGATATGCAGATTGAAAACAGCGGATGAGGGCTGGAGAGATGGCTCAGAGGTTAAGAGCACTGGCTGCTCTTCCAAAGGTCCTGAGTTCGATTCCCGGCAACCACATGGTGACTGAAACCCATCTGTAATGAGATCTGGTGCCCTCTTCTGACCTGCAGACAGAATACTGTATACATAATAAATGAAGAAAGTGTGGAATATATACACATTAGAGTACTACGCTGCGGTAAAAAACAATGACTTCTCGAATTTTGCATGCAAATGGATGGAAATAGAAAACACTATCCTGAGTGAGGTATCCCAGACCCAAAAAGATGAACATGGGATGTACTCACTCATAATTGGTTTCTAGCCATAAATAATGGTCGCGGAGTATATAATTGGTGAACCTAAAGAAGCTAAATTAGAAGGTGAACCCAAGGAAAAACATATAATTATTCTCTTGACTAAGGGAAGAAGACAAAATTGCCGGGAAGAAATTTTGGGATCTTGGGGGGGGGATGGGAGTATCGGGGGAAGGGGAGAGAAAAGTGAGAAGGGGAGGATGAGGGAAACTTGGGGAAACAGGAGGATTGGGATAAAGGTAGGTTGGATAGGGGAGCACGGAAGCACAATTTTTAGTTAAGGGAGTCACCTTAGGGTTGGCAAGAGACTTGAACCTAGAGTGGCTCCCAGGAGCCCAAGGCGAGGTCCCCAGTTAGTTCCTTGGGCAGCTGAGGATAGGGAACCTGAAATGACTCTATCCTATAGCCATACTGATGATTATCTTGCATATCACCATAGAACCTTCATCAGGTGATGGATGGAGATAGTCACAGAGACCCATACAGGAGCACCGGACTGAGCTCCCAAGTTCCCAATGAGGAGCGGAAGGAGGGAGAACATGAGCAAGGAAGTCAGGACCACGAGGGGTGCACCCAACCACTGAGACAGTGTGGCTGATCTATTGGGAGCTCACCAAGGCCAGCTGGACTGTGACGGAAGAAGCATGGGATAAAACAGGACTCTCTGAACATGGCGAACAATGGGGGTTGATGAGAAGCCAAGGACAATGGCCCTGGGTTTTGATCCTACTTCAAGTTTGGGCTTTGTGGGAGCCTAGACAGTATGGATGTTCACCTTCCTAGACATGGACGGAGGGGGGAGGACCTTGGACTTTCCACAGGGAAGGGAACCCTGACTACTCTTTGGACTGGAGAGGGAGGGTGAGAGGAGTAGGAGGAGGGGGAGAAGGGTGGGAGGAGGGGGAGGGAAATGGGAGGCTGGGGGGAGGCGGAAACTTTTTTCTTTTTCTCAAAAAAAAAAAAAAAAAGAAAACAGCAGATGATTGCAGCTTAATTTCATGCAGAGTTAACAGACACAGAAAAGTTCCTGAAATTCCTTCAACTCTTTGGTTACAAAACCAATAATAAGCAGAACAGAGTGCACCTTAAAAACCAAGACAAACAATCCTGCTCGTTTCCATAGGTAGCTGAGGTGAAAGGAGCCAAGTTACTGGAGGGAATGACTTCAATTCTTCACTTAACATGTTGTTCAAAACTTTTTTTGTTTGTTTATTTCATTTTGTTATGTTCAGAGTATTTCACCAACTCTCCATGGAAAATTAGGTCAATCATTTACCTTAATAGAAAACAACTATCTCAGGAGGATACCCCAAATGTTTAACACTGTGAAGATGAACTCAACACCCCCAGCCCCAGTGAAAAATACAAATGTGGTTCCATGAGTGGTGAAATTCAAGTTTCACCAGCCGTTTACCCACTCCAGAAAGACCCCCTTCCGTGCCCAGAATGCTTTACGTATTTCTCTTACTTGATGCGAAGCAGGCTCTATTTACTCAAACTTGGTTCTCATCACATCATGGATAGCTACATAAAGTTAGAACCACTAGAGAGCCTGTCCTTATAGGGGTAAGAATGATATGGCAGAGGGTTATACTCCAAGGTGGATTTTAGTTCTGGGAAATTTCAGATGTCGCTTTAAAGAGTCTGGTGAGCAAGCTGAGTGATGGACTGGATTGCAGATTCTGTTTCACGTAAACATTTCAGGGGTGTCTTTCTTCAGCAAGCTTGAAAATCTCTGCAGGCCATTCCAAAAGGATATTTTTTTAAAAACATAGGCAGATTACTAAACAACAGATGTGTCTAAAGCTGTTAGTTTGACTTGAAGATCTATTTGGTAGACCCTAACACAGGGTTAGCAGGAATTTGGGAAAGTTTACAATAGAAACTAAATAATGTGTTCTCAAGCCATCAGAGGGACAGAGAGGAAACAGGAAGAGAAATTAAGGAGTATTTTGAGATACGGAACACGGTTGAGTTCTCCTCTGGTGGATGTATTCATGTCTTTTGATGACTCTACTTACTGATTCCCATATAGGACTCAGTTAATATTAGTTGTATTTATTCTGAAAGCCCCTTTCCTGCTTTTAGCTCTGATATATCAGAATATACTTTGTAAGGTGCTAAGGGAAGCAAACAATAAAAAATCCTATCCACCTGTTATACCTATGACCCAAAACACTGACCATCATGACAATGGATCCTTCAAGGTGCAATAGCGGCACTTAGGTCTTGGTGGAAACCAACACTTCTTTAATTGGTTTTAAAGCCCACTCAACAGAGGGGAAATCATGCCTAATACTAGAAACCTATTCAGTTGTGCAGAAATAATAAGGACAGGTTATTTGCTTTCTAAATTACTGCAATTATAACTAGGGTGAGATAGAATTCAACTTAGTTTTCATTTACAGTTTCCTGTTGGCTTATCAGATTGAACATTTTTCATTTGTTCATTGACCATATGGACTTCAACTTATGAGAGCTGTTTATTTACTTTGTAAATCTATTTCATGATTGACTTGTTTGTTTTGTTGATAGTGTTGTGGAATATGATTTTAATGGGAAAAGATGTGTTATATTTGTTTATGCTGCAGAATATTACTTTAACTGTGCAAAGGTGTATTTTATTTGTTTATGAAGTATTTGTTTAATGATGTAAGGATGTGTGTTTAACTATGTAAAGATGTGCTACATTTGTTTCACCTTGCCTGCATAAGGCACCTGATTGGTCTAATAAAAGCTGATGGCCCATAGTTAGGCAGGAGAGGGATTGGTGGGGCTTGTGGGCAGAAAGAATAAATAAGAGAAATCTAGAATAAGGAAAAAAAGAAAAAGAGAGAAAAGAAGGAGGAGAAAGAGGGAACACACTTGGGGCCATAAGCCAGGCAACTGCCAGCCAGCTATACATGAGAAGCAGTGAAAGTAAGTTATAATACAGAAGTAAAGAAAAATAAAAATCCCTGAAAAAGGTAGATAAAGAGAAACAAGTTAATTTAAGTTAAATGAGCTAGCCACAAACAAGCCAAAACTAAGGCCAAGCATTCAAAACTAATAATAAGTCTCTATGTCATGATTTGGGATCTGGTTGGTGGCTCAAAAGAAAATGCCTAGAACAAGTAAGACTGAGCTTGCTCTATTTTCTAGATATTATTTCTTAGTCAGATGTGTAGTTAGCAAAGACTCCCCAGCTCACTCACCCTGTTCTGTAGTTTGTCTCTCCACGTAATTGTTTGCTTTTCTGTGCAGAGGATTTTAATTCCAAGGCATTCCACTTGTCAACACACACATATGAAGTGTAACATTTAACTCCATATAGTTCAACTGAATTTTAGCACCTCCAGCTATTACTGGAGAATTGTATCATATATAAAAAAATTCTACTTATTTGATCACCCAAAGATTCTCTGTTGTGCAGAGACAGAAACACAATGGTTGATTTTTTTCTGCTCAACAATGTTATATTGATTTGATAGTTGTGGCATCATGTACTATTATTTTCAATCTCTTGCTGTTTAATTTATATTTTAAATGTTAAGGTCAATTTGAGTTTGAAAAATGATTTTAATTATGAATTATAATTTTTACAAATATTAAAATGATAAAAACTAATTTAATTCTGTTTCTCTAAAATCAATGTACAGATGCAATATAATCTCCATCAAAATTCTAATGCATTTTTATAGAAATTTAGACAATAACCTCAAAAATCAGATGTAAATGCAAAGAACCAAGTATAGCCAAAATAATCCTGGACAATTAAACACTTTTGGAAGTATCATCCATAATTTCAAGATATAGTATAGAGCCATAGCAACAAAAATAGCATGAGGAACACGAAAAGGCAGACACATTGACCAGTGAAATAGAATTAGGCCCCATATATAAGTTCTCACTCTTAGAGACACTTTATTTTTGACAAAGAGCTCCCAAATGCACACTTCTGAATAGTCAGACTCTTAACAAATGGTGCCGGTCAAACTGGATGCAGAAGAATGGACCCGGACCCTTATCTCTCACACTTCACAAAACTCGATTTCAAATGGATCAAGGACATCAATATAAGACCTGATACCCCTAATCTGATAGGGGAAATAGTTGGGAATGCACTTTGATTTATAAACACAGAAAAGGATTCTTTTCTTTTTGCATAGGACTGTGGTAGCACAGGCATTGAAATCAATAATTGATAATGGAAAGTCTTGAAACTTACAATCTTCTGTATAGCAAAAGACACCATTATGCAAATAAAAAGGTAGTCCATAAAATTAAAAATAGACTTTATCACTTAAACATATGAAAAAGACTTACAGACTAGACTATACAAAGAACTATAAAGACCAAACATCAAGAAAGCAAACAACTTAATGGGGAAAAAAATGAGTTCTAGATCTAAATAGAGGTTGCAAAAGTGAAATTTATCCAGCTACTCAACTATAAAAATAGCCAACAGGAAAATACAAATTAAAACTACTTCAAGATTTCATCTTGGGCCAGTCAAAATGGCTAAGATTAAAACAAAAGTGGAAATTAATGCCAGTGTGGATGTAGAAAACGGAGAATACTTACTAGTGGG
Organism: Neodon shergylaensis; assembly: GCA_025134845.1. Lineage (NCBI taxonomy): Eukaryota > Metazoa > Chordata > Mammalia > Rodentia > Cricetidae > Neodon > Neodon shergylaensis. Next base: position 9,793,895 of record JABTXL010008037.1, on the reverse strand, counting down.
AGTGAAAATTGATTCAGACACCATGAAAATGAGTGTGGAGATTCCCAGAAGACTCTATAACCTACTATGGTGACTTGTATTCATGTTCCTTGCTGTTCTATTCACATTACTCCCCTCTCTCTGTCTGTCCATCCATTTGTCTGTCTGTGTGTCTCTGTCATGGTTGCTGTGTAGTTCAAGCTTGCCTGGGACTCGTTATGTATTCCATGTTATCATCAAACTTATGACAAGACTCCTGTTTCAAGTGTCCCAGTTTTAAAAAGCAGTTTTATTATATTATGTTTAGTTGTGTGTACATGTACTGCTGCTGCATGTTCACATAGGTGGGAGTTCAAACTTTGCCATTTTCAATGACTCTTCCTCTCTTTGTCTCCCTCCCTCCCTTTTCCCCTCCCCTCCTTTCATCTGTGAGAGCTTTTAACATGAAACAGGCTTGTCTTTTGGGTAATCTCCCAAAAATTGTTAGGATTTTTCAAATAACGAGTCTTTAGCTCTCTGGAGTTAGCCTGCATAGTGCAGCTCCCTTCTGAAGTTTATCACAACTGAAGTCCTTGGTACATAAAAAGGGACTGCTTAAAGTCATACAGGGATCCAACTGTCTCCAGTGATAACAACCATACTAGGTAGCGACTACCTGCTCGAATGTCTGATGGAATGCAGAAAGACTTTTTTCAGGAAGCTGTCTTTACTCACAGTTCCCAGTCACTGAACCTCTGTAGATGATGACCTGTTCCATGACCTGGTCTCTGCTTCTGTCGCTGTCTCCCAGGATACGTCACTTCTGGACATTGACTAATTTCTGTCTCCTTCAAAATTTGTGTCTTCTATGTTGGCCTTGTTTGCTTAAACCTCCCAATCTCTTTTTTAATAATGGCTTTGTCTTCTTTTATGGAGTTATGGATTGGTAAGCACAAAATACCCATATTTAGAGGTAACTAGCAATGACTTCGCTCTGAGTCAGGCAAGTCATGCATATACAGCTATTCTTTCCAATGAGAAGCAGAGTCCTTTCAATCTGGTTTAGCCTTATACCTTGTGTTGATTGATAGAACATGGCAAAATTTTTCTTTTTTATTTCTGGAAATATTCCTAAAAGATCCTATAGTTTGTGTTTTCACCTTTCAACAATCGAAGCAACTGTGTGATGAAGACTATTGCTTAACAGCACAAAACTCACGGAGACAGAGAGGCTCATCCAGCACTCACTAACTGCCCATTGAAGATGCCTCACCAGACCTGTCCATCACAGCCGGGATTCCAGATGAAGAATTTCACCTAATATCTCAATTTTCAACAAAAATACCAGGGTACACCAACTGCTAGCTGTCTCACAGAATTGAGAAGCATTAGAATGTTGTAAATGTTGTCTGAAGCTACTACTGTGTTTTAAGTTGGTTAAGAACACAACACTAGATGAATGAACTAGTGAACATCAAGGAAAATATGCAAATACCAATAAATTGAGTACAGACAGCTGTATAATTAGGCTGCTCCAAAAAGTTATTCCGAGTGAGAGCTTATTTCTAGAAGATGAGAAGGAATAAATGAATAAAATAAGTAGTGTTATGAATGTTATTTTTAGGCAATAGCAGAACATTTATGTTTTTGAAATGTCTGCATTTTATCAATACTTTTATAATTAACATATGTCTAGAAAAAGGACAACAACAATTTTAGAACTTTTGAGTATTTCTGTCACCATGACTATACGATAATAGCAGTTCTTAGCTACTGCTTGACTTCTTAATGTTCTCAACATCTCTGCCTTGCACTCATTCTTTTTGTTTATTCTAAGTTTATCTGAGGGTGAATATTTAAAAGCTGTATAGTTTACACCCAGGCTAAGGTTTGTTAAGCATATTCCAAAGAAATGTGTCACACAAGTACAACCTTCAACTTTTAGATTTTAAACGTCCTGTTCTATTTGTTCAAGTCTTAGATCTTAGGAGAATCTAGGTAGACAGATGAAGGCTCTGAAAGCTGAGCTATTACTATAGTTAGCAAGCACATTACTAAATATAGTAATTTTGTTGATTGTATATGCTATACACATCTTTTTCTTTCACTGACATATTCAAATTTAATGCAGACAGGAGCGTCATCAATATTTTATTCAAATAAAGCTAAGTGCTATGCATATATCATAACAAGTTAAACAATAAGATATTTGCGTCAAGGTGAAAGGCAATATTTCTAAGTCCTGCTGTCTAGGTTGATTTCTCCTTGTTCATGTAACTGCATTACTCTCACAGAGATGAGTACTTTCTGCATTGTAATTATCCAAAATAATTCTTCCTGGCAATAGTAACTCTTGGGTATCAGTGAGTTAAGAGAAGAAGATCACTACTTGAACATTTGAGCTGATGGAGGAGGTGCATAAAAGGAAATGATTTGGGATTTGTTTTTTAAAGGTGTTTTTAAAACAAAGTCATTTTAAAAAGAGTTTTGTAGACAAGATGAAATTACACTTTGGGACTATAGTTACTGGAAGGAGGATGGGCGAAAATGTTTAAGTCTGTGTTCAGTTTTATTTGATATCTTTTGACGTTCTGGGAAGCTCAACTGGTAAAGGTAATCATGTTATCAATAGGGCAGAAGAAGAGCCCAAAGTTGTAATTAACACGTTATTGCACAAATCAAAGCAACAGTTAAAAGGCAATTTGGTCAGCTTGTTCCAGGCCTGGAAAATCAGTGTGCAGAGAATAAGGGAGATGCAGCACTGGGGTGGAGAACAAGGAAGTAAAACACTCTGATCTTTGTCTTTTCTTTCAAGCTTAGTGCTAGCCTGTGCATCGTGTTTCCCCCTGACAGCTTTGCAGCTGGAGCAATGCATCATTGTTTCTCAGTTTTGTAAGCCACCCTCAGAAGCATTTCATGACCCTACCAAATTATCTGGATATTAGTTTTATAGTTTTTGATACACCGTATAACACTTTTATAAAATTTGAGTTATACAGTTCAGCAATAGTTCTTTTGGATAGATGTTCATTTATACCTTTCTAACCACATCTGGGCACAAAACAAGTACATATTGTTCTACTTGTTAAGTAAAATTCACAGAGTATTTTTTCAAAGTTTACAAAGATGTAAAACTATGAGATGTTGCAGAACAAAAGCTAGATGGTCTGTACGATACACCTTAGCATCTTTTAGTTCTATTTTATTTAAAATGTACTCTTGAATAAAATTCTAATTTTATTTACTGACTAGGTTTATGGAAAATATGTGACAGACCTCATTCTGTTCTTGCTGAAACTTCTCTAAAAGGATGGGGCTGTTTGGTATTTATTAGACTTGTAACTACAACGTGATTCTCGAATCATGAGGAAATGAATTTTTTGGTCCCAGAAACAGAGAAATGCTTTCTAAATGCCTTGGTGCTTATGTATGTTAATACACATAAGACTGTTATAACACTTGGTTTTTCTTTAATCAGTGTTATTTGTTCATGAATTCAACAAGTATTTATCTAAAAATCTAAAGTGCCAAGATTTAGAATGTATGATATTTTTATTTAAAAAAGTAAACGTGCTTATAAGGTTTTAGTATTTAGACTTATGATAACAAGGAAATCTCAGGATAGATGGATTTGTTTTAAAAATCAGCTCTCTTTTGGTAGAACATATTTTTTTTAGCTTTATCAGTAAAGCTAAATAAGAACTATTTCTCTTCAGGAAACTGTTCAAAGGTCAAAGAGATTATATACCTAAGATTCTACTCCTAGATTTTGTATTTGAATAGTGCCTGAAACAGATAGACAGACACACATACACAAACACACAAAGACACACAAACACAAATATGCCATTGGAAATTATTTCATTACTTGTAGTTTTGACCTTGGGTACCTGGTATTGAATAGATGAGGAGAAAGAGGGGGAGACACTCAGATCAAGAAGCCAGGCAGCTGCCAGCCAACCATACATGATAAGGAGTGAATGTAAAATAAAATACAGAAAGAAAGAAAAGTGAAAATCCCTGGGGCAAAAGGTAGAGAAAGAGAAACAAGTTAATTTAAGTTAAAAGAGCTAGCCACAAACAATCTTAAGCTAAGGCTGAGCATCCAAAACTAGTAAGTCTCTGTGTCCTGATTTGGAATCTGGTTGGTGGCCCAAAAGAAAATGTCTAGAACAAGTAAGATTGCATTTGGTATATATTCTAGATATTATTCCTTTGTCATATGTGTAGTTAGATGCAATTTTAAGTAGTCCAGAGTAGAAGTGGGGAGAGGGATTAGAGAGAAAAAAATAGATGAAGGATGGATGGAGGAAGGGAAGGTGTTGTGTGTGTGTGTGTGTGTGTGTGTGAGAGAGAGAGAGAGAGAGAGAGATCAAATGAGTTTAAGTCTAAGTCTAAAGCTAGTCTGAGGTAGGATTCCATATACTCATGCCTGTGTCCAGAATTTCTCCGATTATAACATTTTTGAAAGGAAATGGATGGAACTGGAGGTCATCATATTGGCAAAATGGGACTTATTCAGAAAGAAAAAATCCTGTTTTTTTTCTCATATATAGAGTTAATATGTGTATTATATATACTGTATGTGTGTATGGCAAATAATAGAAGAAGAACTATTCGGGAGACAAATGGGGGCTGCAGAATAAGGAAAGAGGGATGAGAAAAGGTTAGTGGAGAGAAAATATTAACAAAGTATAATGCAAATAAATGAAAATGCCACAATGAACCTCATTCTTTATATAAATCTAAAACACAAATTAGATATAAAAATAAAAGACTCAAGTTCAAACCAGGGTCAGGATACAAAGGATTTGTTTAAGTTGTCCTGTAGACATCAGGGAGTTACTAGAAATTATCATTAAACATAGAGTACAATTTGTAGTTAATTAATTTTTCTTGGAGACATTCTGTTGGCAGTCGTATGAGATTATACTGGCAAGAGGCAGACCTGAAACAAATGCAGCTGTGAGAAAATAAATTCAATTATTTTGTACCTCTGATGTGAGGAATAAAATTTTCAGAGATTTCTGTATTAGAATTTTTTGGGAGGTTGGGTGAGATCTGAGGGAGCTAGGGAGCAGGCACTCGGAATGTGACACAGAATTGCTATTTGAGCCTGCAAGCAATCCTTAAGTACACGCTGTGCATCGCATCATAGAAGGCTTTGGATACATATTTTAGAGTTTATGTCGTTATCATAAATTTATCTTTCTAAAAAATTAATTTATTAAATAATACTGGAGACATATTCTCTCTCTTTAATAAACACACACAATTAAAAACCAAATCTCAAACTACTAGAATGGTTATTTTGGGGAAAAGTAAAGGTTAAAAATATCCAAACATAAGTAAAACCAAGCCAGATGTACAAGGTGTACATCCCCAAACCAGCAACACTTTCTAAATGTCACATCTCCCAGGCCAGAACCATAGGTGATAGAATAATGTACAATAGCTATTTGGACACTGCTGTCTCAGGCACCATTCAAATGTACATGAGGATTATAATCCTAGATACATGGCAGAGGACAAATGCTGTCAATTCAGCACTGGGGGGTGGCAGTCGAGGTAGAGGGATCATGGAGTTCAAGGTCATTCTTGGCTACATTTCAAGTCTGAAACCAAGCTGAGATACAGAAGAATCTGTCTCAAAACAAACTGACAAAAAAAAAAATAATCAAGAGAACAAAAAAAAAAAAAACAGACACACACAGACACCAAAGAGAGAGAGACAGAAAAAGAAAAGAAAAAAAAGGAACCTGAATAGCTTAATGTAGGCGATGACTATAAGCTAATTAACATAATTACTCAACCACTGACACTCATTTATAAACTAATCAGTATGACTGTTCAACCTTCTCCACCTGAGGCCAAAATAAGAGAGAAATTAATTTGTCTCATATCCTTGGACCAGGTGAACGTCACTGCTGAATGCCAAATACAGAGTGTAAATAAAATAAATGTTGATTGATTCCCATTGTGTGTCCTGGTTAGACTGTAAAAAGTTATTGAGTATCAAAAATTTGTTGTTGTTGTTATAAATCAAAATTACTACAAAGTTAGTTGCCACTTGATGGTTTAGAACACAGGAAACTAGCTAGCATCTTTTAGCTGAAGATGTTTAGCTATGTTCCATGAACTTCCTTGTGGAGGTTAATTGTCACAGCAAGCCAACCCTTTTCTGACTGTTTGTTGAGTCAAGACTCTGAGGCACTGAGGGCCTACTCAAAAGCTAGTGAGCAAGGAGCAGTTTCTGATAAGGAGCAATCTAGTAAGGCTAGTTAGCTTGAGCCTGACTAGATTCAGAGAGAATCAACATGTATCATCCAAAGGGTGAGAACAAACCAAAGAGTGAGGCTGGCACTCAGATGTCCCTGATACCCCATTGTCAGTTGTCTTTGTCTTGACCAGTTCTGCATTTTTTGTGATGATTTATTCTGCAAACTGAAGCTTCTCTGATGATGAATGAGAGTTACAGTTGTATGAGTCTAAGGAAAACAAGAACATAGAAATTATACTCATTTACGTATAAGTGGCAGTATTAAGTTCTTCTATATGGTCCATGGACTTGCTAGCCATGTCCATTTGTCTTGTTCTTTCTTTCTTTTTTTTTTTTTTGAGGTAGTCTCGCCATGTAACCCATGTGGGCTTCTAAATGGAAAAGGACCGTCTGCCTCTGCCTCTAAGATTAAAGTGGTGTACTACCCTGTCTGACCTCTATTTTTTTTATTTAAAATTTCTGTATCCTCATATTATAGATGTGACCTTGTTCTACAGTATGTAATTGGGCAGTTTTTATATGCAGAACATAAACTTGAAGCTCAGCCACTAAGAACACTTGCTGCTGTTGCAGATGACCGTAGCTCTGTTTCTACCACCCAGATTCTAGATCTGAAGTCTGCCAACAAATCATGTGAAAGCTGTGCCCAGTCATCACGGACCTGGTGTTAATTCCACTGAAGCACTCTGAATACCTGACTGAGTTTATTGTCAAAGGGTTTTTCCTGCTACACGAAAATAGAGTAGGCAAATAAACCAGAAATATGAGACAAACAATAGAGGAAAAATTAGGAAATCAACAAAGATAAATCTTATATGGGACCAACTGGAAATTTAGGAACTTCTCAAAATATAATGAATGAAATAGGGGAAAGGAAGAGAGATGGGAGGGAGCCAGGCAGGCGGGCATACTTTGGGATTTGCGGAATGACGCTTAATATGTGCCCTGTAGGATTAAAGAGAAGAGAAAGGAACTGAAACTTGTTCCAGAAATTAATGACTAAAAGCCAGTAGGTCTAGGGATAGAAATGGGTGCTCAGATTTACAACGACTAGAGGATCCCACATTCCTTACCCTTAAAGAGGCAAATACTAGATCATCTTATGATTAAATCATCAAAAGTTAAAGGGGAATGGAGAAATTAGAGTAAAAGCTTTGTCAGGAAAGTTATTGACATATTTCTCAGCAGGAGCTCTGCAGAATGGAAGAGTGTCCTGAGAATACTGCATTTGGAAACTCCATCTGTACAAATGAAAGTAAGATAAAGATGTCTCCAAAGAGCAAAACCTGAGGGGTTCCACACAACTCTGCTCCCCGATGAGAAGTGCTCAGCGGTGCAGGGAACGATGCTGAACAGCAGTGCAGAGGCCTGTGGGAATGATCGCCTGTCTGCCAGCAGTAAACAGATAGGCCAACACAGAGTGTAACTTAGGTGGCAGAAAACCACTTCCCTAATATTAGAAACATACTGTATTTTATGTGTATAAGTGCTTTTGTCTGCAGGCATGTCTGCACCGTGTGCTCAGGGAGGCCAGGAGAGGACATCGGGTCCCCCAGAACTGGAGTTAGAGATAGTTGTGAGTTATATGGCTGCTAGGAATCAAATCTCAGTCCTTTCAAAGAGGAGCCAAGGATTTTAAGAACTAACCCATCTCTCCAGATTCATAAAAACCACTTCTAAACTTAGCATACCAGTTAAAATAGAAACAAAATTACTAAAAGTATGAACATATTTTAGGGAATATGTAATTTACAAAGAATTCCAGGCTCAATAACATGAGGAGAGAGTGTGTGTGTAAATATAATGGTTTTGTTGCTTTTTAAATAAAGTTAAATTGTAACTTAACTTTACATGTAAATATTCATTGTCATTACATAGAAAAAATGTTTCCATATCAGACAGATAAAATAATCAAAGTATATTTTTAGAAAACTTAATTAAATCACACAGGAAAGTAAGAGTCATAAAATAACTTAACCCCCCCAAAAAAACAATTTCAAAATGGTACTAATAAGTCATTAACCTACCAGTAATTGAGTTTATAAATAGAATAAATTGAAAGCCATCAAAAAGTATGGCAGATTTTACAAGAAAAAAAAATTGAATCCCATTCTCCCTGTAGAAGGCTCATTTAGATTTAAGGAATTGAAAATTAAGGGAAGAAAAAGACCTTTTAATGGAGTGCTCAAAAGATAGCAAGGGTGGCTGTCCTTACATCAAAGAAGAACTTAACAGTTGTTAGAAGAGACAAAGAGGGGAATTGTGTGATGATAAAAATGTCAGTGTGCGAGAAAGATTTAACAATTATAAATATCTGTGCAGTCAGCATCAGGTCATTCAAACAGATAAAGCTAACACTGACATAACTAGAGGGAGAATTTCATAACAGTGCAATGATAATCAACTTCAACACAGGTATTTAATTTCAAGGCCAATGTGGGCTACAGAACAATACCCTCCTCAAAAACCAACCAACCGATCAACCAGCCAAGCAATCAACCAATTAACTTGCCACCTACAACAAAACAGACACAGACCAATTGAACCTGTGAAGCTCCCTATTGTATGGTTAACTAGTTTTTCAATAGGGATACAAAGAACAAATGTTTATTAAGGAGAAAAATATTCCATTTAATAATGGTGTTGGAAAAATTGAAAGTCAACAAGAAAAATATTGACACTATGGACAGGGCTTTATAGATCACTTGGTAGAGTACTTGTCCAGCATGTACTGAGTTTGAACCCAGCACAGCTGAGCTGACCATGGTGGTTAATACTTGCCATCCCACTTTTGAAAGGTGGAAGGAGGAGGGCCCAAAACTCAATGTTAGCCTCAGCTGAGTTGGATGCCAGCCTGGATTACATCAGACCCTTTTTAAATGAATGAATGAATAAATAAAAGGATGATATTGATTAATGCTTTATACTATAGCGACATCAACTAAACACAGTTTATAGACCTCAAAATTTTTGGAATGGTAGACCTTTGGATAAAAATATAAGGACACTTTTCTTAATGTTGGCATTTCTAGTGATTTTTTTACTGCATCAAAATTATATGTATTGAAACTAAAAATAGAAATGTCTGATTACATCAAGTTAAAAATCTTCTACAAAGCAAAACATATTGTCAGCATAATGAAAATACAGTCAAGGAATAGGAAAAAAGATTTACAAACTCTAAATTATAATAAACATATTAGTTGTGACTAAATATAACTGAAGACTCAAAATAGTTTTACCTAGAACTATATTCTCCAACTCATTAAGGAAAAAAACATAAATAAATTAATACACAAAGGAACTGAGTAGCTGATTTGTTGAAATGACAGAAATAGTTGCCAAGTTTATGAATAAGTGTTCAGTGTCAATAGTTACCAGGGTAACACACACCAGTATCACAATGGATTATCAGTTTACCCGTGTTAGCACAGCTGCTCCATAAACAAGACTCCAAGTAGTAGCAAGGATTCTAAACAGAAGCAACTACACTACAGCATTGATAGGAATGTAAATTTCTTCACACAAAACTGTGTGCTGATTCCTAAAGATAAAAAGTGGAACAATCCCAGAGAACCTAGATGACAATGATGACCCTAAAGGAGACATACATGGATCTAGTCTACATGGGAAGTAGAAAAAGACAAGATCTCTTGACTAAATTGGGAGCATGAGGACCATGGGAGAGAATTGAAGGGGCGGGGGAGAGGAAGGGAGAGGACCAGAGAAAAATGTGTAGCTCAATAAAATCAATTTAAAAAAAATGGAACTACTATGTGTGTGACTGAGTAGCCCCATGTCAGTTTATATCTCGCAAGGATTTGTTTTCTTTTTTTAGTGGTGAAAACATGAAAGCAACCTGCCTGTTCATTTGTCATTGCAAGGATAAGAAAGTGTCATACATATACACAAAAGAACGTTGTTTCACCCTTCATGATGAAATTGCATTTTTTGTAGCAATATGGAAGGGCTTTATGGTAATTGAAAGGCATCCAAAAAGAAACTTTCCAGCTAAAAAACATAGTTATGCCTGTGTTAGGTTGGATGTGGTCTGATTATGTCACCAGGTGTTGGAAACTTAACAAGCAGTGCAATGCTTTTAGAAGTCATATGTGTAATGAATGTTTGTAGGGGGCAGGAGAGGGTGTTAGACCCACTGGACTGGGGTTAAAGGTGGCTGTAAGTCATCTGCTGTGGGTGCTAGGAACAGAGCAAGGGTCATCTGGAACAGCAGCAAGGGTTCCTAGTTGCTGAGCTTCAAGTTTATGTTCTGCATGTAAAAACTGCCCAATTGCATACTGTAGAACAAGGTCACATCTACATATGAGGATACAAAAATTTTAAATTAAAAAAATATAGGTCAGACAGGGTAGTACACCACTTTAATCTTAGAGGCAGGCAGTCCTCTTCTGTTTAGAGGTCCACATGGGATACATGGTGAGACAACCTCAAAAAAAAAAAGGAAAGAATAAGACAAATGGACGTGGCTAGCAAGTCCATGGACCATATAGAAGAACTTAATACTGCCACTTATATCTAAAGGAGTATAATTTCTAACTGTGTTCTTGTTTTCCTTAGACTCACATTCAACTGTAGCTCTCATTCATCATCAGAGAAGCTTCAGTTTGCAGAATAAATCATCACAAAAAATCCACAACTGGTCAAGACATAGAGAACAACTGACAATGGGGTATCGGACATCTGAGTGCCAGCCTCGGTGTCCCTTTTAGAGCTTAGAAAAAGGCTCACAGCAAGTGCGGGACTTAGATCTGAGGGCGAAATAAAATCTCCATGACATACTTTTCTGCATCAGTTACTTTATTTTTCTCCTGCCGTTCTCTTTTATTCTGGAAAGTTTACAGTATATATGCACATGCAACAAAGGCATTTCTCTGAGTTTGGACGTCGCTTTGTCTTTGAAGGTCCCAATGCGATCTATATAAAAGACTCCTTTCCTGACTGCATGTCCTGCCAAATGGAAGATAGTTGCAGGGAGGTGACTTCTAATGTATCTCAGGGAACAAAATAGAGATTAGACTGTGGGAACCAAGGTTATTGAGTTCTTGAATAAATTTCCTACTGGAGGTCCCACAGACTGTGTGTGTGGGAATAACACAATATACTACTATATGGGAAAAAATTTGTGCCCACTTATGCATACTCTGTTGAATCTTACACCAAGAAAAAGTGCTTATGGCTTCACGAGAGATCTGCTGTAAGAATCAGCTGATATATAAAAGGTTGTAGGCCCAGTGCCTTGTGAACTGGGTTGATCTCCATTAGAACACATTTGTTCTTGTGAATCAGCCTTCTGCTACATCAACTGAAATCTCACTACATGATTTCTGTGGACCATCACAGTGGAGTGTCTAGCTTTGGTGAATACATCTATAACAAAATCCCCAAGCTTGAGACTCATGGAACATAGTAGAAGATGGAGGCAGAAAAGATGGTAAGAGTCAGAGGACCAGGAATTCTGGTGTGAGATTGTGTCTTCTGTATATGAGAAGGATGCTGCACCCATGAACTCTCTACCATGTTGCTGCCTAAACAAGACCTGAACAATGACATCATCAGTTGGCATCTCAACAAGAATGGAGAAAATCTCACAAGTATTCACCCCTAAACAAGGCAATTAATGACTACTGAGAGGAAAATCAGTCTTCTCCAGGGATGGAACTCCTAACTGGTTACCTAACATCAAATGATCAGCCCTAACATCATAATACAATTAACACTAAACAGACTCATAAGGTTGAGTTTATAGTTTTCATATGTATTGTTTGTATACACACACATTTATACACACACACACACACACATATATATATATACATACATATATAGTTACATATATGCAACAACAATAATAAAATCTTGGGTGTGAATAGAGACAAGTTTGGTCTAAGTGCTGTCTTATCTGAACAGAGGACATTTTTGGAGAAGGGTCTGCCCTTCTCCCACTGACATCGGTTATGGTCTCCAGCTTGTTCTCTGGAGAATGGAGAAACTTCACATTCCACACGGCTTTGAGACTTCTTTTTGTACTTGTTTAAAGGCCTGTCCTGAGCAGGGATGATCAGTTGTGTGATGAGGTGCCTGGGAGGTACATAGCTCTCACCCTTCTGCCTGCTTTCAGGATGTCCCTGAACTTCCTCCTGTCCTTTTCTCCACTCTAAGCAACATGAACTCCATAGTCCAGTTATTTCTGATCATAATCCTAAGGGTGCCAATCTACTTTTTATTGACTTACATAATCTTTTATTACTGAGGACATGCTTGCAGTCCCAAATGATCCAGCTATTAGTTCATCAGACAAAATACAAACTATCAGACTATTTTGATGGGCAAGAATTAGTGATGAGTCTGTGCCTCAAACTGTATCTGAACCACGTAATCAACTGATCACATATTTAGTGCCGAACTGTGCTTAAATTGACTCTCCCTAGCTTTCCCATTGTTGATTTAACACCCTTTGTCTTGACATTTTTTTCTTTTTGACATGAAGCAAGACAGAGTTATGTGGGAATAGGAAATTTGAAAATTGAGAAAATTTCTCCAACATATTGCTTATAGGCAAGTCTGTAGTAAAGTATTCTTTGCCTTGCTAGGACAATAAATACTGGTCAGCTGGAGCTAAACTATCAGCTACAATAAAAAGATATAAGAAGATTGAGACCAAATCTTCGGGAGACTTTTTTTTTTAACCTCAGGGTCAGCACACAGAAGCTGTGGTCCAGAGGAGCACAAAGCTATACCTCATGATGGCATACAGTTTCCCAGGTGGTACTGATTCTGCAGGAGCAAAGGAGTCATGGAAAGCAGCTGAGGCTTCAAAGGGTCTGAGACCAGAAGAAGCTTCGGTGATAGCGCAGCTTCAGTTGCAGAAGAAGCCCAAGGGTGAAGAGGGTTTTGTCGAGAATTTTAGACTTCACATGATATGGCAGACACAGAGTCCCAGAAGAGTGCCCCGGAGAAGCTATTGATGAAGCTGCATCCTAACTGCATCAGAGAAAACGCGTTCTGTGTGTGACATGAAGGTGAGACCTACAGAAGTGCCGATTCCAAGGCTGTTTACAGTCCACAGGGTTGGGAGTGGGTCTCAGACAACAAACTTTGAGCTTTGTATTCTTTGTCTTTGGTTTTTGTCTGATTTTTAATGTAACCACAGTCTGGCTCTTTCCTTTTGAAGTAGAAAGCATGTAACATATTTTTGATTTTACAAGTGTCCATAGACTTTTAACCTTTAAAGAAAGTTTGACATCCTAAAGAGACCAGGTATTTTAATCAAACTGAATGTTTAAAACTTCTATTTTAAAGGACTGCGGGGTTTTTAAAATTTGAATATTTTTTATACTGAGCTACTGATATGAAACATTGGGGAGAAATAAGAAAAGAAAGGTTATAGCTGAACAGTGATGTATTGGTCTGTCAAATTGACAATGTGTCAATTTCACGATTGGTACTGTAATCTGACACAAGCTAGGGAGAATATATAATTGAGAGAATGCTTTCAGACTCTATAGACAAGCATGCTGGCGCATTTATAATTAATGATTGATGTGGGGTGGATGTTGTTATCCTTGGCAGGTGGTCTTGGATATTACAAGAAAGCAGGTTAAGCAGGTCATGAGGTGCAAGCCTGCAAGCAACTCCTCTTCTGCTCTACTTCATGACTCCAGCTTTCTGCCTTGAGTACGTGCCTTGATCCCTTCAATCTGATGGTGATATGGAAATGTAAGTTGAAATAAACCCCTTCCTCCCCCAAGTAACTTGTAAAGGTCTTTATCACAGTAATAGAAATCTGAACTAAGACCACCTTATTATTTAGCATAATTTCCCAAAACATGGCTACCGAGTTTTTTTTTTTTTCTAAATTGGCCTTACAAAACACCATAATTTGAGTCTGGACTAACACTAGCCTGGTATCTTGTTGCAGTAGGCTTGGGATAGTTCCTTTATGTTAAGTGTCAGTGTTGCTTGTTGATGCCATCCACAAGCCATGGTAAATTCCACAAACACACACTTACTATACAGGTCAGGTGACACAATAATTTTGAATTGCTTTTGATCCTCTGCTATTTAAAAGAAAGAGAGAAATTTACATCACATAACCACCGGGATTTCCATCCATCCTTTAAACTGATGTCTCATGGCTGCTGTCTGCTGTGATATTCTATTTACAAGCTCTTGGTGTTTTCAGTGTCATCACTTCCGCCATTATTATGTGTTTTGAATTCACAAGGATTTATCTCAGTTTCCTGTTTATGTCACCCCAAGTCAGGCTCCCTCACCAGTATTTAAACATCAAGTAGTTATATACATTATTTTATTCAGCCCTCATTTTTCTATCTCCTCAGTCCTCGAATGTTTGTGTTTCTGTATTCTGCAATCCACAGTCCTGTGGCATCCATTTTCTTCCTCTTTGGTGAATTCTACCCCCCATTTCACCCATTTAACTAAGCCATCTCTATTCTGTAGACTCTTTCCCCTGTAGAATTCAAGAAGCAGCTTTCCCAAAGTCCAGGCTTTTCATTAGAGCTGTAGTCCACATGTTTCCCTATTGTTTCAATTGTTGGTGTTGCTGCCACCTTCTTCATCCCAGAAGACCTCTTCTTGGGTATTCATCTTCTGCTATTCATTGTTCTGGCCCAAATTTCTGGACACACCGCCTTACTCTATTTCAGCTTCTGCTTTCTGGCCACTCTCAACATTAGTTTAGTTTATTTAAACTTAATTCTTGTATATGTGTTTTTAGGTAGGTGTGCAGGTGTATGTGTGTATACACACATATGTTTGTTGTCTAAAGACTACTATGGGTGTCATTCTTCAATTTCTGTCCACTTCGATTTTTGAGACAGGAACTTTCATTGGTCTAGAGCTGTTCAATTAGGCTAAGTTAGCCTCGAGGGTCTCCGTGTCTTCATTTCCACAGTGTTGGGGTTAAAAGAGCACATAACTATGAAGGACATGTTTTATATAGGTTCTAGGAATTAAACCCAAATTCTCATAAAGTGAGCACTTACCAACTATGCAGTCTTACTCATCTCCAAAATTTTAAATTTCTCCTTCCAGCTCAGCATGCTCTGTGGTTCTGCTGTGGGCCTTGCATCCCCAGAGATCTCTGTTTCAAGCATTGCTCCTCTAGCTGACCATTTTCTGTCTTTTTATCTAGCTCTCTACTGATCTTTAATTTGTTTGCTAACTTCCACCTCTTCCCCTTCTTGGTTCACGGTATTTCCTTGAATAAACTTTCTTAACAAGTAGGTAGTCTTAATCCCTGTCATCAAATTTAGTTTACCTCCCATTTTAATAACTCTGTGAATTTTATTTGCAAACTCATAATTATGATTAAAAATATTTTTCTCCATATTCTATACCTGCACTAAAAACAGAAGAACATAGATGAATAAAATATCATTTTGATGATCTGACATTACTTTCAGAGTGCTTGCCTATTTAATTTCTCATAACCACACAATTATAACCAAACAAAAGTTGCATTATAGGTCTAAACTTCAACTTGCTTTTTGATACTTCAACTTCTCAAATTTAAAACATTTAAAACTAAATTTGTCATCTAAATCAAAAGCCTTTCAATATGATTTTCAGTACCCACGTTTTCCCTTATTTTATTTGGTGTTAAACTCCACATTTAGACTTATTTTGGGGAAAGTACCCAGCCTGACTTTCTATTTTTATCTATTTTCAAGCTTTTATATAATCCTGGAGTCTCTCCTGCACATATTTCCATGGCCAGAGTCTATCTTTCATCGCCATTCTTGCTAACAGCCTGAGCTAAGCAATGGGTCCTCATGGCGTTCTGTTCCAACTTTGACGTTTGAGATTTTACAGATGTATTAATGGGCTGTGAGGGATTTCCATTCCATCAACACTCACAAGACAGAGCTGAGATTTTTGAAATGGTTTAGAGGGCTTGACCCCCTTTCTACTTTTCTGACCTTGTCTGCCATCCTTACCACCTAAATATCAGCAATACATGGTCTTATTCCTGGCTTCTCAACTATCTTAGAAGTTCTCCCATTGGAAAGCCTTCAACATATTTTCTTTCATTTACATGTCTAATTTCCTCTCTTCCGGGAACTTTTTCTCAAATATTATTTCTTCCATAAATTAATCTTGATGAAACCATTAATATCTCCAACTGCCTTTCTTACTTTGATCCTCTTCTCAGTCTGCTTTTCATTTTCTTGTAGCTCGAGCTTCTAACACATTGAGTACAGACTGTTTTTTGGCTTAATATTTTCCCTGACTAAAAAACATGCCTAACATATGTAGGATGTTTGGCATTGGGAAATATTTGTTTAATGTTGAAGTTTTTCATACATCTTATCTTTAGTTCATCTACAAAGAAAGATATTGACTTCTTTTCCATGATGAGAGGGAATACACAGGGGCATGTAATGGTCATTTTCCATGATGAGAGGGAATACACAGGGGCATGTAATGGTCATTGTGTTTACAATTTTCATAATTTTGCAAGGGAAGCATTTGGTAGATTTCATCCTAATTAAATAGCAAATTGTATTAATTGTACTATCTTTATGGTTATGAACCTGCCTAGGAGCTCATGGGTGATTAGTTTATAGAAGGTAAAATATTAAAGAAAACTTGAAGTATGTGTCAGGGTTTCCTAATAGAAAACAAAGCAAAGAATTTGTTATTTCCATCTCTCTCTCTCTCTCTCTCTCTCTCTATCTATCTATCTATCTATATATCACCTATCATCTATATATTTGTATGAAAGTATTTGAGTGTATAGGAATGATATTATTCTTCTATGAGGATCCTGAGATTGAACTCAGTCTTGACAACTTAGTCAATTCCCAGGGCATTTGTTTTTCAAAAAAACTTCCTGAATCATGAGCCCCAAATTCATATGCTGCAACCTTAATTCAAAATAAAAAAAATTTAGAAAATATTACACTTGAAAAGTAGTTGGGCCAGAAAGGCAGAACTCCTAAGATGAGACATGGAGTTTGTTTCCTTTCTTAGTTCTCACATCAGCATGAAAAAGACAGATTATGATAATCTGAACACTAGATATGAAATATCAGAAAACTTAATTTTGGATATGGCAGGCCCCATATATCAGATATAAATGTTTGGTGTCCCATACGTCTAGATAATAGTCATTTGTTGCAGTAGCTTAAACTAACTTAGATGGTTTCTTCAGATTTGGAAAATCATGCACACCCTGTCTCTTTATCTTAGTAGGACATAAAAGTATATTTTGTTATTGTTATTTCATATAGTAGGAATTATCCATCATGGGAGTCAGTTTACTACAAAGCTAATGAAGTAACAGCCTTGGAATTCTTGCTTGCATGGCTCCTTTTAAGACAAAATTTTACCAATGTGTTCAACAAACACTTTCTCTTTGGGGGTGAATACTTTAAAAAGAAGGTATATTATTATTGCAGTGAATTTATTATTTATTTCAGGAAATGCTTCTGTTGTAGCTTTGTGCTCATTCTTCTGATACAGTGCACCTTGTGTGTATGCTTGTAGAGATGATTCTGCAACTTCTGGAATTGGGGAAGCAATGGATAAATGGACTACATGTATTTTAAGCCTAGTTTGATGCAGTTTTGTGATTCTATCATCTATGTGTATAGTTATTTTACACAAGTTTCCAATGACTCATCTGTTTGATTGCAATTGATAAGGTATATAGAACCAGGAGCCATACAATTTTATGAATTTTTGTCATAGAGAAATACAGCCTGAGTTGTGAGTGCACAGAAAAACTACAGTGTGAAACAGAAAGTGAGGAACTAGAGTGAGGAAAAAATATCTATGACTTTTCTAGTATAGAAAACTGTAATGAATTGTAAGATATGGAATATATATATATATATATATATATATATATATATATATATATATA
>JABTXL010008037.1:9745982-9775736 GCA_025134845.1 Neodon shergylaensis | reverse complement strand
ATATATATATATATATATATATATATATATATATATATATATATAAATTCTTTTGTTAAGATGGAGTATTGAGAAAAGATAACATATATCCACTGTACATCACAGAACAGAGAACTATAATTAAAAATTCTGGCTAATAAGCATCAACTAAAAATTTCTTAAAAATTTTGTAGAAAGAAAGCATGAAATGATGGAATTCCTAGGTTTTGCACTGAAAGAAAGGAACACTTGGCTATGTTAGTTTCTGAGGTGCCCTAGCAAATCACCACAAGGTTGGTAACTTGACACAGCAGAAAGTTATTCATAGGAGAAAGTTATTCTTTCTGCCTGGAGTTATTCTGTTGTGTTATCAAGGCTTGAAGTGAGTAATCCAGGGTGTGAGCAGGGCAGCCTACATGGTAGATCTGAGGGTGAGTCGGTTCCTGGTTTATCTCCTGGCTTGTGTCTCTGCTGGTCCTCAGCACTCCTTACCTAATAGATATATCAACCTAATCTCTACTTTCATCTTCCAGGTCTCTCTCCTATGTCTTTTTTTCCTCAAAACTAGCCAACGAATTACTGACAATAAATTTTAAATCTAAGATTATCTAAGCTGAAAGTTCTTGGTCACACCACCAACAAAGATTCTACTTCCAATTTAGTTACAGCACAGAACTTGGAAAATACAGTATTATCATTTTTAGAGGGACATAATGTAACAACAATGACATTGCCAATAAGATGACATCTGGGAACTAAAGAAAACCTTACTAGCCATAGAGAGTAGGGTTTTGTTAACTATGAGGGGAACAAATTTTAATTTTATTCGCCTTCCTAAAAATTAAGAGGAATCAGATGATTAGAATGGGAGCATGACAAAATAGTTCATTGGAGGAATACAATTAATATATATATATATACATATATGTATATGTAAAATATATACATACAACAAATGCCATAGCTTTAAAAATTACTGTTTGATAGCAGATAAATGAGAAAAATATATTTTAAAATTATTATTATATGAAAGGTGTTTAAAAAGCATAGGTTAAATATTGTAGATATGATTCAGGTGTGTTAAGTTAGTTAATTAATAAAATTCTTTGCATAATTTTCTTGATTTGTAATATTATTGGTAATCCTCACTTTTTCATATTTGCGTACTAGCTTTTGTAATGAATCTATACTCTGTACCTAATTACCTACTTAAAATTTGTACTTTTTATCACAAATTATATTCAAATTATAGTTTTCTTTACACTGTATCAAACTATTTTGGTCTCTTTATATTTTCATAACACATCAAACTTTTATGAAGATCAGTTCTCTATGGTTGTGTGATATTCTGTGATATACTTGTTCTGCTTTGAGCCTCAATTTTAATATTCTGTTTAGTGTTATGGTGGTAATTAAAGTTATGCCCTTGCAAAGGCTTACTTGTTACACTACAGAGAACGAAACCCTCTTCATCTGCGCTGGAAGGTTTACAGTTTCATGTCATGCTCAGCTTCCCTCAGAACAAACCCTAATCTTCTTGGAATGAAGTTTAAATGAGCAAGGACTATTTGAGAACCTTTCACTAATATACACTTATTACCATATTTTTCTATTATGTTCATGTGGAAAACTTCATCTTATTAGTTCATCAGGAAGCGGGTTGAGGCCAAACACCAGAGTGATCATTTGAAATGAAATTTCCTGTGTTCTTTTTTGTCTGGGTCCATAAGAATAACACAGTAAATGATAGCTGATATTCATAAGGTCGACCCACCAAATGAAGGATAAATACACAAACAAGGTTGATGGGGTCCATTGCTTACATATAACAGATCGATTCTGCTGGTAAATTTCTACTTGATCTATGATCTCTCTCCTAAAATAGTTGTGGGATTTCCCCCACAACTTTTGTAGTGTGTTCCTCACTTTTTGGACACTGTTTTTCCTGTGTACTGACAGAAGGATGACTTCTCCCCACACTGTGTAATTCTGGTGAATAAAACAAGCTTTCATAGTTCAGCCTTTGTTCCACAAAGTGATGAGAAACTTAGGAAACTGTTTTCTATAGTTAGCTAAGCTGACAGGGCACATAAACTAGACTGGGAGTCTGTGTGCATGAATCGTAAGTTAGACTTTTCACAGACCATGCTCAAGGGCAGAGGTGCAAATGTCCGGTTTGTTAGATCAAGACCCTGTAGACACAGCGTGACCTGGATCATTTCTGTTTCTCTAACCCAACCTGACTGATAACAAAGACCAGCAACCACTCCCTGCTAACTTCCTTAGCAGTTAACAGTTGTACAAACTCCTAACCTCAGTTTATGGTACAATTCAAGGCTCAGTTAACTATGTTTATGTCCTAAAGTTTAGATAGAGGATAAGAATAACAATTAACCAATTAACCAAGTCCAGAGAGAAACAGCTTTACGTGGAAAAAGTTTCATAGATAACCAAGGCTACAGAAGTCGCCTGGCCTCACAGCCTTGAATAAAAAAGTTACAGGCTTCCCTTGATGTGCTCTGGGGAAGCATGCAGGATAAAAAAAAATATGCATCTTTAGGCTTGGGATGCTTTTCAATGCCAGACCTTGTCCAAGAGTGCTGAAATGCCCAGAGCTCTCCACCCCACCTATGTGTTGCCAAGGTAATGGCTCTGTTCTTTATCACTTACTCAAGGAATGTCTTGTGACCTTGAGAAGTTTCTGTAACCTTTTTTATTGAAAGAATTTTGTTGTTAAATATGTATATATAAGCTGTGTGAACCAGAGAATTAGAGATATTTGGAATAAGAAAAAAAGAGCAGAAGAAATTAGAGCAAAACATTAGAGAATTAGAGTAGAGAATGAGAGTTGGAAACAAAAAGAGCGTGACCTCAGATCCTGTGTGTGAGTCTTTTACTTCAGATAGATAGGAAATTCTGTTAAGTTCTCTTTGCTTTTAAGGCTTTTTTTGCTGTGACCCCAGTGCAGTTCTAGGAGCTGGACTCCTAGGCTGCAATACTTCTTCATTAATCTTTTGGTGT
Source organism: Neodon shergylaensis (assembly GCA_025134845.1). Taxonomy (NCBI): domain Eukaryota; kingdom Metazoa; phylum Chordata; class Mammalia; order Rodentia; family Cricetidae; genus Neodon; species Neodon shergylaensis. Next base: position 9,772,736 of record JABTXL010008037.1, on the reverse strand, counting down.
CTACATTTAGAATAGGACTATAAGTGTATTTAGTTCCTATAATTACAAAAAAGACTAGTCAGTAGGAACAGCTTGTTAGTTCAAAAGGCCTATCCTGTGGTTGGAGAGATGACCTAAGAGTTAAGAGCATTTGCTATTCTTTCAGAGGATCCAAGATCCTTGGTGTCTCATAACTGTCTGGAATTCCAGCTCCAGAGGATTCAACATCCTTTTTCTGGATTCTATAGATATCTGTATACATGTGTATACACTCTCATACATAGAATACCATATCTACTGCCCTGGCTGATTTTGTGTTTGAACTTGACATAAGGTAGAGTCATGAGAAAGGAAGGAACCTCAGTTGAGGAAGTACCTCCATGAGATCCAGCTGTAAGGCATTTTCTCAATTATGTGCAGTGAGGGAGGAACTGGCTCACTGTGTGGTGTTATCCCTGGGGTGGTGCTCTATAAGAAAGCAGGTTGAGCAAGTCACGGGAACCAAACCAGTAAGCAGCACTCTTCCATGGTCTCTACATCAGCTCCTGCCTCCATGATCCTATACTGTTTGAGTTCCTGTCTTGACTTCCTGTGGTGATGAAGAGCAATAGCAACCCTATGACATCCACATAATTCAAAATATAACAAATCTTTTAAAAGGTTAATTCTCTCTCATTTAAAACATTAGTATCTTGATGATTTATTGTCATATGCCATGAGTTTTAGTTTATAATAACAATACGATGATTCATTCATTGTGTTAGTTAGGAGATGGGATTATCTATTTGCTACAATCTCTACTTTCACAATATGTTTCTGGCCTGATGCACAGCAGTCAGCGAGAGCCCCATTACAATGAAGATTCCTATAAGTCTCTATTGCACATAAGATACACACTCTTTTCGGTGTAAAACGATAAAGGTAGCTCAAGAAAGGCTTGCAACATCTACAGAGGAAAAAAACTCAATGCCAGAATAAATGCTTAAATGAATAGAATCTGCACAACTCCATGTCACTCAACACTCCCCAATGCAGCCCTGTGAGTCCTTGCCAATCAAGGCAATGTGCACTCCGGATAGATACTCACTTCCCATCCCTGCCCTGTTCTTCTTGACAACAATTCATTTTCTTTAGTTTTCTCTATCTTTGTCCATGCCTCATAGTTCTGTGATTTGCTTAGAAAAAAAAATGGTTTCAGAAAAATAAACAATGTTATGGACTTCACATCTGGAAGTATAAGGGAATGAATGATTTTTGTTTTGTGTGAGTGGGATTTCCATTTTTCGTGATGCTTCTCATCAGAGACTACAGGAGGCAATGTGGTTGAGGTGGAGAACCAGATGTTTGTCTTACACCTTCCACTGGAGTGTTTTGAATGCTGGCAAGTTAGGATCTCCCACAGAGTACCACGTTTTCTCAGTAATTCTGATGTGTCAGAAAATTCCAAACTCTTTCACCAGGTGACAACATTGCTACAAAATCTACAGCTTGAGTACTGAGAGAATCAAAATGACATTCTGTGTCTAGAATGTGACAGCAAGTGAGACACTTAGTATATTTCGTGCCCTTTTCCTTCCCACACACGTATACACACATTGTATTAAAAATTCATTACCGACGTGACAGAATGAGCCTGCTTTTTATACGTATTTTACATTATAAATGCCTTTACCACAAACTTTTGGTTATACATATTAGTGTTGATTGTGAAACATAATGCTTGCAAAGCTTTGGAGGCTGATAAGTTTTGTGAATCCCATTTTGCTTACTTCTCCACTGTGATCCAAAGTAAGTCTTGTATATAATGGAGATTAGAAATACAGTCATGTTTTATGCCAAACCATGCCCTCTGGTAGCATATGGATTGTTTGAACTCTATTGCCACATATGGATGCATGGAGTGTATCATGTGAAAAATGAATCTTTTCAAAAGGAAGGTTAGCTGTGTCATTCAACATGATGCTTGCTGCAGGGTAGAAAATCCTTTTTCATGCCTTCCATGGGATGCAGATTATTATAATTTTCATGTTCAGTAATGCTTTTGAGGCTCAGCTTCAGGGGCCGGAATAGTTTGGCAGACCCTTTAAAGGAGTCTCATTGATTTTAGTACCTTGGCCCCAACATTTCAGCTTAATTGAAATAATGACCTAAGGTAACATACTCTCGGGATCTCAAAACTTGAAAACTCTAAGATTTATCTTAAATGGACTACTGTACACACAATTCCCAGGACTTGGTATTTGGAGGAAATTCATAATTATTTATACTGAAATGAAATCTAGGTTGAAAATCATTTGGCATTGACTTTCAACTTCTAAAATTAATTCTTCCTATACATGTGAGAATTTAATTACCTGTGTTTATCCAACCAAAAATTCCAGTGGTTCATTCTTCATCTGTAAATGGAATGATTTATATCATAATTAACTGATTTATTTTGCAGTACTTTTAGACAGAATCTAATCTAATTCCACACAGTTTTACCCTTGCTTTGTAGCCAAGGCTGACCTTGAACACCTGATATCTTTATTCAGCTTCCTGAGTGTTGGAGTTTCAACTGTGCATACTCAACTCCTTGTTATTTTTAAAGAAGCAATGTAGGACTGATGAGATTAATCATTCAGTAAAGGCACCTGCAGCAAAGCTTGATGGCCCAAGTTCTACCCCTGGAACCTACAATGTAGAAGGAGAAAACCAATTCCTGGCAGATTTTCTCTGGTCTCTACATGCTTACTTTGGCATGGATGTATCCACACATACTAAACAAGTAAATAAAATAAAAAATAAGGTAGGATTCTCTTATTTTTTACTCTTGCAGTTTTATTGTGATAAACATCTATACATTTTAATAATGGACCATACAATAATTTGATAGATATGTATGGTTTATAGTGATCAAATAATGGTCGAATAATACTTCCCTTTTCAGAATAGTGATTATTTCCATGTGCTGAGAACTAGTCATGTGAAATGTATTGTCGCAGCATCTTGTAACCAATAGTGACTTTACTGCTAAGTAGAAAAGCAGAGCTAAGGTTCATCTTGTGTTTGGTGCACTGTGTCTAAGTTGTTCCCATTCCCAGTCCCCATCTTTTTTGACTACTAGGGACTGTGACTTCACTTCATTATTCCATCAAACAAACTTTTTACTTTCCCAAAGTATAGACCATGTAGCATTTTCTTTACATGTCTGGTTTATTTCACTTAATGTAATGACTATTAGTTCCTTCTACATTGTTGCAAAGAATAAAAATAGCATTTTAGGACCATCGATGCACATATGTATCTCATCCTCCTTACACTTTCATGTCTTTATAGACTCCTTAATTTCACATTGTAGATATATCAATACCATAATTATGGGCATACATAATGTCCTTCATCACACACTTTGGCATATTACTACTTTTGGGCTAGGGGTCTGAATATGTCTCATACTATTTGAAGTCCCATGTTTTTATCACAATGATGGTACTAACTTACAGTCCCACCCATAGTTTATGATATATAATAATGGGAATAATAAGGAATGGGATGAGGATGAAATAATTCAGCAAAGATGGGCAATTAGAAGACAAGGTGTGTGGTCTAAGTTATGATATTCAGGTTTTATTTTTCACATTATACATTTTTTCAAAATATCATGAAATCTCCACCATTTGCAGGTGGAGAATTTACATTTTATAAGGAATATATATATATGATTCATTTTTTACTGTAAATATAATGCTCAAATGAAGCTAAAAAGTAACAATTGTAAAAATTTATTTTAATTATTTAATTACATTTATTTTATTTGTGCATTGTGTGTGTACGTATATGTATGTATGGGGGGCAATTAGTTATAGATATTGCTTTTCTTCCACAATGTGGGTACTGGAGATGAAATTCAAGTTATCAGTCTTAGTAACAAGTGCCTTCAACTTCTGAGCCACCACAATGGTCCTCATCTTATTTTAACAAAAAATAAAAATCACTCACGATATGACACCCACTTAGAGGGAACGCATCACTATTTAATTTTATATGCAAGTTAGTATGTATGCACACATACACATTTTAACAGCAATAAAAACTATTTTATGACTTGATTTTTTTAAAATTTACTAATTTTAACATTTTCCCAAAGTACAAAGTATTTTTCTTTTGAACATTTTATGATTCTTCCTCCATGTTATATGATTCTGCCATACTTTATTCCCCTCCTCTGCCTTTCAGCTGCTTCATTTGCTTTCACTTTTATTATTACAATAAGTAGTTCTTCAGGGAAAACATTCACAGGGATTTATTTACTGGGAACTTGATCTATGTTTACACTTACTCATGTCATCATCGTCCTCTCTCAGGGATGTTTTATAGCTTGTATAGATATTGGATAACATTCCACTTTGGCAACTATTGGAATAATCAGAGAGCTTTTGGGATTGGGGATAAAAATATGACTAAATTTAATAGGGCTTTAAGTACTAGAGTTAGCTGTGAAACTGTAGAAGTTATACTCAGAGAAAGGAAAACTTTTTGAGACTGAGTCATTGTTATTCAATATATTTAATTGACCACTGTACTGAAGTCATTCATCTGCTTTCCTCTGGATCACAATGTTAATGCTGCTTTTCTAATATGACCCTTTTATTTTCCTCATTGCAAAATTTCTAAAAATGCTATCCTGAAATAATGCATTCTGGCAAAATGTGTGTGCAGCATGAATGAAAACTTGATATTGGGGTAGACTCAGCCACATAACTCTTATTTCAAGACTAAAATTATGAGAGTATACTAGAAATGTGAGCCAAGATTTTGAAATATCAGAAACTTAACCTGGATCTTCTAATTTATAAATATATTATTTTTTTAAAAGATAGAGCATTATGTAGCCCAGACTAGATATGAACTAATTATATATTTGAGATTGACATTGAGTTATTGATCCTCCTGCATCCTCCTCCTAATGCTGGGTTTCCAGGTATTCACACATCTATGGTTAAGATTAAACCAAACTGAGCTATAACACTTGCCCCTGCATCTTTATAGAAGTAGGCTACTGTTACCAGCATAACTTAGAAAGCAACATTTTGCAAAAAGAAATTTTGGGAGCAGAAGTTTTGGGGAGTTTAACTGAATTTTGAAGTTTAATAAAGCACCAAGATACCACAGTCATTTTCTTCAATAAACAGCAGTGAATTTTCAGCCAACTTTCTTCCCCTTGTTTGGGTGGCTTTTGCCTTCATCTGTAGTCCTGGGTACTTTAAATTCTAAAAACAGGAAGCAAAAAAATACAAAACCAAAAAAGTTAATAAGTTGGTAATTGCAAGTCCATACATTTTCATTATGTGGTTAAAAGAATTTTATGAGTTTCTAATTCAAGCAATTTAATACCCGTTAAGTTTTCAGGGACATTATCATATTATTTCATGCTCATTAGAATCAAAGACACAGCTGTATAACTATTAGAAAGTAGAAAAGAAAATGAAGCCCAGGAACCAGGAACAATTGTTATAACGTGAAATGTACAGAATTGTAAACAACTTTATAGGTCACTTTGCTTTGTTTCCTTCTTTAAGTATGTGTGTATGTGTGTATCTGCATGTGGGTGTGTGCACAGGAGTGCAGTACTCAGTGGAGACCAGAAGAGGAAACTGCATCTCCAAGGACTAGAAAAATTCTAGGCAGTTGAGTTTCCCAGTGTGAGTCCTGGGAACAAAACTTGGGTCCTCTGCAAGAGCAGTCTGTGTTCTTAACTTTCAAACCATCTTTCCAATCTCAAAAACGTGAGTCTTTTTTTTACTTTCTGGGAGTGTCATTTGTACTATGAGGTAACCGCAACTGTTAGAAGGTTTAATATTTCTGATATATACTATAAACCACCTTTAAAATTTGAAAGGACACTGAAACTTTAGCCTAGAAGAGTGAGTCAAGCTCTGGCTGTGACACTGTGCATTTGTAACAGGATTCTAGGAAATCGGTCATTGTATATAGATTAAATACCTCCTCAAGGCACATGCCATTCAGACAGTTCAAGTAAGTGCATACTATCATTATTGGCCTTATCATTCTCATCATTAATATAAATGCATATAAATTTCACATACCTCTAAGAAAGGTGCACAGGAACAACTAAACTTCTTTTTCTAAATTCATACACTTGTCCAAGATCTTAAATACTGTTTTACCATAATGGAGACTACCTGAATTTCTTTCTTTAATGTTCTTCTAAAGGAGTCCTTTGGGAGAAAGTATTCCTTCCTCTGCAAAGTGTGGAAGGCTGTGCTATGACTAGGAATTGTAACACGAAGAGATGAGAGCCAAAGCATCCATGGTAAGAAGAAACCCTGGAAAGTCTTCAAATCATCTTCGCACCACACAGACAGAGAACTCTGAAGGCTCTGGAGGACTGCGTGTAGAGACTCTGTGCTGTGTTGCTTTGAGGAAGTGATCTTCTTTCCTTCTCTCTCGCCTTCAAATCCACTCCCTCTCAGGGGAGTCAAACAGCTCATTTCCAATTATCAATGCCATGTGTGGAGAGAGATATTATTAATATTAATATTATTAGTAATATTAATCATTGGGAGAGTGATTAATGGAGAATCTTGACAGAAAACTATAGTGTTGACAAATTCAACCCCAGAGCTAAATTACTCTGGAACATAGGGGCTCAGCTTCTCCAATCAGTCTGTGTTAAGTTCATGTATATGATCTCAAATAGAACACTTGTAAAGTTCTTGATGTGTAGAAAACATAGGGGATGACAGATGGGGGGGGGTCTTCCCTTCTCTTTCTTCTCAGGGGAGAACACGGTCAGATGTCAGCAGTTTGAGATTGTGGTAACTGATGATGAAATATTAGTAGAAGGTCAAACTGCAGATAGAATTCAGCCATTCCTTGAATTCTAACCACTGCATTGAGTCATACCTGGTTTCTAAACACAAAATCATGCCTCTTTGCTCAGCTACTGCCATATAACTTTGTTGCTGCCACCTTATATTGCACGTTCTCCCTCAATTATGTGTTCTTGTCAACTTTCAGATGTTCTTTCGACAATCTCTAATAACTTACTTTAAAAAAAGGACAAAAAACCCAAAAATAAAACACTGGAAAAAAAAACAAAGGACAGACATGTGTGCAAGGTCATATTGACTTTCCTGGTGATGGAATTTTTATTTGGATTAATGAAAGATGAGGCAGAAATCATTTCAGAGCTAAAGGGCATTTTCAGGAATTGTGAAATATAAGCCCCTAATTTTTTTGAAGAAATGCTCAAACTACAGAATATTCCAGAGGAATGAGTACTCACAGTACAGCCTGTCACATTGAAGCACCACGTATGACTTACAGAGACACATTGCTTTTTCTTTCCAGAGACTATGGTTTTCACTGTAAAAATTGCCTCAGAAGCAAGACAATAATTCTTGATCATGTGCATTGTCCCTTACTGGAGATGACTTGGGCAGACCCTAGGTTGCTCCATTGTTGTTGTTAGGTATTTAAATTCAGAGCAGATGTCGAAGACCCACTTTTAAGATCTCAGAATGACTTGATTTGTGAATGAAATAACTGATTTTCATAGAAAGGCTTTGTTAAGATAAGTTAATATTTTCAAGTTTTGCATGTGTGTGTGCATATGTTTGTGTGTGTGTGTGTGTGTATGTGTGTGTGTATCCAAGTGTCCATACAGGAAGGTGCATATGGAACCCGCCCCCCCCAAAAAAAAACCTAGCTGACTTGGATCCTGGGAACTGAACTCAGATCCTCTAGCTACAGTAGTATACTCTCTTAACAGCTGAGACACAGGATATTCATTGCTCTTTATTGGATAATGTTTGGTAAATAAGCAGTCAGAACATTTAAAAATTCCAGTAAAACTAGTTAACTCCAGGACAGATACTACCAGTATTTACAAGTCTGAAAGAAGCATGCTTGTTCACCGCTAACTTCCATTGTTTGTACAGGTGGAAGAAGACTGTCTTCACACTGGCGTGGTGATATTTTAAAAGCAGACAGCACTTCACATCTGCAAGGCATGACCTATTGCTTGGAAAGAACCCCGTTAATGTTCTGTGAATGTGGTTGTTTTGTGTTATGTCTAATGATTCTGGTTGCATAACTTCATATCTGCTTATTCTACGCATGCTCCCACATAAGGAAACTCTGTGTTTAATTTCCTTTCTGCTTTCCCTTGCCAGTCCCATCCAAGCTGTCTGTTTATTTAGAGATTTAACTTTGCAGAACTCATTTATCACAAGCATGCTTTTAAGTCCTTTTATGTCCCAAACAGTATATAACTTACTTTTGGGATACACTAGAGAGTGAGACATAACTTTTTCTATCAAGAACTTTTTGAGCAAAGTTGAGACATGTGTATTATGTGACAGTTTGTGATTGGGAAGTGTTGAATGAGAAGTGTTTTAGGACTGAAAGGAAGGAACAAGACTGATTACATTTTAAGATTCTTGGATGCTGCCTGTGTATATGCATGCACATGCATGAACTTCCTTTCATTAATGAAGTGCTGTGTTATAAAGATCATCTTCAGTGTATTAAGAAGAGTATGTATTTGTCATAACTTATGGTTATTACAAAACTTTTCTTATTCTAGAGTTTTCATGTATCTTTACTAAGAAGTCAGTTCTTTTCCATGAAGAATTGCCCTTTAACTCTTTCATACTGTGATAGCTGCAAACTCAGAATTCTCTGCTTTTCTGATTTTTTGGGGGTTAATTTCTTGTCTAGGGGAATCCATGCCAGTTTGTGGGAACATGTTGAATGAAGAGTTACATGACTTGGGTTAAAAATAAGTGGGTATCTTCCTGCATCCATTTTCCTAATGCCCACAAAACATTTCTCAGGTAAAAATACAATTATTTAACTTTACAGAAAAATAGTTTGGGATGGCCAATATCACAGGACAGGTTTCTAAGAAAACTGGATGCTTAAGGGCTTAAACTAAATTCCATCTTTGTCTCATTCACTATGATATTTTGTTTGTAAGAGATGAATCATATTTTAATTGCATCCTGCCTGTGTCAGGTCCATGACATGATATAACCAATTTAGGGTTATTTTCCATTTCCTTGATAACACAAAGGACAGAATTATGCTTTCTTTCCATCATTCTGTTCTTTTACTGAAGAAAGTTTTTATAGTGAATGTTGGTGACTGATTAGTGAGGATTGCAAAAGACGATACACGTGGATTTGTCAATAATGAACTTGCTCGTTTACATAAACACTCATGTCCAATGCATGGTGATAGGGTAATTTACCTACACCATGAAGTGTAATAAATGTCAAATTCTTAGAAAGAGGTATTTTATAAAGCACAAGCATGAATTATAGGTTCAACTCCTACTAAAACTCAGATGTAAAGAAAAAGATCCTTCAATCTGTAATAAATTTTCTCTCTCTTTAGGTCTCCACTTAATCATTAGCTAGTAACATGTTGTTTTTGAGTTGTACTTTGGAGGCAGAACACCACTAGTTAGTTCCTGGCTGCTTAGCCCTGAAATAATCACACAGAAACTGTATTAATTAAAACGCTGCTTGGCCCATTAGCTTCTTACTGACTAACTCTTTATAACCCATTCCTATTAACCTGTGTATCACCATGTGGCTGTGGCTTACCCTCAAAAGATCCAGCATCTGTCTTCGGAGGAGTTACATGGCTTCTCTCTGACTCTTCCTCCTTTCTCCCAGCATTCTGTTTAGTTTTCCCTGCCTAGCTCTGTTCCCCTATAGCTAGCTGTAGGCCCCAAGCAGTTCCTTTATTAACCAATGATATTCACAGCATGCAGAGGAGAATCCTACATCAGTACTTAGTTTATAGATTGTTCCAGACATGTGTGCAAATCTTTCTTTAGTAAACATGTCCTAGTAGTAGCTGATCTTTCTCTATTTACTGCTGTTTCTACTATGACGTTTAGCTATATGAGGATTGAGGTTTCTTAGAACGGAAGACTAATTACTGATCTTCCATTGATCCCTGTCAGTGACTGGTACCTCTTCTCCATGGAGCTCACAGATTCATCTTGTGTCCTATCAACTTGGGACCTGTGATTCTCTTTCTCCTCTATTCTACAGACCAACTGGTATTGACTCTGGGCCCCCAAGAGGCCTGTAACATCCACACCTAGATTGATTGTTATTCTTTGAAGAGCAGCCTGAGAAGACAAAGTTACATATGTGGTATAAGAGGATATGAAATGAGACTTTCGTAATGTGAAGAGTATCCCATTTATATGTCAGGAGAATGTGATGAAGTAAGTCATTGACTGATGCAGAAAGAGGCAATATTTGTGAGATTCCTTCTCAAAAAGAACTACCCACATGTTTCTTGTAGCACATTCTCATGATTGGAACTCAAGGACTCTGAAATATGAGGCAGTGTTGGCAGAAAAAGAAACAAATTCAGATTTTAAAATAGGTGCATTTTGCTCCATTAAACATATTATTTTTTTGCAAAGAACTCCAAAAATCTTAGTACCTGATTTACATAATTTTAGGAAAACAACATTTGTACATTTTTTAGTCTTTTTTGTATTTACTGATGTGAGGAGAGCATGTGGATACCTCAGAACACAAGTGGATGTCAGAATACAACTTGTAGAGCTCCTTTTTCTTCTCTCAGCATGGAGTTGATGAGGATTGAACTCAGGCTATTGATTTTGGCAGCAAGCACCTTTATCCTCTGTCCCAAATCACCCTCCTAGATTCACTTGATTTCTAAAAATCATCTTTTTGTCCTTTCTATATCCATGCACTTGAAAACAGTAACTTTTTCAGTGTTTATATGCTTGTAACATGGACACACATGATAGCTGTGACATTCATTTATCTGTGTGGCTTTTAGAAAGACACACTTAGGCATACTACAAAGTTTTAGCAATGACCAAATTCTCTTCTTTTTAAGGAATAATGGCCCTCAGGGCTAGAGAGATGGCACAGTTATTAAGAGCACTTATTGTTCTTGTAGAAGACCTAAGTTCAGTTCCCAGCATCAATCAGGTGGCTCACAAACACCCTTAGCTCCAGTTCCACCTTTTCTGAATTGTATTAGGATCAGCCCACAACATGGTGGTGCTGTACATGCATGCAAACATACAAAATACTCACACACATAAAATAAAATAAATAAATCTAAAAATATAATGCAACTCCTCTGATAAATAAACTATTTTAATGTGATTGTAATGTATTATAACAAACTGTAGTCCACAGTTAGGTAATCAAAAAAATCTGCACAATAATGTACCCAACATTTGGCAGGATGTATTGATGGGTATTTTGTGGGGTCTTGTGGCTATGAAATAGAATTTTGATCACAATGCTAACTTCCCAGACATTTTAGAAGAGAATAACTGTAGCTATTTTATTTTTTATTCTTCACTCTTTGATTACCTGCTACCCAGCTCCCAAATAAATATATGGAGACTTATGAATGCTCAGGCTTAGCTTGGCTCGTTTCTAGTCAACATATCTTAAACTATCCTGTCTACTTTTGTCTCAAGGCCGCTTGCCTTTCTTTATTCTATATCTCTTTCTTTCCTGCTTATTCTGTAGCTGATTGATTGGCTGGCATCATCTCTCCATTTCTTTCTCCCCCTTCTTCTCTCTTTTCCTATGTATTCTCTCTGCATACCAGCCCTACCTATGCTTTCGCCTGTGTAGCTATTGGTCATTTAGCTCTTTATTGTACCAACCAGGTGTTTGAGACAGGCAAAGCAACACAGTTTCACAGAGTTAAACAAATGCAACATAAAAGAATACAACATATATTTGCATCAGTAAATAAACATTCCATAGCATGAATAAATGTAACACACCCCAAACTAATATTCCACAACAAGGAGCATTATACTTTATTGTTTTGTTTGAGAACTGTTTAATCTTGGAATATATTTCAAGAAATGCTGTTTTGTGACCAAGACTTTTTAAGAAATCATTTTTTTTAAATTATGGGAAATATTTTAGTGTTTGACAGATATTTTGTATTATGAATTTGCTACGTGTATTTATATACCTTCACAAATAATGTCAATTTTTCTATAGAAGAAATATTTATTCTAATATTTTATTGCTTATTCCAGCACTCCATTATTCTAGGGAATTCCATAGTCAACAGTGGTAGTTACTTTCTATATTTCTTCTTTAAATAGTAAATATTATACCTTCTTCTTGACTACTCACATAGAAGAAAACCAGGGTGTCTCCCACTGCTTCCCACATCAAAGTCTCATCTAGTTGTATGAAATGGATTGTTCTAGAGTTTCATTAAAGAAAATGTTTCAGAATTGTAGCTTAAGTGTTTTTGGAGTCACAAGAGAGAAATCCTTTAGAAATAGACCATACATAGAAGGATCCATATTATTAAAAACAATTTCTCATCCTATTGGATGGCATTCAGATTCTCAGCATTCATATATTTCTCCCAAGTATCTTTCAAGGTTCTGACCTCCATCAGACCCCAGCCCCACTCCCCGACCCCCACAAAGTTTAGTACCTATACATATTCCTAGTTCTCGCCTTGGCTTCATGGTGAATTGCTCCTTCTTTCACAGTGATGACTAAGGCCTCAGCATATTTGCTGAGTTTAACCTCTGTAAGCTACATTATGTCACCATCATTACTGCTTGTCACGGGCCATAGATCAGAGAATGAGTAGCTCATATTCCAGCCGTGCTTATAAAAGCAACAGGTAAAGGATACTGAATGCTGGAGTGGGAAGGGGCACAGTCCAAACTGGAATCAATTCAGCTACAACTATGACAGGACAAATGCTTAGTCTATATCTCCAGGAGAAGGACATTAGTGAAGATGTTTCTATACTTACCCCGAACAATTATTTGATTTGACATAAATCTAAATAAGAAGTTAAGTCAGGCATATCAAGACTGGGCAAAGCAGCCCAACAAGATAAAATAGTCTCAAAAACAGGCAAAACAGTCAGAGACACACCTACTCCTACAAAAACAATAAGCTAACAGTCATTACATACATGCAGAGGACCTGGTATAGAACCTTGCAGGTCACATGCTCACTGCTTTAGACTTTGGGAGCCCATTTGAACCCTGCTTAGTTGATTCAGTGGGATGTGTTGTCTTGGTGTTCTCCATCCACTCTGACTCCTACAATCTCTCCTCCCCCACATCCACAATGTTCTCTTAACTCCAAGGGAAAGAATCTGATAGATACCTTCAATTTAGACTCCCTCTCTAGCTGTGGGTGTTTGCACCTGCTCCCATCTGCTGCCGGAGGAATCCTCTCTGATGAGGACTGGACAAGGCACTGGATTTGAGTAAAGCAGAATGTCATATTTTTTGCCAGTTGTATTTCATTCTACCCCAGGACTCTGAGTTATATAGTTTCTTGATCCTGGTCATCCAAGCAATGTCAGACATGGACTCTTTTGTGGAGTGGTCCTCAAGTTAAATGAGACAATGTTTAGCCATCCTGACAAGTTCTAAGCCATCTTTTCCCCAAAAACATCTTTAAGGCTGGACAGATTTTTGGTCAAGTATTTTGTAGCTGGCTTGGTGTCCATCTTTCTATTTAGGTAACCAGAAGAGTAACCTCCAACAACAAAGAGACTAGAACATATGGATGAAATCTCAATGCAAGTATCAGCTCAACCTCTCTACATTCAGCAAGATGTGTAGATGATGTTCTTGGCAATCAGGACCTACTTTCAGGTTTCAGATGGCAACCCTCTGCCCTAGCATCAACCTAAGTTGTTTGGAGATCTCCATAAGATCCCCTCCAACAAGAATTCCATTGAATTCAAGCCAGTACCACCACTGGAATCCTTGCCTATCTACAAAAGATAGCCAGCTCAGACTCCATATCATTCTTTATTAGTAGTCATCACTATGGTCACTCCCTATATTTAAAGAAATTTCCACTGTACTAACTTTCAACACTATACACAAATGCTCCTCAATTTCAGGCATCTTTTCCAGCACTCTTTTCCCTCACATCCCCCAGGTGATATTTAATGTTCTCAGCCCCATTCACCCTAGTCCACCTACCAAGTCCATTTTATTTCCCATTCCTGGAGTGATCTATGATTCCTGTCTATAACCCTTCCCTTTACCTAATCTCTCTGGGTCTGTGGATTGTAACTTGAATATCATTTTCTTAATAGTTAGCATCCACTGGTAAGTGAATATATATCATAGTCTTTCTAAGACTAGGTTACCTCACTAAGTATGATTTTTTCTGGTTCTATCCATTTGCCTGCAAATTTCATTTTTTAAACAACTGACCAACTCTCCATTGTGTAAATAAACCATATTTTCTTAATTCATTCTTTGGTTGAGGGACATTTATGTTGTTTTCAGTTTCTGGCTATTTATTAATAAAGCTGCAATAGACCTTGTTGAGTGAGTATCATTGTGGGAGGGTAAAGTGAACTTTGGATACATTCCCAAGAATGGTATAAGTTGGTCTTCAGGTAGATTGATTCCCAGTGTTCTGAGGAACTGCCATATTTGTTTCATAGTGGAAGTACAAGTACCAGTGGTGGAGGAGTGCTCACCATGCTGTCCATCCTCACCAGCATGAGCTGACACTCGTGTTGTTGATCTTAACCGGTCTGACTGGTGTAACACTGAATATGAAAGTAGTTTTAACTTGTATTTTGTGATGAGTAAGGATGCTGAACATTTCTTTAATATTTTTCAGCCATTTGAGATTCCTCTGTTGAGAATTCTCTGTTTTGATCTCTACCCCATTTTTAATTGGATTAGTTGTTTTATTGATATTTATATTCTTTATATATTTTAGACACTAATCATATATTGAATCTAAAGTTGCTAAAAAAATCTTTTCCCATTCTATAGGCTTTTACTTCATCCATTTGACAGTGTCCTTTGCTTTACAGATGCTTTCAGATTCAAGAAGTACTGTTTATTAATTGTTGATCTTAGTGCCTACAATTATCACTGTTCAGGTTATAAAGCTGTCACCTGTGTGAATACATTTGATGTTATTTCCCACTTTCTCTTGTATCATTCTTGGTGTGTCTGGCTTTATATTGAGGCCTTGGATCCACTTGGATCTTTGTTTTAGGCATGGTGATAAATATCAATCCTTTCACATTTTTTTACATTCAGACAGCAGTTTGATGGACACCATTTCTTGAAGATACTATCTTTTTTTTCAGTGTGTACTTCTAGTTTCTTTGTCAGAAATTAGGTGTCTGTAGCTATGTGGGCTTACATCTTGGTCTTAAATTTGATTCCACTGAACAGTATATCTATTTTGTATCATTACCATGTGTGTTTTAATGATATACCTCTGTAGTACAATTTGAAATTGGAATAGTTATTTTATTATTCAGCATTGTTTCAGCTATCTTGGTTTTTTTTTTTTTTTGCTTTTCCATATGAAGTTGAAAATTTTCTTCTCAATATCTCTTTGTGTTGTAATTTTGATAAGGATTGCATTGAATCTGTAGATTCCTTTTAGTAGAATTGCCATTTTTACTATGTTAATTCTACCAATCCATGATCATGGGAAATCTCTCCACCTTCTGATATTGACTTCAACTTCCTTCTTAAAAGATTTTAAGATTTTATTCATACTGGTATTTCACTTTGTTCCCATCTGTTGCAGGAGGAAACTTCTTTGATTATAACTGAATAAGGCACTGATCTATGAGGAAAACAGAATACTGTTAGAAATCATTTTATTGCAACTTTTCTTTCTTTTTTGTTTTAGATCACTACTATTTGGCTTTACCCTAGGTCTCCAGTCTAACTAGTCTCTGATTCTTGGTCACTCAATCAATGTCAGGTATGGCTTCCATCTTGTCAATAATAGCCTCCAAAGGTTGACTGTGAATCATGACTTATGAATGCATAAGACATTCTGTCAAATTAACCTGAAAATTCTTCATTAAAGCTACTTGATTTACTCTACATCACCTTGAGGGTTACAAACCTATAATGGTTAGCTCTCATCCTATGCTTTGCTATTGAGATACAATGACCCTTCCTGGTTCTTTATTTTGGATATGTTCCTTACTTGTCATTGAGCCAGGTACCTTATTAAGAAATGACAGATAGGGACATTCTAGAAAGCTTAAAAGGATTTAAAGAAAAGACATCTACTGATATTGACAGATCAGTGATGATTTGGGTGTGGATTTTCTGGAGGGAAAGCATTTTTCTTAATAATCACGAGAGAATTCTTCACTGTCTGGAAACTTTCATTGCTTCTGTTAAAAACTGAAAACCCATTTTTATCTCCCTTCATTTATGAAGATTAAAAAATCATTCATTCTGATTTTCATTCTTCTTTATTAAATGCTTTTTGATTGGATATTAATCTATAAAACTCATTCTTCATTGCTCTTCTGTATGAGTTTTTATTTTTAATTCTATACTTTATCTGAGTTTTTATTTCTTTTACTATATTTTAATCTGTAACAGATTTTATACTCTTAAAATCTTTCACATTTAATGTATCTCTCTCTCTCTCTCTCACACACACACACACACAGAGAGAGAGAGAGAGAGAGCTGTTAAGCATTCTATAATTTGAGTGAGCAGTATTCTTACCAGTTCCTTGTATAATACATAAAATACAGTTTTCTCAGAACTGCATATACCTATACACCTTAGTTTACTACATATATCTGAAAACGTAACTATGAGAAAGACTCCTGTAAGCTGTGATCCCTGAGAGCATGAACTTGCCAGCTGGGAGCTATTAGTTCTTTATGATGGCACATCTGGGTGAGACATCTTAGGTATTTCTCCAGTAGTTGCTCAGACTATTCTGAAGAGGCAGATCATAATTTTATCAGTATCAAAAGTCCTAGTTTCTAGATATCTGGGATCTTAAGGAAGACACCAAGAGTCATGGTGGTTTATAACAAGCTTATATCACTTAATGTACATACCTAGGGTGTATATGGTGTTCTCTAGTCCAGAGTATGTTCCATGTGGTGGGCAGCTCTTGTTACTCATTGGATGGGAAAACAGATTTTGGAAACAAATGTTCTTCTAATTTGCATCCATTTGTTCTTAGCTAACAGTCCTTCACTTTCCTATAAGTCCTGAGTACAGAGATCTAGTTTTAATTTTCTTGTTAAGCTGATCAGGCTGTAATACATACGTTATTCTGTTTCTTGTGTTTGTGATTCCCTCTGGAATGGATATCTAATATGTATTTATGTTCCTCCAGGATAATCAATATGTCATCAGACACACAATCACTCACTCAGTAGCTGTAATATATCAATAAAATAGAATTTGTTTTCCAATTATATTATTTATAAAGTTAAGATTTTGTGTACTGAAATTTGTTTTGTTCTTTTTCTTATATATTATGCTAAAATCAAACAAATCCTGTGGGTTTATGTTAGTTCTTTAACTAATTTGAGAAGGGAAGATGAGATGGGTTCATACAGTATAGACCAGTCTTTCCTGAAATCACTGTGTAGTCCAGATTGTACTCAGATGCTTGACAATTTCCCTGTCTCATATTCTTGTTCTTATTTTAATTTCATTTGAGAAATAAAAAAGGGAGAGAGAGAAAGAGAGAGAGAGAGAGAAAACTGTCAGGAATCTAGTTTATTTTTCAAAGAGAGAGAGAGAGAGCTAGAACTGTCAGAAACAATCTGTTTTATTTTTCTACCACTTGAGTCCCAAGGACAGAAATGGGCCATCACTGTATATACCAGGCTAGCCTAGAACTCGCAGAAATTTACCTGCCTCTGTCTCTGTAGTACTGGAATTGAAGTTATATATCACAATGCCTAGCCTGCACAAGTGTTTTCAAACCTCAAAGTCTCTTCCCACATCTTCCAGCAAGGGTGGGTCTCCTAATCCTTTTCAAACAGTTCCAAAAATTGAAAACCAAGAATTCAAATATATAGACTTATAGGATCCATTCTCACTCAAATCAGTTTTGTGTTATTTTTACTAAATTTATTGAAGTAATCTTTGGATATATTTGTAGGCTTTCTCATCAACTTTTCTGCTTCCTATTGTACCTCCTTTGAGAATTGTTTTGACATTCAATTTGTATGCTTTCTGTATTATCAAAATTATATATGTCAACTTATAGAACTTATTATAATTAAAATGATTTCAATACATGTAATTTGTTTTTCTTACTAATTGCATTTATGCTTTGTATATTTTCTGGCTATATCTAGCAAAGAAGCATTTTGGTTTATTGATTTATATCTCATTCCTGGCAATGAGCCATGTTTTGAGGCATGCTGACAGCAATTACTGAGAGCTACATGCTTAGTTTTAGATTATTGATTAAAAGCCTCAAATTTTTCATTTCTTCGACCTATTTTTATCATTACAACTCTCAAATTCTTTAAGTATTATTTTACTCTTAATTTGTTTTTTATCTTTCCCAGATTGTATTTTTTTCATTAAATTTTTGGTTCATTTGAGAATGTCATAAATGAACATACTACAGCTTGCTCAAATTCATTTCTATGCCCTCTGCTCCTATTCATTCCCTAGCCATTCTAACACCTTCTATTCTGAATTTGTGTGCTCATTTTTAAATAGTCCATTGAGTCCATGGACTGATGACTGTATGTCTATGAGTGTTGTACTATCTACTGAGCATGAGTATGTTCTGAGTAGTCTCCTAGATTATGTATTCTTAAAAACAAACAAACAAATAACCTTTCCCTTTTCCAGCATCAGTAAATTAATACTTCATGAGTCCTCCTATCCAAGCTCAGAGTTTGGCACTTTTGATCTTATGCTAATTTTGCAAATATAGACACAACAATTTTGAGCTAATCACCCCCCTCTCTCTATATTTTTTCTCTCTCTCTCTCTTTCATATGTGTGTGTGTGTGTGAATGCATGCGCGTGTGTGTGTGCATGTGTGCATAAAGTAAGAAAACAACTTGTAGTATGTTCCTTTCTTTTACTATTTGAATCCCTTGAACCCAGGTTGTCAGAATGAATGGCAAATGTCTTTATCTACTGAGACATTTCATTGACTCCTCCTTGATTGGAGGTCTGAGTTCATTTTTTAAACTAAAAATAAAAACAATACTACTACACATTTTCCTGTGGGAACTGTGTTTGCTGAATCCCGCTTTGCCTTGTGTTTGGTTCTTTGGGTGATTAAGGTCACATTTTGTTTTCTTCTATGACCTATCACTTACTTGGAACTGAGATATGTAACTTGAGGATATGTTAAAATGGGTGGAAGACATTTTTAAATGGGAAATCTTTTGTCTCCGAAGAGTTTTAGATGTACAGAAAGGTTTCAAGACTCAACAGAGAGTCCTGGCTTATTCCACATCCTGGTCTGTATATTGGTAAGACCTGTCCTTATACAGTACAGCTCTCTCTATTAAGGGAACTGTAGTTATATGGTTATTTGTAATGGTTTGTTAGTTTATTTATGTATTTGGGTGCTCTGCATGCATGTCTGTGCACCATGTGCAAGCCATGCCTGTGGAGGTCAGAAGATGACATAAGAGCCCCCAGGAACTGAAGGTGAAGACAGCTATGAGCTTCCATGTGGGTGCTAGGAACTGAATGTGTGTCTTTTATAAGAGCAGTGAGTGTTCTTAACCTCTACACCATCTCTCAGCCTCCTAATATTGCTCTATTAACTCTATTATTATTAATTCATCAATTATTTATTATAAATAGAACTTTACTAGTTAAAGCTCACACATTATTTTAATTTTTTAGCTTTAACTTAATGTTCATTTTATGATTCTTATCCCAAATATAATATGGTTCCTGGTCTTCTCCTCTGGGTGTGACAGCTTGTCAAATTTTATTTCTAATGATGTTGAAAATTTTGAAGAATCCTTGTCAAAGATTTTATATAATTTTTCTGGGTTTGGACTTTCCTGAGTTTTCTCATGATTATTCTGAATGTGTTAGTTATTGTACCTCAGAAGTGATGTGTTCTAGTCAGCATATTTGGTTAAAAGTGCATGCCCTCCGTCTGAACTACTGATGATGAAAAATTCTATCACATAACATAGATAGTACTTGATAGACTTGGTTTTTGTTAAAATGCTAGTCTAGTCCTCTTTCGGTTTTTATACCATAGTCACCTAAAGTGTGAGATAAATTTCCACAAGTGAGAGCACTGTTAGGGGGATATAAAGAGAGAGTAAGCGAAGTCAGTGAGATGCCATACAGCCCCACCTGACACAAATGCCCGGGGACTGTAAGCCACAGCCACATGATGATACATAGATTAATGGACATGAGTTAGTTTAGAATATAAGAGTTAGCCAGAAATACACCTAAGCTTTTGGACAAACAGTATTGCAAATAATATAGTTTCTCTATGTTTATTGTGGGACCAGGCAGAACAGAAACCTCCACCAACATTAAGGATAAAGTTGTCCTTGGGCAGAAGGTCCACTGGTTTTAGCCAAGCAAGAGTGGGGAGGTAGTGCTGCCTCAAAAACTGACTTGCATTTAGATTTATGAAAGTGGTGACTAGGGCTGGGTGGTGAACTCAAGAGGTGCTGCTTCTGAACAAAGGGCTGAGGTGAGACTCAGAGTATAGTGGCCCTGCTCAGAAGAAATTCAAAATTCAGTTTTGTTTGGGTCCAGTTTGAGATGCTTATATGATGACCCTATAGGAGTTAAAATTAAAGAACTGGGAACATGTGAGGATGGAACTCAGCTTTAGTCAGAGACCACACTTCAGAGTACACATGAGACATACAGCCATTTACAAAGATGATGTCATTTAGAAGACAGTCTAGGGGGCTGGGGAGAAGGCTTACTTGATAAAGCAGATCACCATCACCCACATAAAAGCCAGGGGCAGAGGGGCTCTGTAACCATTGGATTTGGGAGGCAGAGACAAGAGATCACATAAGTAAGCTGGTGAGCTAGCATCAAGTTAAGCAAGAGACCTTGCCTCAGTAAATAAAGTGGAGAGGTGTCAATAAGGACACCTACATGTACACATGTGTGCATGAAGCAGAATACTCTGACCTCTCTCTCTCACACACACACACATACACACACACACTTATGCACACACACAGGATATACAGTACTAGCAGAGGGCACTTATGTATGGGAAACTGAAATGTAAGATACAGGGTCAGAAGGGAAGAAGTGAAGCAGCTTGTTTCAAGAAGCAACTGCCACCCACTCTAGTACACAGAGCTGTGACAAACTCAGTGGGCCACACATAGAAAGATGACATCAAAGTGGGAGGGTTGCTTAAAAAGAAGTTTCTAGAGGACTAAAATAAGGATGAGGGAGCAAACAGAGAATAAAAAGATAAAAATGGAGGATAAACTTCTTTGTGTAAATGTGAACTCTCAGACAACACAAAATAGAAAAAAAAAGTGGCGAGAAGCTGTTAGGAGATCTAAAGGGGATCAAAAGGGAATACTTACTGTTTTCATGTCAGGAGACCTGCCAGGAGGAAAAGCAGGGGTTTCCCTTGTGAGAGATCACAAACTTGCCAAGCAAAGACAGGGACTGAAAAAGTGACCTCAGTAGACAAGGGGGATCCTTGGTGATGGGTTTGAATAGGTCTGATTACAAAACCCATCATTTTATCCTGTCTCCAGAGCCTTTGATTCAAAAAAGTCAGATGGGTCACCGGAGGCGGTTTGTCTCTGTTTCCTGACACCTGGAATCTCTACTAGACTAGACTTGAAAGCTAGGAACAGGCCCTGGAAGAGGGGGTAGAGTCTAGAAATGTCTGTCCATCCACTAGTACAGCTGTTCCAGAAATGGAGGCTGTGAGACTATGCTGGCTGACCACAGTGACCACAGTGCAGTTATTAGTTTGCCTTTGGCTTCCTCACAGTGTAGCAGCGTGAGGGGCTATAGTCATTAACATGGACGGAAGCTTCATCTCTCTGACCTGAGAGTTTGAAAGCCATCACAGTTTACTGGATACAAATGAGCTGTGGGCTTGTTATTCCTCACTACTGGAGGAAAATCAATGCATTTCTGGATGTTGGATTTTTTATTTGTCTGTTTGTTTGTTTGCTTGCTTTTGAGAAAGCTGGCTGGGTAACCTTGACTGATCTGGAACTCCTGATGTACATGATACTTACCTCAAACTCACACAGTTGCACCTACCTCTGCCCCCAGAGTGCTTACCACACCAGGCCTGTGTGTGTGTGTGTGTGTCTTAAGACCATCTTTGGAACTTCATTCACGTTCCAGTAGAAAAAGAATAGGACTCAAAGTATTATGAAGTGATCATGCAGGGATCAGGAAACAAGTGCAGTTTAATTCTACAGTGAAGAGCCATGAAATTTACTGAATTTATTATAAAAAGATGTAATATCCTAGAAAACTAGAATATTAAAATAAAAGAAAGAAAAAGAAAACCAGAATATTTGCTGAACCTGCTTTTGAAAATCATAACCACACGGTGTAAATTTGAATGGAGCATTTCAAATACCTCTTGAGCTTTAAAATCTCCTTCCTGAACAACTGGAAATAATTACCACAATCATTGAACAGGCAGGTCCCAGGAGTTAACTATTGTGTCTAGCTCTAAATGTGTGTGTGGGGTGACTTTAATGTCAGCCACAGGCTCTCCTAGTCCTGTGGCAAAGTGCTGTGCACCCCAAAGGCTATCATTGAGAACTTTTCTTTTCATTAGCAACTCACGTTTCTATTTATTCTGTTTCATTTTAACAATAACCTTCAAAATTTGCATGTATAAAGTGTACATGTTCTTGTGTTTATATATCATCAAAACTCTATTGACACTGCTATAAATATCGGTGAATATCACATCCTGAAAGAATAAGTAGAAATTTGCAACACAGTAACTCTATCAAGATCTTTAAAGCTCGGCAATTATCCTTCCTTCCCTTGTTCCAGAGCTCTCCAAGTTCAGTCATGTGAGCAAAACCCTCTGATTATTTGCTGGAAAATTATCTCAAACTGATATTCAACTATTTGTGTGTGTGTTTAGATAAAATCTGGCCTATGCATATTCAATAAGTTCACCCACTCGGAAACTGCTAGTCGCATGATTACTTTTTGAGATATTTTTTTCTCTACCTTTTAAAAAGAAAATTTAAATTGTACAATACTTTCTGACCATAGAAAAGTTACAGAGTCCTTACTCTACCAAACACTCATATCCCTGACTAGCAACATTTTCATTAGGAAAGTTTGCCAAAGCTAGTGACAGGGTTGGTGAACACTAAATAAGTTTGCTCTTTCCTCACTTCTCCTGGATTTTGTGTAAAGTCATTTTTTTCTATCAGTATGTTGAATCTTCCTTAGCTTTCATGTTCGTCATGCTTCTCACAGCTTGGTTTTGAGGGCCCCAACACTTGAACAGTTCTAGCCCAGTTTTCTGCATTCTGCGGAGTGTCCCTCATGTTAGACTAATCTACTGCTTCAATCATAATTAGAATTGTTAGAGAAAGTGGGTGGGAGAAGACTATAGAGCCAAAGTGTGCTTGCCACACAATAAGAGAGCAAGTGCTGTCAGCATAACTCATCACTCTGACATCAAGCTTGATCATGTGGCTCAGGATTGATTGTTGAGTTTTCCCTCTCCAAGGTGACCCATTTGTCTTCTTTGGTCAGTAAATAATTTATTCTGACAATAAATGTTTTCAGAATAGCAAAAAGAAAAGTCATGAACTCAATCCTAACCAATTCTGTACACCTGTAACAATATTTTTTTCCTTTTTTATTAAAAGAGATTTTTTTCTCATATAATTGATCCTGATTAGCTTCCCCTCTCGCTATTCTTCCCTGGTCCTCTCAGCTCTTATCCACGTCAACTTCAAGTCTATCTTGTTGGGAAAAAAAAAACAGGCTTTTAAGGGATGATACTAAAATAAGAGGAAACAAAACCAACATACCAGAATTGAGCCAAACAAACAAACAGAAGGGAAAGAATCCAAGTCTTTCTAGCCTGTATTCTTAAAAAAAAAAAAGTCATAAGCATCCCACACATAAGCAACAGGGAGTTACACCCTACATCCTGTAGGGGGCAGTATCTGCTCAAAGCTTTGTAGACTGAGAACCAAATATTCCAAAACTGGAATAATTTATACAAAGCACTTAGTACTTGGCTCTCACAAAATAGGTACTCAACAAAATTATCTCTTCCCAAGAAGCTACAATAAAGTAATAACTCATGTAGAAAAATATAGAGAGTATGTAAATACAGAATTTTCACTTTTTATCATGAATTGCCAGAGAACATCATTTTAGAAATGTACATGAGACTCAGATTAAGTAACTTTAGTAGATTTCCATATTTTTCTACATATGTTATTGAGATTCTTCCTTATTTTTAGGAAAAAATGCTGTTATGGGACCCCAGAATCCAACTGATCACTTACGCAAATTTACACAAGCCAAAGTTGTAGGTTTGTTTAGATATTGCTGTTTTTATTATTTCTATGTATTGGATCTCACTTCTTCCTTTCCAACACATATGGCAATTTAGTGGGTTTCTTTGGTTTTGTTTTGCTTTTAGAAAGAAACAGATTTAGTGTTAAATTGATTAGAAAGAAGAAAAAGGCTTTAGGAGTCAGTCTCCCAATCAGAGCTCAACACTGTTGTTGGGAATATAAACCAGTGCAGCCACTGGGGAAATCAGTATGAAGTTTCTTCAGAAACTTTAAAATAGAATCAGGCTAACCCACTGCTGCTGTCTACCCTAAAGGAGTGAAAATGACCACACCATAGATACTTGCACAGCCATGGATTTCCGTCTTCACAAGAGTAGTTATGCAATCAAGCATCACAACAGATGTGATAAAGATACCACATGCGTGTGTGCACACATGCACGTACGCGCGCACACACACACACACACACACATTACTGGAGCATTATCCATGTACAAAGAACATAATCTTGTCATCTGAAGAAAAATGGATCTGGGGATCATCATGATAAGCCAAACTCACAAAGACAAATATGAAAGGTTTTCTTGTCTGTCTGTGTGAACTGAGTGTGAAGAACAGGAGGGAAAAGAAAAGCTGATAGGAGCAGGAAAGAGGAAATGGGTTGGAATTGAAACAATTGTAACAGAGAAAGCAACTATGATATACATGTATTATATCCATATGGGAAAATGTCATATTGAAATTTCTTTGTTTGCACAATGAGTACATGCTAATAAGAAATCTGGGCTCTAGGGCTATAGGCTGGCTTTCTTATCAGCAAGGCCACAGATCAGTTAGGCAGGGCTTCAAAAGTTAGTGAGGCAAAATGGTAAAACAGAAAAACTAGATGCAACAACGGTTGGGTTTAAAGACATATATAATCCACCTCTCCCCCAAAATTATCTGATATCTGTGATTTCCTGTTCTCAAAGACTGAGCTTCTGAAAAAGGAGAGAGAAAACAAGACAAGCCTCCACCCAGAGTGAACCTCCCATATAACTGATGCTAACCCACTGCTCTCAAACAATGAGGCTTGCATTCTCTTTTGTGACGGATCCATACATATGATATCAGTGGGTGTGTTTCAGATGCCTTGAGCAGCAAGTCACCTCAAAGCACTGAGTTAGCATATGCATCTCATCTAGAACCACCCTGTCCATGGTTCTGAATCCATCAGCCTGTAATTGATGAGGTCTGAGGACTGCTTTCACTAGCTTGAGGCAGTTTCCCTTTCCCAAAGCCACACTTAACTGATAGGGAAGTCCTATCCTTATCTGGAAAGATAAACCAGAATCTACATCCTGCTCTTTCTTTCCTGTGACTGCAGCAGCAGGCAAATACCTCTACAAAATGATCTTTGTCCTCAGGGAAGCAGATTTGAAGACAAGAAAGAAAGGAAAAAGAAAGCAACAGTACATGGAGGCAAAACTTCCAGAACATGGTCATTAGAAGGAATGTAGAAACCAAAGAGGAGCCTGACCTGTGAGCCTCGTGTCTGGGAAACCACTAGAGTACCAATGCAAAAAAAAAAAATCCACATTTTAATATTTCAGATGCTACCAAACTGAGTGCATCATTTTGAAGTAAAACTAGTGATCTTACTGTTGCTGCTTGAGCTAATTTGTTTTTTTTTTTTAAAAAAAAACAATTTTATATTCATCACTTCGATTTCATTTAAGAAAATTTCTGAGCCCCTATAGGCAAATAATATTTGGTTGATATGAGGTGTATGAGACTAGATTATAATCTAATAAATGGAATTTTAAAAATTCAAACAATGAATACATGATCCACACGACTTTATTATCCAAGTGATAAAAGCAAGACAATATTTTATTCTATTAAATTTAAAAAACTAGTTTGTTTTTTATATCAAAAGTATGCTTTAGATTTTAAAGAGAAAGAAATGAAGGAAGAAACAATGTGTGGCCAAAATTCTATTCACTCAGTCATTAGTATATAGGTGTTTTAAGTATATCTCAAATAAAAAAATAAGACAGAGAAAGAAAGCAGGCAAGCAAGCAAGAAACAGACAGACAAAGAAACAAATAAAGAAACAAAGAAAGAGAGAAAGGTTGGTTAATAAGATTGAAAAAGCAGGAGAAAAATAAATGTTAACAGCTAAAATAGCAAAGTGAACTTGGATTTCCAAGTGAAGACTTTTTGTTTCTCCATCAGCAGTCTTGGCTAAGAGACAAGCTACTTAGAACACTGGAAATCCGTATAAACTCAACTTTCCCCATTACATAGAATCGTGGTTTAGATGATGTTCAGCACTGACAAGAATGGCTAATTACATCAAATTATAGCTTTTAAGTGCCAAATGAGACCTTGTTTCAGATTAAATCCTGTTCAGGGCTCAGCTGGATATTCAGCAGCAAACCTCCTTTTAAAATGACATTGGAGCTTTCTACC
>JABTXL010008037.1:9711986-9745972 GCA_025134845.1 Neodon shergylaensis | reverse complement strand
TCTACCAACGAGGAAAGAAAACTGACTGCACCAAAAGGGTCATGAGATGATGTCAGATAGATAATGGAAAGTCGTATGTGGTCAATTCTGGTTTCAGCCATCTGTGGCCAAAAGAAATACTATAGAGAATTCATCCACTGGACCATCAATGCAATCATTCTCTTTGGAGGGATACCTTGCTCAGCCTACATATAGTGGGGGAGGGCCTTGGTCCTGCCTCAAAGCAATGCGTTAGACTTCATTGAGTTCCCACTCTCTGAAAAGTGGATGAGAGGTTGTGGCCTGGGGGTAGAGGGGATGGTGAAGGGAGTGGGAGGAGAGGAGGGAGTGGGAACTGAGATTTGTATGTTAAATGGGGAAAGATAGATTTTTTAAAAAATAAATTAACTAATTAAAAAAGAAATACTATAGAATCATTATGCTAAAAGATCTGTTTTAATAATAAAAATGCTGGGCCCAAAGGTATTATCCTTCCTTAGAACTTCATGTGGATTAGCTTTTTGTAGAGATGAACTATTTTAGTTAGTTATCATGGTGAAGGAAACCATTCCAAACTTTGTGCCTCAGGATTGCACATACTGATATTTCCCAATATCTATGGTAGACCATGGCATCTCTGCTTCTCCAGACTGGGCTCAACTGATGTTAACAGGCTGCTGATCTGTGTTGGCAGTCAGTTAGCCGAGGATGGCTGGTATTAGGGAAAGCCTTGGCTGAGTGGATTTAGCCTGGGCAGTGCTGTCTGCAGGAAGCTTAGGTTCTTCTTTTGCTAGTCTGAGAATGCAAAAGAAGACTGGGAATCTTCAAAGGCTCCTTAAAGTTGGGCTTATCTCAAATTTCCTAAGTCAAAACAAGCCACTAAATCAGTTCATAGAGGTATGTGTGTGGAGTGGAGTGTCTTCATTTCCTGCTGGGAAGAGAAGCAAAGTTACATATGAAGGGATGTGAAGAAATGGAAGGGTCACTTCAAACTCCAATCACCCAAAAATATTCTCTCCACAGATCTAAGTGCTCACCGTCATGCCACGGCCTCACATGTACTATTCATCGTTTTCTAGATGAATCAATATCTATTTTTCTCCATGATGTCTTTTTCTAGATATATCTTCAGAAAGAGCTTCAAATTTTTGCACTTATGTCCCTAAAACCTTTCCTTAATTTTTAGCACATTATGACCTCTCTATGTTCCACCACTGTCCCCATCATTTCCAGCCTGCATGGCTGCTTCTATCTTACACACTCATTTGACATCCCTAATCAGGCTTACAATAATTTTCGTTCCCCGCTAAAATTCAAACGTGAGTCTCTGCACTGACATTAAAATGATTAACTTTGAAGTATTGCCACACTGCTCCAGGGCATGGCTGGCAGCCTCAGCTCTCTCCATCTTTTCTCTGGGTTCATTTTGAGAATGAGCAAGGCAGAGGAGTTTGGTGGGGCCACTGAAAGTCCAACTCAGAGCCCTTCATGAGAAGGAAAGGTAGTCCTGTCCGTATGGTCTGCTCAGTGGTGGCAAATCTTTCACTTGGGTCTTTCTGTGGACAGGCAGCACTAGCTGGTCCTCACACTTCCCAGTATCTGTCCTGGGTATTTCAGGCAACTTCTCACTCAGCTACAAAGCTGTAGCTACTTTCCATTTTTATAAAGGCTTCTGAAAAATCTCACCTTGAATATATTCTTTTGCCCCAAGTAAGATCTCCATTTTTCATTTACAATGGAGCTGTCTCAGAAAAGAAGATTTGCCTCTGGTTGAGGTGTAAAGGGATAGACTTGTTTATAAAATATGTATTCTCAATTGATCCCTTTGTGTAGGCAAAGCGAAGAGCAACAGAGAACATCTCCTCCTAAAGCTTTTTTTCCACCCCTTTCAGCCCTGCTCATTTCTATCATGTTCCATCACCATTATTACCCATTATATTTATATCTGTGTTTAGCAGGCAGACTTGCTTGGTGTCTATAAAGGTGTAATGAGCAATTTGGTTAATGACTTTCTACAGCTGCTCTAAGCAGTTGGTACTAACATCATTCCTTATGCCTTCCAAAAGAAATCGGAGCAAGGCATCAGACATGGACTGGATAGGCTTTGCCTGTGGAGTGGAGGCAGCAGAAGCAGGGAGATATGGGTGGTGGGTGAAATAAAACTTCATGGATTTTTCATTCCCATACAAGAATGATAAAAGACTCTGACCACAGGTGAGGGGAAGCTAGGGTCAGTATCTCTTCTCAGCAACATGTAGGCTAGGTGAATTTTAGTGATTCCTGTAACTTTCCTGAGTCTCATTTGTTTTGTCAGTACTGGGGATTCTAAATATCCCACAAAACGGTTCACAGTAAAGGCCATACATAAAAACCATATTGCAGTGTTATATAGAGGTTGCTACCAGGACACAGTTTTATGTACATTTTCCTTGAGTTGCATGCTCACACAAAGCCATAAAATCACCAGATAGCAAAGCGATTAGGCTTGTTCATTTGCCCCAACACATTAGCTGTTAAATAGATCCCCTGTGTTGATGTAACATCCCATTGCTGGTGTAACACCTAATTAGTTCCCCACTCTCCACATCTTCCGTAAGCACTGCAGCTTAATCACCTCGTGTAGATAATCCTCATACTCTAGGAATTCAGGTTTTGAAAGGAAAGTAATCCAAATTTGGCAGCCCACAAACTCATACAGGGAGCACTTTAGAAAGAATTTCGGAGGAGAGCTTTGTTAAAAGCACTTCCCAGTTCAGACCACGCCCCTCAACTAAACCTTTACTGAGAAACATATCTTTCCTGCTATACTGTTCCCCTTCCTTTCTTAATTTTCTTGCCCATAGCTAAATCCACGCTGTCCAGAAGTGCATCCCATGGCTACCAGTCTCTAAATGATACGAGCAACAAGGAGCCAAGTGGAGATTGAACCCATAATCACTGCTGGCTAGATGGATGGGCCTGGCTGTGGAGACAGACAATCTACTCTGTTAATTGGAGCTAAAGGGTTAATTAGTGTAAATGAGTTCGTGGATTGTACCTCCCTGACTAGAAATTTGCCTTCTGGCTGGCACCTTCAAATGTGGAAGTGGCAGATGGTAAAAAGTCTTTGTAACCCTAAGGCAGGCCTTGCAGGTGGGGGAGGTGGGTGGATATTTCTGGACAAGTAAGCTTAATGTGCTGTTTCTGCAGTTTTGTGATGGCTGTTACCCAGGTGTGTACTTCTTTGTGGAAGAGATGAAAATTACTGCCTCCTACTCTCACTTCCAAAGTTGCTCAGATGTTTCAATTTCACAGTATTGTAACTACACTGAAAACTAATGAGCAGTGTTCCTTGGGACCGAGTACTGGTCGACACTTATGAGAAGGACTTAGTTTATATGACTTCATTTAATTCTACTTTGCATAATGATAACCATATGCCCTCCAGAAAAGCACATCAGAGATTAATAAATTGTGTGTAGAAGCACCATTCATAAGGAAGGAGCGGGAGTCAAACCTAGGAGTCTTGATCTGTTTCTTTCCTAAGATCACACAATAGTGAGAGAGCACAGAAAAGAGTTTTACAGAATTTCAATTGCCGCTGAGTTGATCATTCCCTAATGGAAAACATACTAATCTCATGTGACTGAGAATACTAGCTCTACTTTATGGGAATGCCTGAAGACAATTTCAGAGTCAGCACCATGTTCTAAAATGCAAGAATGTCAGGATAAGAAAGCACTGTGGGCATGCAAATGTATTATTTACTTGTTTTAAGTTGGAATGTGTTTGTTGTAAACAAAAGGGAGCATAATTATGATATTCTTACCCACATGCAGCATGAATTTTGATCATATCCCCCACCCTTAACCATCTGTTTTCCTTTCCTTTCTTCTCTGGGCACCACAACCTCTTACTACATAGTCTTCCATCCAACTTCTTTCATTTCTCTATTAAAAAAAACTTTAATCATGCAGTGTTTGTCTTACAGAGCCTGGCTTATGATGCTTAATATGCTGACCTCTGGTTGCATTCATGTTTCTGCAAATACCATGACTTGATGTTTTGGTGTTTGACTAAGACTTCATTGTTTTATATTTATCATACTATTTTTCCATTTGTCTGTTCAGGGAAATGTTCTTGGACTCATATAACTTGTCTATAATGAACAGTGCTGCCGCAAACATTGTGTGGGTATCTCTGTTTTGTCTGAGATTCTCTCAGGCATTTTGTTTGTTGAAGAAGCTCCATATTGACTTTCATAGTGCCGTGCTGGTTCACATTCCCAGCAACAGTGTATATGAGGGTTCCAATTCTCTCTGTCCTCATCACTTGTTAGATTTCTTGGAAATTGCCACTTTGCCGAGGGTAAGATATATTTCAATAAGGTTTTATTTGGGAAGATATTTTAGACATTAAATTTTCTCCCTCATGAGAGCTGGTAACTTCTACATGAACAAATGGAGACTGAGCTATTAAGTGATGTCCACTCTAGGCCATGATGTGGTAAGCTGAGAGAAATTCTGCCCATCTGGAATGATTAGTACATTGGCTAACTACACACATGGTTCCTAGTTACTCAAGCTCCTTGCTGGTGGGTATGACTGCAATCAACTCACCTGGAAGATGTTTCGGATACTGTAGTCATTAAAGAAACTCCCCTAAACTTTCTTCTTTGTATTACATCTGCTACCTTATTATTTCTAGCTAAGGAGGCAGCTAAGGAACTGTAGTGTCTGATACTCAAGTGAACTCCAGAATATTCAGATGCCCAGAACTGATATAAACCCCAAGGAGGCATGGCAGATGGTAAGTATTCCCAAAAGCAAGCTGGCTATCATGACTAGTTAAATGTATGAGCTCTGTGTTTGATTGAAAGACCATGTCTTAACTAATTTGGTGGAAAATATTGGAGAGTTATTTATAACACCATTTTCAGGTCTTTCACATGTGCAAATGCACCTTCACGTGCGTGTCCATACATATTTAGCCATGCACACACACATGCACACCACAAACACATACACATGGAAAAAGCCAAAGGAATATGCCTCAAGTTGAAAAATACAGACCTTATTTTATTCTTCTAGATATGGACATTCAGTTTCTTCGGCACCATTTGTGGAAGATGCATATTTCTGGCCTCTTTGCCAATAATCAGGTGACCGCAGTCTCACATTGTCTGTGAGTCAGGAACCAAGGGGCACTGCTGCCAGGCAATTCACTCATGAGGCTATAGTCTAACTTTGGCTAGGACTAACTTCATCTCACTTCATTCCTAGCTCTGGTTCATCAGTTAGGAAGTCAATCAGTAGGCGAGTGAGTGGTTGGTTTGCTAGGACCAAGTAACCAACTCCGGAAGTGGAACTATTAGAATATTCAAGAATTAGGTGAGTTGAATTTGATTGTCGATATCTGAAACTGACTGTGGGTGGAATGCCTAATTTAGAAATCAGCACCTGAAACAAGTCAGACCTTTTTGTAGAGAGGTGCGGTTCTACTTACTCTACTCATTACTGCAATGAAAAACCAGACGATTTAAGGAAGGAAGGGATTGTGGTAGTTCACAACGGAGATATGTTCCATCATGGCAGGAGGGTATGCCCATGAAGCACATGAAGTTGGTCATATTAGTCCACACTCAAAAAGCAGAGAGATATGAAGGCTTGTATTCACTTAACTTCCTCCTTAAAAAAGCATAGTATTGCCATCCTAAACTAGCACACCTAGAGGCTCATCCCTTTGCTCATTTTAGATTCTGTCAAGTTGACAGTCAATATTAACAATCTCAGCTATTTTAATTATTCCCTACAGAATTGATAAAGAATCATCTGAGGGCTTCTCCTTTTATCTTTATATGGATTCCTTGTTATATTTCCAGTATGGCAGTTTCAGGGGAGCTGACCATTAACTCGGGATTTCAAGGCCTATGCTCAGAGATAAAGCCAGGAAAAACTGGCTCTTGTGATGCAACTTTGTTTCTGCTTTGATATCAGGCCCTCTCCCATTTAAAAACAGGAAGCACAGACCACCCAAATACTGGGAAGAATATCATTGCATGGTTAAGAAGAGTCGGTGGGCAGTGTGGTGAGGGATACTTGTTTTCTCTGTATTTTGGATAAGGTAAGTTCAAGACCAGTCTGGCTACATGTTGAGTTTGGGGCCAACTATGGCCTTGTAATACATGGACTCGCTCTCCAAAAATATAAATGCAAACACTACAGTAAATAAAAACCAAATTCAGAGAAGCTTCTTAGTGCCTCAGTAGGTGAGTGGTTAATGCGGGAATTTATAACTGGCAAAGTACCAAGACAGCAACAAATGACTGCACACTCCAAAGGGGGCACCAACAACTGCCCAATGGAATGATTCTGTGATATGATAACCCAATTTAGGGAATCAATGCAACTTTTATTCTTTCTTACAGAACATGGGTGAGGAGTTGATTCAAGAAGAATGGATGATTCCAACATAGTCATTTCACTGAAAAGTCTTACCCTATCATGGATGATGACTTCCTTGCATAAATGTAGTTTCCTTTAGTTTATCTCCTATACTTTCTGCATTCTATCACTCCAAAATCAAGGCACAACATGAATCTTGGTCAGAATTGCATACATCTGAGAGATAGGTGTAGGAGCAGTGGCTAGACTCTCAGGCAAGGTCTAGTGAATGACCCTTTCACTCCCTCTCTTATGAGTAAACATCAACAGGATGGATCTTGAAGGTTTTTTTTTTCTGGTAACCACAGATACTCTGATGCAGATTTTAATGTCTGTTATGTTCTAAAGGCAGCGGTTCACAGCAGTGTCATACGTCAACAGGAGCCCTGACTTTCAGTGTGATTTGCAAACATTTTTTTTCTTTTTGTACAGGCAGATTTCAAAAATGCCACTTATATTCCTGAAAAAAGGATTGACTCTTTCCTAAAGGAAGGAAAGAGTAGAACTATTCTTACTTGTCATGCCAGCCACTCAGATAGAAACACTCTTAGAAGTGTAAGAAAAAAAATACTCATTTTACAAACAAATCCAGACAGCATACCAGTTTGTCACTCATTATAGATCAGCCATTATCTGTCTGTGTGAATCTTAGTAAGCCATTAAGCCTCCCTGAATCCAAGGTCCTTCCTTATTTAAATATATCACTTCCTTCCAGTCTTTGGAATTCTTTGGCCCAATAACGGAAATCAGAAAACACAATAACTTCAACTAATAAACATAATTAGGTGTTTTAGTATAGTGGTTAGTAGAATAGCTACTTTGAAGTGAAGTTTGTATTTTCTTCATTTCTTGCAGTGTAGACTATGTAACCCTTTTAGTATGGTCACATATTTTGTAGGGTAACAGTTTAGATAAAGCCCACCGGGACAGCTTGTCCTTGCCCCACACCCTTTCAGAGCTCTCATTGTTACTCACGCTGCTTCACGCATGGCCCCTGGGTACTCTAACACAGCATTTAACAAGCATGGCCTCAAAACATGGGCTCTAGGACAACAAAGGAGAACTCTTGTTTCTCCATGAAGCTGCATGAAATCATTTTCACCATTCTTGATTGGTTGAAACATAAATAACTTTACTTAAGTTTTAGGGAAAAGATCACAGACCCTGCTGTTATTGGTGAAGGGAGTGTCAGAATGATGTTATCTTTTAAATTTGTCACAGCTTAGGCGATTTTTATCCATGAACCTTGTTTTTATTAAAATGTGTTTGAGTTTGGAGGGGCCAAGTGTCAGAGCAATGCAATGGATTAGAATATTTCAAAATGCATAGAGGACTAGAATAGAGTGTTTAATAGCACTTTTCAGTAATAGAAACATTTTATTAGTCAAAATCCATTTGCTAAATAAAGAGTCTGGTCTTTCCATGACTAGCTTCGGTGTCACAGTCTGTTAAATGGCAATGCAATCAGGCAGCTTGGTCAAAGGAAAAGGTTAGCACATACTATCTTTAAAAGTTCATTTATTTTTGTTACTTCTTGGATTCCTAAGGAAACACTGATTTTTTTTTTTGTTTCTTGAACTTTGAAGCATACATGGTAACTGAACCTACAATGCATAATTTCTTTATGCAATAACATTGCCCACAAAGGAATTGCTAAACCCACTTGAAAAATGAGGAAATTCAAATTTAGAGACTGTGCCTCTTGTTTATGTTTTCTTCGGGACTAAAATTGAGACTTTCTTTCCATAAGTAAATTTAGAATATGCATTAGGGTATTTTAAGAAGCTGTTGTGAGAAATTTCTCTACCATGAGGAGATGCAAACAAAATCTAAAACAGAAATGATGCTAATTTCCAAGGGCAGGTCATAAGCAACATTCATGAGGTTTCAGTGACAATCCAAAGTATTATTTCATCAAATGTTTATGCTAGGTACTCAATGCATTTGTTAGATTTATTTCCAGAGCATGGGTGAGTGATCACAGGCCTGAGTGTGGGTGTACCCAAAGCAGCCTCACTAAAAGGCCTACATCAGCCTGTATGATAGCTCTGAACGGCTGATAGATGGAGTTCTCCTCAGTTCACCTTCCCCATCCTGTACCTCTAGTTTCCCCCCTCTACAGGCCATTAAGTCACATAAAACTGGGATAGTATGACTGGAAGGAGCAGTTGGATATTCAGGTGAGGATCCAAAGATCATCTTAAGCCAGTCCTTCTAACAGTCCAAAACTGATTTACTCAGATAACTTCATTCTATTACAGAAACACAAAGTAGAGTTCAAAGTGGCTTAGGCAGACACAGACCTGTCAGGCATTTCCTGTTGAGTTTGTTGAGTTCCCAGGCTAGCTTCTTGCCTCTTTTCTTGTGCTCATTGGTTTTGTTATTAATTCCCCAACCTTGCAACAGAGTCTCGCAGTAAGATGTGGCCACTCCATCAGGGTTGTTTTTCAGTGATCATCCTAATTTAGGGTTCCCACAAAAGAACATTTTAGGTGCATCCAGTCAAGCCAACAACACACTGAGAGTACTAAGACAATATGTTAATTGCTCAAGCAGAGGTGGGCAAAGGGGCTCTAGGAGAAAATGTTAGAACATTAAACTCTATAGAAACAGAAGGGCTCCATGAATTCCCAGGGGATCAGAAGTAGTTCAGCAGATGTGCAGGGATGTGGGCTGGGTTCTCTTTCAACAGAGAAAGATGGAGAAGGTAGGATATTATACAGTGCTCTGAGACTTGCTACAGAGAGTATGCTCTTGCTGTGGAAGAGATTTGTTTGTAAGAACTGTAAGGGCAGCAGGAATGCTTGACAAAGAAGGGAAGAAACTCCAAGGAAGTGGATTTGCCTTGGACAAATACGGTCTGTAGGTATTTTGAGGTGAGGGGTAGGAAAATAAAAAAAATTGACCAAGTGTCTTCCTTGCAGAGAGCCTGCAGGAGGTTTGGGGAGGGACTGCTTCTCTTTTAACATTTGGATATCCTACCCTTTATAAGCTTTTCTGTGCCTAACATTGACAAGAATGGAATTGTGGGAAATAAAAGAACACAGATCTTTTATTTATATTCCTTTGTTTTCCTTTTTCTCTGTCATACTCTCAGGGAGTCCTATGTCTAGCAGATGGAGACAGACCTAGTTTGTGGGCATCCTAACTCCCACTCACGTAACTTCAAGAAATCACAGTAATGGAGGGCCATACACAAATTGGGAATGAAATTTCTTCCACATGACGAACATTACTACCTCAATTCTAAAAGATTCCTGGTACAGGAGAGGCACATACTTCCTTTTATTTTTTCTGTAATAATTTTAGAAGATCATTGTAAAGGGAAGAGAGAATATGTGATTAGTAATTATATTGTAATCTCACAAATTAAAAAATATTTTAAGACCTTAATTGAAATAAAAGAAAGTGATGTCTGTAGTGATAGGCCCCGCCCATTTTGGGCGGGGTTGCCTGGGGCGAAGTTTCTACTGATAAATTCAGAGCGCAGAAGCTGCAAGCTCTCTGCGCTTCCTCCCTTGTTTCCGGTTTCCTGTGCTGCGCGGGAACTTTGGATTCGTGAGTTGGAATTTTCTATTAAAGTTTTATATATTACTATTGTCTGGATTTATCAATTACCGCCAACAGATGTCCTAAATTAAGGCTTGTTCACAGTGAAGGCTGTCAATTCAAAAGCAAAACATGAGAATCACACACAAGCAGAGACAAGAGAAACTTTTATTTTCAAAAAGGCTTAAAACATACGTAAATGTTTTGAAAGTGTATAACACCAGTCTACAATTTTAAAGATATATTTATTTAAATGTATGGGTGTTTTACATTAATGTGTAGTTGTGTGCCTAGTACAGTTGGCACTCACAGAAGTCCAGAAGAGGATCTCTAAGGAATGAAGTTACAGGTGGTTGTGAGCTGGGAATTGAACCTGGGTCCTCCGGAAGGGCATCCAGTTATCTTAATCACTGAGCCATCTCTCCAGACTAAAAATTTTTACAGATTATATAGGTCATTTATCAGATAGTGTTTGAAACCTATGTCCCTTCCACAAATGGATTTTCTGTCATTGGCCCTGGAGCACAGTGGTGAAGTCACAGGCAGTAGTTGTAATGATCTGTCTCCTTAAGAGAGAAGCCATGCCCACCCACCCATCCACTGAGGCAAGCTAATCTTCAGCTTCCAGCCTGAGTTCTCTCTCTTTTCTGCCTCCCTCTGGGAGAGACAGCTTTGGTCTCTCTCCTCTTCTCTCTCTCTCTCTCTCTCTCTCTCTCTCTCTCTCTCTCTCTCTCTACCTCTCTGCTCTTCTCCCATTCTCCCTTTCCTTCCATAGCCACTAAATAAATATCCAACTCCACTCCGCATGGTGTGCCTATCCATCTGTCTTTTGCCCACCACCACCACATGGCTCACCTCTTGGGACCAGCCACCTACGGAAATCTGCTGCATGATCTTCTTTGCTGTTCCTGCCTGGGACTGGCTGCTCTCTACATCCCCTGCCCACTGCCTGCCACCTCCAGAGATCCCTCAACAAGCTACTTGGGAATCTGCAGCAATTTTTAATAATCCATTACAGTAGTGAGCTGCCCATTGTGGGTCTGGAAACCAAACTTAGGTCTTCTCTGAGAAAAGCAAAAACTGTTATCTGATAAACCATTTTTCCAACCCTAATTTTTAGGATTCTTTTCAGTTCTGTTTTTACTGTGGTCTTTTCTCAATGCTTTTGGAATCCTCATGCAGTGAGTTTAGGTTTTCTTATTTTCTGTGTTTGTTGTTCTGCCAGTCTTGATTTAAATTTCAGCTTCTCTTAGTAAGGACTTGCAACTTAGCTGTTGTTCCAGACTTGAACTGCTAAAGAACATGGAAAGGAGTCCTGGAGCCAACTCTAAATGCTATTTCCTGCGCTTATTTAAGTTAACAAGAGTGGTTCTTATGTTAGTGTTTTGGCTGCTTGGTTGTTGGCTTAGTTCATGGAGTTTGGATTTCTATTTCTGTATAGTTCGTGATCTGCACCCTCCCGGGCCTCGAGATCCTCTTTGTGCTTGACTAATGGTCAGAGAATCCTTTCTGAAAGTTCTCTCTCTCTCCCATGTCACTTTCAGGCTGGAGATGTTTCCCATGTGAAAGTGTGAGTGCTGAAGTTACTCACAGCACCACATCACATCTATAGTTTCTTCATTCTGTTTCTCTCTCATTTAGGTATGTGGACACTTGAAATTGTCCTCAGTCTTTTGGTATTACATTTGTCCAAAAATCATTTTTTTTTTGCCAGCAAGTAAAAAGAGCATATTGAACACTAAAGATTAACTTGGCAATGTGTTTATGGACTTCTTGTTGCAGCTCAAATTCTCTTAGCATGACTGAGAACATATAGGCACTCATTCCACAGCAAGGATTTAGGGAGGCTTACCATAGCTCAATCACAGGAGTTACTTCACTACTTAGTATAAGTTGGCAAAGATCAGAAATAGTAACAACTCAATTTATTTTGTGTGAGTAAGTGATTAAAGTCTCATTGCAATTAGGAGTAGCATGCTGGAGAGAAAACTAGTGTAAAAGATAGACAGAAGACAGAGAGGTGCATGGAGTGATGAATGATAGATGCGTTGATAGATCATCAGAGATGGGGAGATAGGAAAAAAGATAAATCAAAAGTTGTCCAAATTTAACAATCAATGTTTTTAATTAATGACCATGGTATAGATTAGTATTATCTGCTTGCTGTTAGGCATATGTAGCAGATGTCGTTTATTACTGTCCTATTTATTCTTTCTCTCAGTCCATAGGATTGGCACATGAATATCCCAACCCATAGATTTAGGACTACATTAATCAAAGTATGCCATGCCCCTTTCATTTACTAACCACACAACCCTAGCCAGTACAATGAGAATAAGTCTCAACACTCTCGCTGAACTTGTAAAAGCAAATATTTGCTTTTCTAATGGGATCCCAAATGTTCCCAATTCTACCCTTGAATGTGAAGAAAGAAACCAAGAAGACAGAGGTGCAGGAGAAATAGGAACAGCAAAATGGAATGCTAAAAACCTTTAATTTTACTTGGACTATAGAAACACAGTTTTCTTGTTTACTGTCTTGGAATATATTAGAGTTTTATTTCTTATTGCTGAAAAAAATCATCTTTCACAAAAGGTGAAATTAAATTTGTGTGGAAGATTTCATAAAAATGAATTTTTATCTGAGAATCAAGGATGAGTAGAAAGGAAGAGGATAGGTGTAGAGAAAGACTCCACAGTGCAAAAAAATCAGTCCTCAAAAAATACTGATTGAGGGGAGAAATGTCTTAATTCTTTTGTTCATTGTGGCAGAAGTTGTTACTTTTCCTACTTTCACCCATATGGTATTTTCTTAAAAGAACTGGAGGTACATGAAGTCTACATACAATCAGACTAGGATTTCTCTAGACTACACAAGTTGGCAATAGATGTGATAGTGGTTAAGGTAAGCATAAGAAACCAGAAACCTTACAATACTGACTTAAAACAAAAGAATGTTTACTATAAACTTAACTACCCATCTGTATCAGCAGTACAAATAAAAGCAAGTTCAGTAATGACATCACCACAGGAATATTCTTTATAAACTTAGCCAACCTTCTATATCATTGGTTGTGAACATAAGCAAGCTCAGCAATGCTATCAGAAATTCTTCCTTTCCATAATTTTTCTCTTTGCAATTATTTCTTTTCTTAAAGATCTATTTGTTGTTAGTGATTTATTTGGACGGTGACCCCCAAAGAGCCAAAAGAGGAAAAAAGATTTTTAAAAATAACTATATTACCCAATGTAGGGCTCTAATTTCCCTGTAAAGCATGTTAAAGATTAAAAAAAAAGAGTTTGACTCCTTTAAGCATAGCACTCAAACAGTCTTTTCATGTTTTAATAGAAACACAAATCTAAGTATAAAATGCTTGCCACAGTAAAGCGTACTGGCCTTCCATAATTGTTCCCAGTGAAATGCCTCCAAACAGGCCATGAGCATTAAATTTATATATCATTACCTAAAGAAGTGGGTAGAGCTAACAGACAGAGCTCCAAGGAAGACACACAGTCAAAAAAGGCTATGATATGCAGTTAAAGAGATCAAATGGAAAAGTCCTCTGAACAGCCTCTAGTATGTTTTACAAATGTGCTTAGGTTTAAGAAAGAAGGAAAAAGGGTATGGACAGTCATAGAAAGAAATAAATAGCTTTAAAAATAAAAAATTGTAACACAAATAATAAAAACCCAAAGGCAGATATTGGGGTTCAACCTGAAAACCAGAAAAGCAACTTAGTTTAGACATAGAGAAGTCTTAACTCTACCCAGGCTGTGTGGTTGCGGACTAAGCAGACTCATCAAACTAAGCAGACTCAGCAGACTAGGTAAACTCATCTCAACTAAGCAGACTAAGTAGCAGAGCCTCTCTCATCCCATTTTATATGTCCTCTAATATTGGGATTAAAGGCGTTTGACTCTATAGTACTGGGATTAAAAGTGTGAGGCACCACCACCTGAATTTGTTTCTGCATTGATCTTGTGTAGCCCAGGGTGGCCTTGAACTCACATAGATCCATCTGGCTCTGTCTCCAAAATACTGAAATTAAAGATTTGTGCCACCACTGTTTGGCCTCTTGTGGCTTAGCTTTGCATTTCTGATCTTTAGGCAAGCTTTATTTATTAAAGCATAAATAAATATTACTATAATAAAGTTTTTAAAGAGAGAAAGTAATATAAAAGATCCATATAATAATTGAAAATATATAGTGGGTCTGGACCATGTATGTTATTGTAATAATTTTGAATTGTTTGATTGTTGATCAGCAAAAGACAGTTGCTAAAAGATATGAGATTGAAAAGACTGTTAAAATAAACCAGCCTAGATATTTTAATATGCCTTAATTTTAAAATGGAAGTCAAAACATACATTTTAAAATGGAAGTTAAAAATGCTTTGGAAAAGATGGTTTAATTTTATTTACACAGGAAACAAGAAGCTGTGTATTCCTTCAGGGTTGATATGGATCAGTTTTGTTCAAGAGAAACCTCCTGAAACTTGGCAAGTGATATGTATGTTTCTACTCTTATTTAAAGTAATTTGAAAATATAAGGTAAAGTTCTATTTTATGAAGGCTATTATAAATTAGGATAATCAAGAAGTAAATGTTAGTAGTTAGTATCTGTAATGATCATAACTGTAGATATCTTAGGTATGTTTTCAAGATCATATAGGGATGAATTTAGATATATAGATGATCTTCAAGAACTTCAAAGACCTATAGACTTTGGTATTTAACATGTATGGTTAATTTAGTTTTTTTCATAATAATGAGAAATATCTATACCTGACAGTACCATTTTACTTCACAGATGATAACGGACATCAAAGAAACTTTTTATAGGGTTTATTTTCAATGTGGCAAGGCTAGCCATTTGGGCAAGAAACTGTTTTTGCCTTAATAGTTGACAGCATGCTGTTCATACTGGACAAGCAGGACCCATAGGAAAAAGACTGTTGAACTTTACCAAAACAAGTTTGGAGAGTCTTTCAAGATTCCTGCTTCACAGATGAGTCAGCCAAATAATCTGCAGGACACAGAGGAAAGAGACTGATAAATTTTTTCCAGGAGAGTCTTTCAAATTTCCTGCTTCACTGAAAAGTCTTCCAGATAACTTGGGCCTGAAAGCTGAAGATAAATGCCCCATTATTGCCGAAGAATTTTGGGTGACTGTCCAGACAGCCTGATTACTCTGTTAAGTAATATTACATTCTTCTGGGCCTTTGATGGAGCTGAAGATATTGGCAGGTGTTCTAGTTATAATAGAAAGTAAATTAAGTATAAAACTTTGGATTCACTAATATAAGAATAGAAAAGGGAGTATTTTCTATGAATTGGTCAAATACAAAAGGACTGCATATTGTAAATATAATTCTCACTGGATAATTCTTTTTGTTGTTTTTAGTTTTCTTATGTTAAATATATATCTTTCATTACTCTCTCTCCACTCTTCCCCAACTCGACCATAACATTCACTCACATTCTTATCCCCCGTTCCCTTTCCCTTCCCCTTCCCTCTTTCTTCCTACACCCAGTTTGCCCAGGAGATCTTGTCTATTTCCCCTTCTAGGGTGATTCATGCATGTCCAGAGGGTCCTCCTTGTTACCTCACTTCTCTGGGATTGTGGGTTGTAATCTGGTTATCCTTTGCTTTACATCTAATATCTGCTTATGAGTGAGTACATACCATGTTTGTCTTTCTGCATTACCTAACTAATGATTTTTTTTTCTAGTTCCATCCATTTTCTGAAAATTTCATGATGATATTGTTATTACCAAGGAGTAATACTCCATTCTGTAA
Source organism: Neodon shergylaensis (assembly GCA_025134845.1). Taxonomy (NCBI): domain Eukaryota; kingdom Metazoa; phylum Chordata; class Mammalia; order Rodentia; family Cricetidae; genus Neodon; species Neodon shergylaensis. The sequence continues at coordinate 9,730,222 of JABTXL010008037.1, read as the reverse complement.
ATGTATCACATTTTCTTTATTAGTTCCTCCATTGAGGTGCATCTAGGTCCTTTCCAGGTTCTGGCTATTATGAATAATGTTGTTATAAATATGGTTGAGCTAGTGTTCTTGTGGTATGATTGAGCACCCTTTGGGTATATGCCCAGGAGTGGTATCACTGGGTCTTGAGATAGATTGTTTCCCAATTTTCTGAGAAACCGCTATATTGATTTCCAAAGTGACTGTACAATTTTGCACTCCCACCAACAGTGGAGAAATGTTACCCTCACTCCATATACCCTCCAACATAAGCTGTCATCGGTGTTTTAAACCTTAGCTATTCTGACAGGTGTAAAATGGCATCTCAGAGTTTTCATTTGCATTTCCTTGACGGCTAAGGATTTTGAACATTCTTTAACTAATTCTCAGCCAGTTTAGTTTCTTCTGTTGAGAACTCTCTGTTTAGATATTTACCCCATTTTTTAAATTGATTTTTTTGATATTTTAATGCCTAGTTTTTTGAGTTCGTTATATAATTTGGAGATCAGCTCTCTGTCAGATGTGGGGTTGGTGAATATCTTTCCCATTCTGTAAGCTGGCATTTTGTCTTATTTACCATGTCTTTTGCCTTACAGAAGCTTCTCAGTTTCTGGAGGTCCCATTTATGAATTGTTGATCTGAGTCTGTGCTGCCGGTGTTATATTTAAGAAATGGAGAATGTGATTTTATATTCATTAAAGGAAAAATCCACCAAGATGATGTCTTAATTCTAAACATTTATGCCCTAAATACAAGAACACCACATTTGTAAAAGAAGCGTTGTCAAATTACACATCAAACCCTACACACTAATAGTGAGAGTCATCCTTGTGGACTCCTGGGAACTTCTCTAGTGTCAAGTTTCTTGTTAGCTCCATAATGGTTCCCTCTATCAAGATATATCTTTCCTTGTTCTTCAACTGTGTCCTTCCCCCATCTCAACTACCCCAATCCGTCAAATTTCCCCCTCCTTCTCCTTCTACCCCTCGTCTTCACCTTCCATGCTCCCTTCTACCTCTATGCTCCCAATTTTCTCAGAACATTGTTTCTGTTTCCCCTTCCAGGGATATTGATATATGTTTCTTTTATGGTTCTTCTTGTTACTTAGATTCTCTCTGGTCATGGAGGCTTGTTATCTTTTTTTTTTCAACTAGTATCCACTTATGAGTGAGTACATGTCATGCTCTTTCATGTGGGTCTGGATTGCCTCACTCAGGATATTTTTGTTAGTTCCATCCATTTGCATTTAATTCTCCATTTTCTGGTAACTTCTTTGATTTTTTTTCTTAGCAGACTTAAAGTTCTTGTGCAATAGGCCTTTCACTTCTTAGATTAGTGTTACCCCCAAGATATTTTATGTTATTTGTGGCTATTGTAAAGGGTGATGTTTCTCTGATTTCTTGCTCAGCTTCTTTATCATTTAAGTATAGGAGAGCTACTGAGTTTTTTAGTATATCTTGTATCCTGCAACATTATTGAAGGTATTTACCAGCTTAGGAGTTCCCTGGTAGAGTTTTCAGAGTCATTTATATATATATATTATATAATCTGCAAATAATGATAGTTTGATTTCTTCTTTTCCAATATGAATCCTCTTGATCTCCTTTTGTTGTTTTATTGTTCTAGCCAGAACTTCAAGAATTATTTTGAATAGATATGGAGAGAATGGACAACTCCTGATTTTAGTGGAATCACTTTGAGATTCTCTCCATTTAATTTGATGTTGACTCTTGACTTGCTGTATATTGCTTTTTATTGTGTTTAGATATGTTCCTTGTATCCCTCATCTCTCCAAGACCTTTATCATGAGGGGGTATTGGAGTTTGTCAAATGCTTTTTCAGCATTTAATGAGATGATCATCTGGTTTATTTCTTTCCATTTATTTATATGGTGAATTAAATTGATAAATTTTTATATATTGAACCATCTCTGCATCTTTGGGATGAAACTGACTTGATTGTGGCAGATGACTTTTTTGTTGTGTTCTTGGATTCAGTTTGCCAGTATTTTACTGAGTATTTTTACATAAATATTCATGAGGGAGATGGGTCTGTAATTATCTTTTTTTGTTGCATCTCGAATTGGTTTGGGTATCTGGGTAACTATAGCATCACAAAAAGAGCTTGACAATGTCCCTTCTGTTTCTATTATGTGGAGCAATTTGAGGAATATAAGTAGTAGCTCTTTTTTCAAATCCTGGTAGAATTCTGCATTGAAATCTTTGGGCACTGAGATTTTTCTTGTGGTTGGGAGGCTTTTGACAACTGCTTCTATTTCCTAGCAGGTGATAGGTCAATTTAAATTGTTATCCTGGTCTTTATTTAATTTTGTTATGTCATACCTATCCAGAAAAACTGTTCATTTCTCTTACATTTTCTAATTTTGCAAAGTACAGGGTTTTATACCTTATGATTTTGTGAATTTCCTCCATGTCTGCAGTTATGTCCCCCTTTTCATTTCTGATTTTGTTAATTTGGATGTTCTTTTGCAGGAGAATTGTCTGTATTCTGTCAATCATGTTATAAATAAACGCTGATTGGCCAGGCAGGAAATATAGGCGGGAAAACCAGACCGGAAGTAGAAATGATGTAATGAGAACAGGAGAATTCTGGGAAGGAGGAAGTTGATTCTCCCCACTCCTGTCCAGATCACCAAAGCAGCAGGATGTGATCTGCCCCACTGAAAAAAGGTACTGAGACACATGGCTAACATAGATCAGAAAAATGGGTTAATCAAGATGCGAGAGTTAGCCAGTGAGAGGCTAGAGCTATTGGGCCAATCAGCTTATAATTTATGGAGACCTATGTGTGATTTTCTTTTGGGCTAAACAGTTGTGGGGAAACGGGCAGGACAGAAAACCCAAACAAGCAGGCCTAGCCCCTCCATGTTACATTCTTTCTCTGACTTTTAATTAGTTTGGATAAGGGTTTGTCTATCTTGTTAATTTTATCAAAGAACCAGTTCTTTGTTTCATTGATTCTTTGTTTCTATTTTGTTAATTTTAGCCCTCAGTTTGATTATTTTCTGTTATTTACTCATCTTGGGTGAGTCTGCTTCTTTTTGTTCTAGAGCTTTTAGGTGTGCTGTTAAGTCACCAGTGTGAGATTTCTCCACTTACTTTATGTAGGCACTTAGTGCTATGAACTTTCCTCTTAACACTGCATTCATAGTGTCACACAGGTTTGGGTATGTTGTGTCTTCATTTTTGTTGAATCCTAGGGAGTCTTTAATTTCTTTCTTTATTTTTTTCCTTGAGCCAAGGGTGATTCAATAGTTCACTGTTCAATTTCCATGTGTTTGTAGGCTTTCCGAGAGTAGTCTTGTTGTTAAATTCTAACTTTAAACCACAGTGATCTGATAAGATACAGGGGGTTACTGCATTTTTTTTGTATCTTTGGACATTTGCTTTGTTACTGAGTATGTGGTCAATTTTAGAGAAGATTCTATGAGATGCTGAGAAGATGGTATATTCTTCTGTATTTGGGCAAAGTGTTCTATAGATCTCTGTTAAGTCTATTTGATTCATGTTGTCTGTTAGTTCTCTTATTTCTCTGTAAAGTTTTTGTCTGGTTGACTTGTTCATTGGCAAGAGTGGAGTGTTGAAGCCTCCAACTATTAGTGTGTGGGGTTTGATGTGTAATTTAAGCTTTAGTAATATTTCTTTGACATGTGTGGGTGCTCTTGTATTAAGGGAATAGATGTTCAGGATTGAGACTTCATCTTGATGGATTGATCCTGTTATGAGTATGAAGTTTCCTTCTCCATCTCTTCTGATTGATTTTAATATGAAGTCTATGTTGTTAGATATTAGGATAGCTACAGGTCCATTTGATTGGAAAATTTTTCCCCAACACTTTACTCTGTGGTAATGACTGTCTTTGAGGTTGAGATGTGTTTTTTGTATACAGCAGGATTGATCCTGATCTTGTATCCATTCTCTTAGCTTGTGTCTTTTTATAGGTGAATTGAGTCCATTTGTATTAAGAGATATTAATGACCAGTGGTTGTTAATTTCTGTTATTTTTCAGTGGTAGTATTTGTGTGTTTCCCTTATTAGGGGTTTGCTGATGGAAGATTTTTTGTTACCTGTGTTTTTGTGGGTGCAGTTAGCTTCCTTGTGTTCAGTGTTCCTTCTAGTACTTTCTATAGGGTTGGATGTTTGAACAGGTATTATTTATCAGTATTTTTTGTCATGGAATGTCTTTTTTTCTCCATTGATGGTGGTTGGAAGCTTTGCTGGTATAGTAGTATGGACTTGCATCTGTGGTCCCTTAGTGCCTGCAGCACATCTGTCCGAGACCTTCTGGCTTTTTATGGTTTACATTGAGAAATCAGGTCTAATTCTGATAATCTGTCTTTACATGTTACTTGTTCTTTTTCCTTTGCAATTCTTAATATTCTTTCTTTATTCTGTATGTTTTGTATTTTGAATATTATATGGTGCAGAGACTTTTTTTTGTCTAATCTATTTGGTGTTCCATAATCTTCTTGTACCTTAATAGGGATATCCTTCTTAAGGTTAGGAAAGTTTTTCTTCTATGATTTTGCTGAATATATTTTATGTGCCTTCGAGTTGGAGTTCTTCTCTTTCTTCTATCCCTATTATTCTTATGTTTGGTCTTTTTATGGTGTCTCAAATTTTCTGGATGTTTTGTATTAAGAATTTGTTGGATTTAAGTTTTTTGGCTGATGAATCTATTTCCTCTACAATATCTTCAAACTTTAGATTCTTTCTTCCATCTCTTGTATTCTGTTGCTTATGCTTCCATTTCCAGAATTCCCTCAGTTTTTGTTTTCTTTATTACCTCTGCTTCAGTCTTCAAGACTTGAGCTCTTTGAACTATTTGCTTCACTTGTTTGATTGTTTTTTCTTGGTCTTCTTCAGTTTCTTTAAGGGATTTGTTGATTTTTTCCTAATTTTTGTTTGTCTTTTCCTCCATTTCTTTAAGGGATTTTTTTATTTCCTCGTTAAAAGTCTCCACCATATTCATAAAGTTACATTTAAAATCATTTTCTCTTATTTTTCTGGGATAGGATGATCAAGTCTTCCTCTTTTATGACCACTGTATTCTGGTGTTACCATGTTGCTTTTTAGGTTGTTGAATAAATTCCTGCATTGGCACCTATACCTAGACATCTTTTCTTCCAATTGGTGCCCTTAGGGTCTTTGCCTCTTGTTTCAATCCTTGCAGTTGCTGTCTGTGTCTTTAGGAACTGTTCTTGGTCTGCTCTGTACTGTGTCTGTGTCTCAGGAAGTCACTGAGGTCTCGCTTAGCCCACTCCCTTGATCTGTTCTGTGTAGTCACAGTCTGTGCTTCAGAGTTCCTCTGAAGTCACGGGGGATAGGAGGGTTTGGGGATAGAGTTGGACTTGTAGCTTACAGGGTCCCATTGATGGGGTCAGGGTGTTTGAGCAGCCTACCTGCAGAAGGCTTTCCTGCTGTCTGGCTAGAGAAACCTTGGGGAGAAGCCTTGGGTTTTTGCCCTGGTACAGAGGAGCTAGAAAGTAGGGTGTCCTATTGGGTGAATAATCACTCACCTCTTGGTCTGCTCTGTGCAGTAGCAGTCTGTGTTTCAGAGATCCTCTGAGGTCATGGATGATAGGAGGGTTTCATGTTACATTTATTTACGCTATAGAATATTTTTTAATGATACAAACATGTGTTGCATTATTTTATGTTACATTTTTTAACTCTGTGAATCTGTATTACTATACCTTTCTAAGACACTTGATTTTTCTAATAAAGAGATGAACAGCCAATATCAAGACAGGAGAATGGATAGGCAGGGCTGGCATGGAGAAAGAATAAATAGGAAGAGAAAGCTAGGAGGAGAAGATTGAGGAACTATAAAAAGGAGAACTCCAGGGGACAGCCACCCAGCTACATAGACAGCCATAGAGTAAGAAGTAAAGAAAGGTATATAGAATAGGTAAAGATAGAAGCCAGACTCAAAGATAAATAGGAAGCATTAAAATAAGAAAAACTGGCTAGAAATAAAATAAGTTAAGGCTGGTCATTCATAAGAAAGACCAAGCTTCTGTGATTTATTTGTGAGCTGGATGGCAAGCTCCTCTAAGAGGCCTGAGAACAAAAGAGTTTAAAGAGAAGCAAGAACAAACAAACAAAAGAACAAACAAACAAAAAAAAAACAAAAAAAAAAACACCAGCTACATTTTATCAATTGGCTTTTTTTTTTTTTTTTTTTTTTTTTTTTTTTTTGCAGCATCTGTGCTTGATACTTCTGCCTGACTTTCTAAATTTGAAATACAGCTCTGGTTTATGTATGTAAGGCTATGTGGGGCACACTTTCAACCAGCACATTTATGAAAAATCGTCTAATGTGCCACTCTCAAGTCATTCTTTTGTTTGTTAGTTCAGGATTTTTTAACCTTAGAATTATTGACATCTGGAATGGTTAGTTCTTTACTGTGGGGTTTGCTTGTGAACTACAGGGGGTTCTTTAGCATTCCCAGCTTCTGTTCACTAGACATCAGCCCTGTTTTTTCTTTTTGTGCTCATTACAGTTTTTCCAACATAAAATAAGTGTATCTAGACATCAACAAACTGTTTGGGCATCAGACAGATAGGATTGCCTCCAGGTATGAAGCCCTGGCTACCTTGATATTCTATATATCATATGCATCCAGTGTCAGGAAAATCTGTGCTTGCTTTAAACAATTTGGCAATGTGGACTAGCTGGCTTTTTAGAAAAATGTTTGGTTCACAATTAATGTTTATTTTATATTCTTTCATAATGTCTTATTTTATCAGTTTGTCAGCAAAGAAATAGATATACAATGTAAATGAGTCTTATAGTAGCTGATCAAACTTTTCCTGTCAGATTAGCTCAATCTGTATATTTTAGAAAATATCTCTTTAAAGTAATAAGGACTTATCACAATATATAACACTATTTTTATATCTCACAAAATGAATCTTCCTCATGTAGCCCTTACTAACATGACAGATGACATTAAACAATGAAACATGTCTATTTGTACTGAAGATTTAAACTATGAGAGGGGCATTTGTATGACATATCCATTTAATCTTAAAATCTTGACAATTAAAATTAGCATAGTTTGAGGAAGAAAATGCATCTTAAAAATCTATATGCCCTAAAAGAAGCTATAATATTTATGATAAAAAATTTAATAAAATACAGTTTTCATCTTTACTCTTGAAGAATAGTTTTAGTAAGAGAGACTTAAATTCCCCTTGCCACAGGCAGTTGACAAAATCATTTTCTGACATGGTGAATAAGCCACTTGTTTGATATGTTTGAACATTTAGTAACTGACATTTGAATTGCTTTTGAAGGTCCTTCTCCTCCCCAACTTTATACAAATAAGAAAAAAAAGTCTATTTCATGTCAACAAAGCCAGAAGGGCAGAAAGAAGTGATTACAGAATAATGCCCCTTGCCCTTATTTGCACAGCCTCCAGAGAAGTAGCATTGATGTTCCCAAACCTTTATGAAATATTTAGAAGGGAATGTTTGGGCATGTAGGGATGCCTGTGGAATGTTTGCAAAAGGGTCCCATGATCAGTTAGATTGGTTCTGTTTCTAGGCATCTTGAATAAAAAAATGTGTTGTCATATCACCTACTAACCTGTCCTTCTGGCTCCATTCTAACAAAAAGAAGCCATTTGTGCCCCTGTTTCTAGAGTTTCTCATATTTCTGTTAGTCTGTTTTCTATTGTTAAATTTCTGCATGAGAGGTCAGTTATAGTGTGAATAAAAATGAGTATGGAAAAGTAAACAGATCAGAAATTTCATCTGATAATGAACCCGAGTGGCTCTTTGAAGGGCAAGGCTCCCTTGCATACAGACCTTCTGTATACAGGGTCTCTGAACCTCTGTTCTCTTATTTTTATGGGCATACACACACATGAAGTATCTTGTTACATTTTCATTCACAAACTGAATATCCCCATCATCTACTTGTACTCTCTGTTTTTCCAAGAACAGTAATTCATGAGAAATCTTCATCAGCCAAATATCAGTTTTTACCACATTTTGAGTCTATAAATTCTCTCTGGATGAGACACAAACATGGATGTGTATAATTGGTTTTCTGGATAAGGACTTGGGGTGTAAACAGGGGTAATCCCTGTCATAGTAACGCTAAGCCACTGGAGGTTCTCGAAGGAATTCTGCCATTTTCGGTTTTACTAATTAATGAGAGTTGTAGGGGTCCAGCCTTGACGGGGTTCACATGTCCCAGGGTAGCAGTGTGTGAATTAGAAAAATTAGGAAGAGCAGAGATATGAAAGAAAAACCGAGACATAGGCTAGAAGCAGGAGGGTGTGAATAATGAATACACCTTTGTTGTCCATATGCTTCTATGTCCCAATCCATAAAGGAGAGAAGAAGGCAAAAAAAATCACTTTAACATGACACAAAGAAAAAACAGAAGAATTACTTTCTTTAGTACCTGAGACATCAAGCATCCTTAGCTACTTTGGTAGCTATTTATGGATAGAAATACCTCATGTAGAAACTAGCCTAACATTTGCATTTACTGTATTGTAATCAATGATATGTCTGTGTGAGGGGTATGTACACATGTATGCGAGTACCCATAGAGATCCAAAGAAGGTATTGAATCACCCTCTGATTGGAGTTAGAGGAAGTTGTGAGCCATCTGACAGGGGTATTGGAACATGATTCTAAGAATCTCTGAAAGACAAACAAGTACCCACTGAGTCTTCTCCACAGTCCCAAGAAACGTGTGGTAAAAAGAGAAATAACTCTGAAGCTTGTGATTTTGTTGTTGTACCTTTTTGTTTGAGGTATGAAAGTTGGTCTATAGTTTCCTATGGTGGAAATCATGAAGAAAAATCATTGCATTTTGACCTACTGATCTGTTTGCTCTCATGTTCTTTCCTTGTTTTATGAATGAACTCTTTCAGGAAGGAGAGCTGCCTCTTCATTCAGTCTTGTTATACCTTTCTGTTTACCCGAGCTGCATCAAAATGGCAACCCTTCTGTGGCTAGCCTCAGTACTCATGTTTTACGGATAACAGCAATTTGCTTTTCTGTGTGGTGAATGGGATGCCTGTCTGGTTGATTAGGCCAGAAGATTTTTTAGAAGTTTAATCTCAAAGTTAAGAAAGATTAATGGGAAACTCCATAGTTATACATTCATGATAAGAATCCAATAATTCCATTTAAAAAATCAAGTGCTATTGGCAAAACAGTCCTGCCTTTGCAGATTCCCACATATGCCATGGCCTTGTATAGCTGTCTATTATGAGCAAAAAAAATATTGCTAGGACTTTTTAAAGCTTCTGATATTTTCTCCATCTCAACTTGGCATGTCTAAATTATTACAAATTGTCTCAAAGTAAAATAAAGCCAAGGAAATCTTTGTATAAAGAGACCATGCTTTCATTTCCCAGATGCTCAGACCTGAATAATCACACAGAAACTATATTAATTTCGAAACTATTTGGCCAATGACTCAGGCATATTCCTAGCTAGCTCTAACATCTTAAATTAACCCATTTCTATTAATCTATGTATCACCACAAGGCTGTGGCTTATCGGTAATATTCTGGCATCTTTCTCCTTTAGTGGCTACATGGCATCTCCTTGACTCAATCTATTCTCTCTATAAATATCTCTGTTCAAATTTCCTGCCTGGCTTTACTCTGCAAAGCTATTGGTTGAAACAGCTTTATTCATCAATCAATAAAAGCAACACATGTAGAGATGGACATCCCAGAGCAAAATCCACTCTATGTAAAGCATTAATAGGCCATCAGATAGCTTTCTGACTTAGTATCTGTGATTATAGAATATATAGTAAGTGATGAGGAGCACCAAAAAAAATCCAACTTTAACCACATTGTTTTGTCTTTCTTATCAAAACCTAATTTCTATTTCAGGAGGTATAATTTCATTTTGACAGCTTGATATGAAATCCTAACTCATCAGATAATTTGGAAATTAAATTAAAAATACTATGTGCTAACAATTAATTTACAGTGCAAGATTCATCTTATAAAATATGTTTATAAGAATTTCCAAATTTTGAAGCCAATATACACAGGATTATTTGTTGCATTTCATTTCAAAATATTTTAGTGTGTTTTGAAATCCTTGGGCTTGAAAAGATGATTATTATAAAATAATTATAGCATTTTCTTTGTAAAAATGCAAAGCAAAATCGAATAACCAATGTGCTATTAGTGCACATGACCATATTGTTCAGGTTAAAGAACCAAAGAGGGACTGAGAATACCACCAGAAGCTTTTGAAATGCAATGAGCAAACATTTGCATTACTACAACATTATGTTTTGTGTTATAAACACAAGTGGTATACTCACTACTATTTCCATCTATCTTGTTTGAAGCTCTGCTTTCTTTTGATCAGGAAGACAAGCCTAATACAGTTGAGTAGAAAGGTTTCACAATGTGACAGGAAGAGCATTCTAAACCAAAGTCAGGCTAAAGGCAGAAGAGTTTGAAACCACCAACTCTAACATCAGCTGCAGTTGCTCCCCTACTGTGTTTCCTTGTCAACATTTTGAAATTGGCCTACTAATAATGACACCTGATTTTGAAAGACAGTAATTTAACTTGTAAGCAGGTTCTATGTGGGCTAGAAATGCCCAAAGCAATTTCTGCACATCTTCTGCCTTTGCTGGGTTTTTTTATTCTGCTGAGACATGGCAGTGTAAAGTGTTTTGTGCTCATCAGTGGAGGAACTGATCCTCGTCTTCACTTTCTATATTTCAGCTGTGTGCTATTGGGCAAGTTATTTAATACTTGAAGTCTCAGTTTCCTAAATTGTTAAAACAACATCCACTTTTAATTATCAAAGGAGTAAAACAGGATAAGGACTAGGGCAAGAGGATGACAAAGTAACATTATTGGTATTACAGTTATCATGGTTTTGTTGTTTTTGTACTTTTCCAAAACTTGAAGTTTCACTAGCCTAAGAGATCACCATAATTTTCATTTAAGAGGATGTTCAGAGTTTTGGATGATTTCCTTAATTGTTTTTTTTTTTTTTTCTTTTCTTTTGTTTTTCTTTTTTTTTTTTTTGGTTTTTCGAGACAGGGTTTCTATGTGGCCTTGGAGCCTGTCCTGGAACTTGCTCTTTAGACCAGGCTGGTCTCGAACTCACAGAGATCCGCCTGCCTCTACCTCCCAAGTGCTGGGATTAAAGGCGTGCGCCACCACCGCCCGGCTTTTTTCTTTTTTTTTAATTATTCAAAATTTCCGCCTCCTCCCCACCTCCCTTTCCCCTCCACTTCTCCCTACTTCCCACCCCTACTCCCCTCCCCCTCCCTCTCCAGTCCGAAGAGCTTTAAGAAAGTATTTTAAAGCTGAATTCATAAAATCATGTAGTGAGAAAGGCCAGGTCATGCAGTCTAAATACATACAGACAACTGAAGAGTCACAGCTACATTTCACCCATCAAATCACATAGACTCTTTAAGTGGAGCTGCTGTGGGCTTTCTGACTCACACAACAGTTTGTGTGTTATTCCACGTTGTGTCAGAGAGCCACAGACAGATCCACACAGAATTTTAAGTCTTACCTGCTCTGTAGACTCAGGCTACCATTCAAGACATTCAAAAGGAAACTGTAATAATTCCATGCTACAGAAACTGCCATTACAACATACAACAAACTTCAACTGCCAGACAAGCAGAAGAGTTTGTGTTAAGGAGAAAGATTAGATCCTGTCTTACAGAAGAGGAATATTTTAGAGATGTTGAATGAAGTCTTTCTTTGTAGTCTTTTTACAAAATGACTTGTAGTTGATTTCTGACTTAAGCAGAGGTAATTCTCCCTCATGGTTTTCTTTCCCTCTTGGAAACACTCAAGAATCTCAGGTGCTTATGCAGTGTGAAAGCAAAGGGTTTACCCACCAACTTCTCTGAACAGAAGAGGGGCCTCTGCAGTCCCATCAGCCTGACTTCTCTGTTCTTTCCATTACCAGATAAAGCCTGAACTGCCTAGAATGGGACACAACCAGCTGTGTCTGCATCTTATATTTAAAAGGGTAACACTTCACACTTGGCTTCCTGTTTCATGAGAGTCGCCATTTTTTATGATGCTGACTGCTGCCATGGGGGAACCTCAGGTTTTCTCGTCCTTGTTTGGGTCTACGGAATAGAAACCCAGGGTATCCTCTTTCGGTTTGGAAACAGGTTCATGCCATCCTTGGAGATCACAGAGCTTTCCCACCTCTGCACTTCAGTTGTAAGTTACCTCAGAGCAGTGTGGTGAGCTCTGTGTGGTGAAACAGGCCTACTCTGGCTACAATTAAGGTCTTTTCCCCACAGCTGTGCTCCAAGGACAGACAGTGTCTGACACTGAACCTGGCAAACAGAACATCCTCTGTCAATGTTCTTTCAGATGAATAGATTAAAAATCTCAAACGTGAAATTTGCTTCAGTCAATGCATGTAATTGTAAAACTGGAACTATTTAAATACATAATTTTTATAAGCTCTTATTAGTTTGTGTGCTAATCTCTATATCTATGAGACTAGACATGAAAATTTGCAATGTGATCCTCTTCTTAACCTGTATTTTAAGTGTAATATGCAAGTCATGTGTAATATGTGTGTTTATGCATGTGTATATCTTTATCTACTTACACTCTTCAAATTTAGCAAAATTTTAGGGGATTTGGCTCCTTTGATAATTTTATTTTGACAACATTCATATAAACACAGTACAAATGTGAAACAATCCCTTGAGTTGACCCATTATCCAGCTGCAGTTTCAAAACCTGCTGCTAACTTGACAAGCTTCCAGATCCATCTTTAAGGCAGTCCCGCCTCTGCAGCCAATTTGGATCATCAGCCAATTCCTGTTTCAAGTATTTTTCTAGTAAAGGGAATGACGTGGATGGCTGTGGGTTGCACTTCCCACACCGTTTCATTCTCTTGCCAAACAGAGTTGAGAATTGTATGAAGAGGATATCATATTCTCTTAGGGACTGCAATGCTTCAGGAAGAGTGTGGGTATGCTGGGACAGGCAAGGAGTTTAGACTTCCCAAGAGGGTACAGAGTGGCAAAGAAGCAGGTAAACACATCCACACACTAACATTTCAGTGAGTGATGTTCAAATGGTTTGTCACTATTCAGTTAAAAGTAAAGCAGACATCTAGCTTGTGCCTCTTAAGTTGGTGCAAATTAAGGGTGGAATTTTGAAGTGTCACTAAAAAGAGACAAGAAATATAAAAATTAAGGCGATACAACAAGCTGAGCTTTCAGAGTCTGGGATAGGAAATTAAGTCAATGGGCCCTTGGGGCAAACTCCTTCCTGTTAGTCCATGCAGGCTTGCTTCTGGGTGCTGGTTGGAAAACTTAAACTTGAAATATGAAGGGCAGTGGGGAAGAGCTCTCATCTCTGTATTTTGGTGTCTTCTGCCTTAATTCACCGACATCTGCTGTGTGGTCCTTACGTAGAGGCTTTTAATTCTTACCTGATTCTATTTTCATGTCCTTGAATTTTAGGGAACACTCCGGGAAAGCATGATTTAGCTTTAGGTCCTGGCATGTTTTCTTGATATTACATCATATTTATAACAATTAATGTTAATCAACTTTATTCCATAATTAGTATTTTTTTTTACTGATTCCATGTATGGCTTCCAAGGTCTCTCCTTTTCATCGTCTTAGGTATTTCACATTGAGATTCTTTATCATATGGAAGACTCATATTCTCAGTTGAACAGAAGCAATGCCCTTCATTCAACCTTGACATCTTTAACTTTCCACTCTCACACTTTTTTTTAAAAAATCTTAGCCACACATTTGAAAAAAAAATCCTCTAGTGAATATCTGCTCCTTACCACATATTTTACCCTTATGAAGCTGTGAGATATGGTTGTCACTTAAAAGAATCATAACAAGTTCCACCTGTGATTTGATCTTTTGATGTAATATGGGTAGAATTAGTAGAAGAAACAGAAACAGAATAAATCAGTCCTATACAGGAATTCAGAGCTTTGCCACAGGTGAAGGCCGTCTTCTGTTCTCTAGAGCTATACTGTCTAGGGTGGGGACAATAGACTCATGTAGTTCTTGAGCAGCGGAGGTGTGGCTGATGCCATGAAGAAAGTGAAACTTTCCATTTCATCTTAATGGAAAATTTAGCTTTTAGGAAAAAAAATATTTGATTTCGTTATTGGAAGACTTTTAAGTATGCTTAGAGCAACTTGAGTATGTCAATTTACCTTTTCAACTAGAAATCTGCAATATTTTTTATTATATTTGATTCAATAATTCATTAACATATTAAATATTTGTATTATTTAATGCAAACCCTGGAAAAATAAACCAAAGTGAGAAGATGGTGTAGAACTGACCTTGAAGCAATACCTGTGCTACAACAATGACCTTTACGGTCAAAGGTGAGAACTATGATTGTGATTGTGAGGAAAAACTGCAGGGTCTCGTTTCCTTCCCACTTACTTTGTATTTCCAATAATTCCTCAATTGGAATTTTGTAAAGTGAGTTCCAGTTGGCTCGTTCTAGAATGGAGGGACCTGCCTGAAACACAGAATTCAGTCTTCCATGTTCAACAGCTTTAGTTGCCCTGGTTCTTTGCTAGCAATAATCTTTCGCATATAAGAAAGGAGAAGACAGGAACTCAAGAGAGGGGTCAGTGGTTCATAGCATCTGTTCTCTTGCAGAGCCCCAGAGACCAGTTCACAGTACCCACAACAAGTCACTAACAATCATCTGCAACTCTGCCTCCAGCATATCTGAGGTCTTCTTTTGACCTCTTTCAGTATTACACTTACCTGTATGTAGCACAGATTCTAATTCGTCTCAATAATAAAATCCCAGAGTCAACTATCAAGGGCAAAACCTGAAAGATTAGAGAACAGCCAGCCACTAGTTCTTGCCTCTCCTGGATCTTCAGACCAAAGGGGCAATCCTGTCTCTCTGAATTCTCAGACTGAATGCTCTCTCTACCAAACGTCAGACTAACTTCTCTCTATGAAACTTCAGACTGAATCTGAGCTCCTGTCTCCTCCAGTCTTATATTCTTTTTTCTGCCCAGTCATACCACCCCTGTCTCCACCTTCCTAATGCTGAGCTTAAAAACTTGTCATCCCAAGTGCTGGGATCACGTTTGTGTGAGCTCTGTTTCACTTTTAGGCATATTCAATCTTGTGGTGGCTTTGAACTCACAGAGATCCATCTGCATCTGCCTCCCTAGTGTTGGGATTAAAGCTATGTGCCACCACTGCCTGGCCTCTATAGCTAGTTAGAGGTTTAGCTCTGCACTCTGATCTTCATACAAGCTTTATTTGTTAGATCACAAGCAAAATATCACTACACATGTTTATACACACATACACACACATGCACGCATGCACACACACATAAACATGCACAAATAAAAGAAAAATAAATCTTTTTAATGAGATAAGCCTTTAATGAATACAATTTTAGCTTATAAAGTCTGAAGTTTAGCATTCTGACTATGTGCAGAACTTAAATGCAGCAATTCAACAACCTTATCTTTTATTATATATATGTATATATAAAATGTGGATATTATTAGATTTTTCTGAGGATTAATGAGATAATACGCAGAAATCTTTTTTTTTGTAGTATTTGACATGTTGAGACATCTTAACAGTTGTGAATCTTCTGGGTTTATAAGATAAATGTCCATAGAAAATGAGTTTGTTGTTGTTTTTGTTGTTTTTTGGATTTTTTGTTTTGTTTTGTTTTGAGACAGAGCCTGGTTTGCATACATCGGTTCTCTGGAGCTTGTGATTCTCTTGCCTTTGCCTCCCAATAGTTAGGATTACATGGTGTGTGCGACCATGCCTGGTAAATAATATGCTTTCAAATCTTGAGTCCATAGTTATTTGGTAAAGAAAGGTTCTTATTTTCTTATTGTAAATAAGAAGATAGAAGTTCAAGGTCAATGTAAATTAATTTTCTTGTTCTACTACATTGGATGGATTGGTCAAACTGCCTGAATCAGGCAAGAATACAAGCCATCTCTGAGCCTTGTGTTAGACTGCAGGCCCTTTCTCTGCCTGTGTCTACATTTGTAAAAATAAGAATCATTATTCGTACACATCTATTTCATGAATTACTGTTTGTGAATTCTTAGAAGAATGCTTGTAATATGAATATTATGAAGGGCTACATATGATTTGTTAAATAAAATGCTACATTTTCTGTTTATTTCTAAATCAAACAGAAAATCAGGATTGCCTTGGTTCTTGCTAAATATTTCCTCAGCCTAGGTTTTTACAGGTTCTCTGGAATTAGAGCTACATATCATTCCACTACAGCTGCTATATGGTTGAGGTTCCCTTGTGCAGCAGCACAATAATAGTAATTTTTTCCCTTTTCTTTTCTTTCATCTTTTTGTTTCCTTTGGTCCTTGAGCAGTAGCAGCCTTTTGTAGAGCATTGTAACCCTGAGACCAGATGTCGTTCTTATTTTTTTTTTTCTGGAAAATGCCATCCTTCCCCTAGAGTTGGAATTCTTTCTCCACATGAATGACAATCAATGTGTCCTCTTCTGCCAAATGCACTCTTTTCCTTTGGCTGGGCATCTGGGCTTTCTACCAGTTTTCATTTCACTTGAGAAACATGGTGTCAGTCAAGACAGTATTGCTCGGTGAGATAAGTGGGCAGAGAGCAAAAACACATTGTGAAAGCCAATTCGCATAGCTTGGATTATACCTATGCTATGAAAGTTAGCAGAAAGATTCCAGCTCTTCTTTTCTGTCTGAGGTGCTGTGACATGTGACAGCAAATGTTACTGTGACTTTTGTTACAGGCCAGACCTGTGGTCTGTATATTCAACCAGGCCTGCCCCATAGGTGTGTCAGTTATTTTTCCGCATCAAACTAAGCGACAAAAGCAACCTAAGGAAGGAGGATAATTTTAGCTCACAGATCCCGGGTAGGGACCACCATGATGGGGAATGCATAGTTGAGAATCTTGGAGTAGCTGCTCAGTTTATATCCACACCCAGGAATCAGAAAGAGGTACAGGTTATTTCTCAGTTTGCTTTCTCATTTTTTCCCTTTTCTTTTCTTGTCTTTTCTTCCCAGGACCAAACGCTGTGAAAGCATCTGTAACCATGTTTTAATCAACAAAAATGCAAAGTGTTAAAAGCAAATGATACCATCAGGCCACTGAAGGAATGCTGCTGCTGAATAGGATCCATCTCAAAACTGTGCGATTGGAGAATATTCAGGCTATACTAGATTCAAAAACAAACAGTGATAAGGGCAGTAGATCCATTACTTCTGCTCAGGATCTCTTTGCTTTCTCCTCCAACATCCAAGTCCCATTTCATTTTCACCACATCAAAGCCTCTGGTTTAAGAGTAAGCCTTGCCTTTGGAGCTCCCTGTGCTTGATTTTGACTAAAATTCTTACACAGTAGGATAAAATTGCAGAGAATCATAGCTCTTCTGCTGTATTTACTTTAGGTTTAGGGAGAGGAAAAGGTTCATTTTTATTCATATGATTGTTAGTGACACTATGAAGAAAATGGGTTGTGTCATGGCCCTCAATGATCAGTATGTACAACCGCTCCTTAAAACACACAGAATGTTAGATGAGAGGGTACAGACTGTGTTTCTACAGCAAGGCATGCGTAGACCAGCCGCAAATGACACAAATGGTGAAACAGAGTCTGAGGAAGCTTTAGGGAATGGGCATCTCAGAGCACTTGTTTTACTTTAAATTTTAATTTAAAAATTTAGGAATTAAGACAATTTAGAAACAATGTAAAGCATTTTTTTGTACTGAAGAAAATAGTATACTACTCTAGAAGCTATGATAATGAGTTATAATTCCATGATAATGAATGGAAGCTTTCAAGAAACTATCCAAACTCCAGAGAAACCAAGTAGACTGTGTTCATTGGTGGGTAGACTTGCTGTGGTCTCATTTGATTCCTCAGTGACAAGCTCTGGGCTAAAAATAAAATAATGATGTGCAGTTCAAAGAGCAAAGATAAATTTGAGCCCAGTCTCTATTGATCTACTGTTTTAGCTACTGAATAAACATCTTCATTTCTTTCACACCCAGTTTCTGTGTCTGGAATATGGTGGATTATATATTTCCTATATTTTTTAAGATTTGTTTTTAATGTGTGTGTTATGTGTGAGTATCATGTGTGTGTGTGTGTGTGTGTGATGGAGAGAGAGAGAGAGAGAGAGAGAGAGAGAGAGAGAGAGAGAGAGAGAG
>JABTXL010008037.1:9626670-9711976 GCA_025134845.1 Neodon shergylaensis | reverse complement strand
GAGAGAGAGAGAGAGAGAGAGAGAGAGAGAGAGAGAGAGAGAGAGAGTAGGTGCATGAGGATGCCAGAAGATAGCATTGGATCCCAAGGAGGTGGAGTTACAGGTGATTGTCAGTCAGCAGATATGGGTTTTGGGTACTGAACATGGATCATCTGGAAGATCATTGTCTTTGTTTTTTATTGCTAAGACAAAACACTGACCAAAAGCAATTTGGAGAGGAAAGAGTTTATTTGACTTACATGGACTGATTACAGTACATCATTGAGCAAAATGAGGGTGGGAACTCAAGCAAGAACAGAGGCAGAAGCCAGGGAGGAAAGTTGTTTACTGCTTTGCTCTCCATGGCTTGCTCAACTGCATTCTTGCACAACATTGGACACCTGGACGCAGATAGCACCCCCCGACAGTGGGCTCGATCCTACTATATCAATCATTGAATATAAAATAATCGATAGACTTGTCCACAGGCCAGTCTGATGGAAACAATTATCCAACTGAGGTCCTCTCTTAACAGTTGTTTCTAGTTTCCTTCAGTTTATTAAAAAACTAACCAGAACAAGCAGAAAATGCTCTTAACTACTTAACCATCTCTCTACCCTCAGGATCATATATATATTTGGTTGCTTATTTGGTTGGTTGATTGCTGGTTGTTGTTTTTTTGTTAGTTAGTTAGTTAGTTTGTTTGTTTGTTTTTTCGAGACAGGGTTTCACTGTAGCTTTGGAGCCTGTCCTGGAACTAGCTCTTGTAGACCAGCCTTGAACTCACAGAGATCTGCCTACCTCTGCCTCCTGAGTGATGGAACTAAAGGAGTGCACCACCACTGCCCAGGCCAGGATCATATAATTTGAGAAAAAAATGCATATAATTTCAGTTACTTCTCTGACTTCTCTTCCTACTGTATAATCTTTGCAGAAGTGATTTAAGGGAGAAAGGTTTTTATTCTTTGTCCTCAGTCAAACTATTGCCAATTATCCTTCATTACTCTGTTTTTGATTTTTTATAATTTAAAATATCCATGATCTCATTGACTTGAAAATTTACTTAATACATTTTGTTTACGAATTAAAATCCACTCCTCTTACAAAGGTCCTTCAGACTTTGGACTGGAAGGACTGGTAATCAATGAAACAGGTATTTTCAGCTCTACTTACAAAGAAAAGAAGAAAAACATGTTTTATATAGGAGGAAATGCTTAGAGCATAGCTCTCATCCTTCTTAGATACGAGATAAAGAGGGTCTCAGTTTGTTCTGTCAGGGAAGGTTTGATGCCATTAGCTTTTGCAACTGGTCTTCCTGTGGCATACAGATATGTTGAGAAAACCCTAGATTGATATTACTTCAAAGGCCCATGCCTTGTGGCCCATTATTCCCAGCAAGTTCTTAACGTCCTACAGCCTTTAGAATGGGCATACAAGCTGGAAAACAATGCTCAAATGGAAAATTATGGGAGATATTTCGGGTTCAAATTGTAACCTATGCAAAGCTAGCCAGAGAGAAATCCCAAGATTAAGTGAACAATAAACCAGCCTGAAATATAAGGTTGTTATTGTTGTTTTTTTTTTTCTGTGCGTGGATTTAATCAATGAGACAGAAGAAGGTACCAGACTCATTTCAAAGCCCTCCCTCATTGATGGACCAGATATTGCTTTAAATCATTTACTTTAGCATGACTTTACCCTCCTATAACTTGTGCTTTTTAACTATGTAGACATCAAATGAAATATCTATTCCAGAATTAAGATGAGATTAACACATGTAGAATCACCATACAGGAGCTTACAGACTGAACCTTGAAGACCTAAACAATCTCCCCACCTCTGACCCCATTTCTTTTCACTGTTACCTGTTCTGACAGGTTTCTTCTAGGTGGAATAACAGCACTCTTGAGCCTCAGAAATGTTTTAACAACTTGAATTGCAATTCTGGAATTTGTTTTTGAGAGGCACCAGCTTAAACATTTACTGTGGACAATTAATTAACTGTGAATTATTTCATCATGAGACTGTTGAATTCGGATGGCTTTAAGAATAGCACTGAATGGAATGATTCTTCACAAGTTATTTATGGTGTTAGGAATTTATTATTCTCTGGTTGGAAACTGTTGTTTTTGAGATGTGTACTGGGTTTGCTTATGAGGTCATTGACTTTTAGTCTTTTTCTTAGAGTAAAGGTAAGGGATTTTTAATATTTTTCAAGATATTTATTTTTGCTTTATTGTGTAAGTGTGTGTTACCTGCAAATAATATGGGCACCATATGCTTATTTGATGCCTGTAGGGGTCAGAAGAGGGCATTTGATTCCCTGTATCTGTAGTTATGGATGGTTGTAAGCCACCATGCAGGCGCTGGGAGTCAAATTTAGACCCTCTGCATGAGCAATGACTTCTTTTTACCAATAGACAATCTTTCTAGCCTTTTTAGCCATTCTTAATTAAGCATTTTCAAATATACATATTATAATTTTTAAATTTTTTGTTACATCATTGCTAGAGTTTGGATTCATATGCAACACCTGTAAAGTAACTTTTCTAGGTTAGTTGCACCTGAAAATTTTAACATTTATTAAACAAATACATGTCAAGAAAAGATAATTGGCAATAGTTTTAGCTAAGCGTATCTACAGAGGTAGTTCTTTCTTTTCTTCAAATTAAAACTTTTTGAATGGTTAACAGATACTGTACACTCACTACGAATTATATTACTTGTTCTTTATTTATTTGTTTGTCTTTTTCTCTAAGGAACAAGCTTTGAAAAAGCTATCTCAGAGAAAAGAAACTTAATTGAGTTTGTTGAGGCAGGAAATTATGTACTCTATTAAAATGTAAAGTTAAAACAGTTAAACATTATTAAAACACATTTTCCATTATTCTTTTAAGACTAATTCTTCAGTTTGACTCTATTCTAGATAAGAAGTCAGTGTTATAAAGAAGAGTTCTGTGTTGTTGATAGCTAGTAATTGCTGTCTAAGACCCTAAGGACACTACCTTTGTAAAAGAATGAGGGGAGGAGGCAGTGAAATGGAAGGTAAAGCACCCTGTATTCCAGTCTGACAACCTGAGAACCAACTGCTGCAAATCATCCTTTGATTACGCACGTACTAAATATGTCCATACCCATACACAGAAAGTAAATAAATAAAAAAAGAAATGTAAAGATTAAGTTTCATTTTATAAAGGTGATAGGGTAATAAATGATAAGAAAGATTTCCTCTATACCTAAAGTTATTACTTTTTGATCTCAAGTTTAGTGGAACCTATTCACAGGTATAAGATGGTTGAATGACAAGATTTTTGCTGGAGAGATACAGCATAGAACATCTACTCACCCCAGATAGGGAACTTATGACAGACCAAATATAGATGTCACCAAAGCCTGATTTGCTTAACCAATGAGTTTTATTGGGGTTGCTTGCCGGCATATGGGTCAGGGTTACTTATAAGACCATAAATGATGCAAAGACAAAGCCCACCCAAATATGGGTGACAGCTCACATAACTTGGGAACCTTAGATAGGACCTGAATAAAATTAGGAACAAATAAATCCTTCCTTATTCCAAAATTTCTTTGGGTCAGTGATTTTTCATAGCATTAGAAAGTAAATTCTGATGATTACTAAAAAGCTCATGCCTTAGTTCTAATTATTTATCTATCATCTATCTATGTATCATCTATCATCTATCTATCTATCTATCTATCTATCTATCTATCTATCTATGTATCTATCTATCTATAATCTATCTACCTATTTATCTATATACCTATCTATCCATCCATCAATTCATCCATCCGTCTGTATGTTCACCCATCCATCCATTTATCTATTATCATCTATCTATTATCTATCATCTATCTATCTATCTATCTATCTATCTATCTATCTATCTATCTATCTATCTATCTACCATCTCATCTATCTGCCTGCCTATCTCTCTCTCTCTTTCACACACACACACACACACACACACACACACACACATATATATGTGTATATATATATATATATATATATATATATATATATTTTGCAGTTTCTTACTACGTAGCTCAGGCTATCTTCAAACTTCTTCCATGAAACAAGTGCTGGGATACAGATGTCCTGGGGTAATGATGCTTATTGGTTTACTCCACAGAGGAAATCAGATTAATTCTCTTTGTCAAACTCAAGAAGAGCAACACAGCAGGGGTTAGGATGGGGTTCCACATGCATTCTCTGCCCAGGTTGAGAGAGAGTATTTCTTTGGATGAAGTAGATCATCAGAATCTGAGGATTTAAAGCCTTTGCCTTCCTTAGAGTCCTGCCACACCTCTAGACAGCATCATACCATGCAGGGGCACAGATGCCATTCTTTTCTAATCAATGCTCCTGCCTTAACTGTTAACATTCTGTGGAGAGCAGCAATCAAGTTTGCATTATAATTCACCTTACTATACAATGAGGCCTGAGGTATGGCTTCATGCAATTTGAGCTCTATGGTTGCGGGAGATAAGACTATTTTGTGTTTTCCAGTGTATGCTTACAAACCTTTAGATTATTTATGTGTATCTGGAGTCAATTTTACTATTTAGTGCTTTCTCTCTCTCTGGTAACTTTGTTCAAAAAAGCTGAAAGGGACCAACCAAAATTGTCATTTTCCTTAGTTTTTGATAAATGTTCAAATGCTTCATATATATACTCACTAAAGTTCTTACATTTCAAAGAAGGTAAATTGGGATTATCAAATGCCCTTATCTTGATAAATTCTTTAAACGGTGTATGTCATGTGTCTCCACACACTCAGAGAAGTCCTCAGTGACTCTAGCTTCTATATAGCTAAACAGCAGTTTTTAGACCCCACTAAGCCACTTGAGGAAGTCATTCTTAGAGTTCTGTTTCTCTAGAACCATTTCTGGTACCACAATTTTCTAGACACATCAAAAAGATATGAATTGAGATTTAAAATGACAGAGATAGTCAAATTCTAGGAACCAGGACTCAGTCTTTGCGACTAGGCTCAACATTTGGAGTAGCTCAGAACAGCTTTCTCTCATCATTCAGTAACTAACAACTCAGTTCCTACGTCAGGGTGCCTCAGGAGTTCCAATTTGCTGATGGAAGCCTAGAAAGTTCCTGGAGAGCCACTGTTTCCTATTCAACGATGAATGCACGGAAACACTGATTCTGCTATCAGTGCAGGAATTGGCACTGGTTGCAACAACAGGACGATTGAACTCTTACGATAGGAAGAAGGCCATGTGAGTAAAGGGTGAGAATTCCCCCTCCCCCCTCCCCTGCCAAATAGGAAGGAAGGTACCACCCACAGTCCAGATGGGTCTTCCCATACCAATCAAGGCAGTCAGGACCATTCTTTAGGTGAGACTCCCTACTCAGAATATTCTAATTTGTGGCAAGTTGACATTAAAATCAACTGTATTTATTTATATTAGGGGATGCAACAGCCAGCTCTAACTTGATAGGACTGTGTTTTGGCCGGACTAAAAATGAATTGCTCTATCCTAGTCAATGGAGTGCTCAGACATTAGTAATAATTTATACAGGCACACTGTGATCATTAAAGAAACTTAATATGGAACCAGGCAACCCTTAAGGGCCACTGACCTTTTGCTCTGGAATGTCTGGGAGATCCTAGTGGCCTGCAGGTGAGATAAGAAAAAGACTGTGAGGTATTAACAGCTGCTTTTGCTTCTGTGAAACTTGCTTAGCACCATGGGAAAATGACGAAATGTTCTTTTTATTACTATATAGCAGGAAAGTAAGAAACAACTGAGTGAAGTAAAATAATTTTTTTGTCCACCTGTGGGTTCCATGGACAGTTGTAATACACACCTTTCTGATATCTGTTCTAAAACCCCACCTTACAGCCAAATGGTGATAGCACACACCTTTAATCCCAGCACTCAGGAGGCAAAGGCAGGCAGAACTCTGTGAGTTCCAGGCCAACCTGGTCTAAAAGAGTTAGTTCCAGGACTGACTCCAAAACTACAGAGAAACCCTGTCAAAAGCGAACAAACAAACAAACAAACAAAACAACAACAACAAAAAACTTTACCCCACTTATACACAGCATACTGTTTGGTTCCAAGACATCTGTTCTGCTAGCAGTAACAAAAATTCATTTAATTTAAATTTGAATTAAGTCAATGAACAGAACATCACAACAATATTGTGAGTGTGCTGCTAAACATTTGTTGAATAAACAAATGTGTTCCTTTCTCTATGGAAGTTTCGTTCTCAAAATGCTTACTTTCTATTGATGGAGACAGAAAGCACTAGGGCTTGGAAGGTATCACGGTAGGGAAAATTGCTTACTCTGCAAACATAAGGATCTGAATGTGAATTCCCAGCACCCCTTGTAAAATGCCAGCTATGGCTGAGAGTACCTGTACCCCTAGTGTTGAGTGATGGAGATGATCAGACTCTTGAGAGCTAAATTGTCAGCCAGTCTACCTAAAATGGGGAGGTGAGCTTCTGGTTCAGTAGACAAACCTGTCTTAAGAAAACCAGAAAGTCAGGACTAGAGGAAGATGTCTTTTGTTATGTTCTCGCTTCCCCCTCTGAACTCGCTGGTGTGCATACTTCCAAACTCTCATGCATGCAAGCCGCAAGCACATATGCACGAAAGCAGGGAAAACAAACAAGACTGATTGTAAAGGAGATCCATAGAAGATGATAGAAAAACCAGAAAGAGCTAGGAGCAGGCTTAGTGGTGGAGCCTTAGAAGTAAGGCCTGGCTTCCATCATCAACACTTCAAGAAATGAATGGATAAATAAATGAACAAACAAATAAAAGCACATAAAAATGGATCTAACTTACTCCTGATAAAATTGCAAAAAGGAACTGTCAGGAACAGGACTCTGGAGAGGGCATTATTGGTGTGATTCTGAATAAATTAGGATTAATTTATTAGCTAGACATTAGGCGCCTGAGTATAGAAAGAAAGGGCAAAGTGGATGTCACATAATTTGCGTGTGTGTGTGTATGTGAGAGAGAAAGTGTGTGTGTGTGTATGTGTGTGTGAGAGAGAGTGTGTGTGTGTATGTGTGTGTGTGAGGGTGTGTGTGTGTATGAGAGAGAGAGAGAGGGAGAGAGAGGAATGTGTATTTGAGTAAACATTATAATAACAATAAAACTCAACCAGAGACCAATTCTTCATTTATTTTTTATACCTTGAGATTCAGGCTTTGGTAAAAAAAAAATTATAAAAAAGGTGAGTTTGACATGAGCTAA
The DNA here is from genome assembly GCA_025134845.1 of Neodon shergylaensis. NCBI lineage: Eukaryota > Metazoa > Chordata > Mammalia > Rodentia > Cricetidae > Neodon > Neodon shergylaensis. The sequence continues at coordinate 9,704,750 of JABTXL010008037.1, read as the reverse complement.
AATGATAGTCCTTGTTTCTTGTCCCAAACTCAGTTTCCTGTGTGATTTGCAAAGTCACCCGAAGACTTTGGGCTTCTTTCTAAGCAGCAAAACAGCCACTCTGGGAGTTGTTTCCAAGCTGGGTTTATTAATATTTGCAAAAGCACTTTCAAGTCCTCTGTTGAAAGGCATTACAGAGGAGCAGAGGGTTATTATTAAGGATGACATTTGCTCATTGTGATTAAAAATGACAAAATGAAATTTCAAGTGCAGAAGTCAACACTGCAATTTAATGCACAAAGGTGTCTTTGCACATTTGCTTCCAGCCAAATGAAGTCCATTTGTATTACAGAGCATTTTTTTTAAGTTTGCTTTCAAATGAGGATTGCTTTTCAAGTGGGGACCGAATGTGAGCAGACATCATCAGAGTCCAAAAATATATCGTTTCTGCTAATTGCATCTGTTTGCACAGCTTCTTTTTTTTTTCCTTTTTCATCCTTAATTTATCTTGGGCTGCAAATGGAGCCCATTAGGGCCTTGTGCGCATGGTTTCATTTACCACTGCACACCAGGTTTTATTGGGCTATAAAACAAATGGATTTTAGTTGAAGCAGTCACAGAAGTTCCTTCTACGACCACCATGTTAATTAGTTTACATCCCCATGGTCTTTTCCATGGAAGAGGCCTGTCTTAGGCAGAGCAGGGTAGAAGGAGCCTGTAGGGAATAGCTGAGTCTTTCCTCCTTATCTTTCTACTACTTTTTTGGAAAAGATGTCTGTGTTCCCCAAGCTGAGCCATGTGTAGACCACATTGTAGTCAAGGCCACCCTACTCCACCAAATAGACCTCACTGAAGAAAACACTACTTAAAACACAGCTGGACTTGCTTTATGAATGGAGACTAGGGAAATAAATGAATGACTTAACAGCAAATTCATTTGCTGAAGGTAGATTTCCTTTTTTTCTCTTTGAGGTTAAAATTCTCCAATGTGTTTGATTCATAATTTATTATACACGCAAAATTACATGGAGAAGTAACAGCAACATTAAACCTCCCTGCTACCACTGGTTTCCCCAAGGGGCCGTGTATCAGTTTATTGTATTGATCTTGGCTGGCATCAGGGGCATGAACCTTGACTCTCCAAAGTCAGCCTTCTTTCCTGTGTTTCTTCCTGTTGCTGCGATACAATACATACAAAATGGCAACTAAGTTGAGAAAGTGTTTATCTTCGCTTACAGATGCCAGTTGTAGTTCATCACTGAGGGGAAGTCCCTTGAGGAGGTTTGTCACATTATTACGGTTTACCAGCAGAGGAAAACTCCCAAGAGACCTGAATGAGTTGAATGGAGTCTTTATTAACTGCCAACAGAACTGTTCCAAGCAGATCAGAAGGAATTATCCTCCACCTCCAGGTGGTTTGAGTTTTTAAAAGCAAAAGCCGCAATTGTGACAAAGACAGACAGGCAGCTCCGGACATCTGCAACAAGCAAGTGCTGTTTATAGAAACAGAGAAATAACAGTCAAATGGTCGGGCTATTAACCTTTAGCTTAGCATCACATGGTTTAGAAAATGAGTTTGCCTTAGGAATTTATGGCTGCTCCAGGCTCCAGTTTTACCCAAGGTACTTTAGCTCTTAAGGTATTCTTAGAAATACTTTCAATGAGAAGGCTACCTATAGTTCAGTAGCACACTCCATTATCACATCCACAGTCAGAAACGGAGAGCAAAGAATCTATGCATGCTGGTGGTCAACTCGCTCTCTCCTTTCCTTGAGTCCAGGACCCACAAAATTCAGGATTTAACCTAATCTAAAAACCACTATCAGGCCAACCTAATCTAGATAATTCCTCATGGAGCATCTCTTCTAGGGGATTATAGGTTGAGTTTGTTAAAGCTAATCACTATGGTCCCCTAGATTCAGTTATGACACCAATGGCTTACATTTCAATCCGAACAGTACAGAGTTCCAGTTTCTTTTTTAGTTACTCTCACAGGCATACAGTGCCATGAATTTCCTATCAATTTCTGACCATCTCAGCTGGATAAAGAACTAAATGAGAAGAGTTCAGCAATCTGAGAAGAGGAGATGTAAACCAAGTGTGTCTCTAGACATTGGCTGTGAGATGGTGTCCTTGAAATGAGACTGGGAAGCTGTACCTCTGAAATCTCAATAATACACTTGCCTAAACAAGACCTCTATAATGAACTCAGCACTTGAAAAGCCATGGTGAATTGGGGAAAACTCATGAACTTCCATACCTAGACAAAAACTTAGCGATAATCACTAGCTGCTTAGACGGGGAGAAATCAGTTTTCTACAGAGACAAGCCCCCTCACAGTTTACACAATCCCAGTGGTAAGACCTAAACATATGCACAACATTAAATGGACTTAAGTGATATACATACATATGTTTATACATATATATGTGTGTGCAGGTGTGTGTGTTAATAGTAAAAAGGACATGGGGTTGAGAGCGTGCAGAGGACACAGGAAGAGTTGGAGGAGGATGTGCAGGAACCGGAGAGGGGAGAGGGAAGGATGGAACTGATGCAAATACCTGTAATTCTCAAAAAGTTAAAGGATTGAAGTTTAAAAGCGGAAGTAGCCCAGACTAAACAAAGGTGATGGTATAGTATAATCCTTGTGTTGAGGGAGGAGAGATTGGCAGATACTCGAGGATCTCAGCTAGCCAGCCTAGCCTATTTGTTGAGTTCCAGGTCAGTGAGCGACCCTGTCTAAATAAAGGAGGGACTGCCTAAATGACAGGTCCTGGGGTTGTACTTCGGCCTGTACATGCCTGTGTATGTACATGTATTCATTTAACATGTTCAAAAAATTTAAAAAGATGTCTCTGAAGACGGCTACTATCTATCCACCCTTTAGTTCCCATCATCCTTCAGAGCAGTAATTCTCAACTTGTTGGTGACCCCTTTGGGGGTTGAACTACCATTTCACAGGGCTCACCTAAGACTGTTGGAAAACACAGATATTTACATTACTATTCATAACAATCGCAAAATTACATTACGATGTAGCAATGAAAATATCTTTGTGGTTGGGGGTCACCACAACATGAGGAACTGTATTAAAGGCTTGCAGCATTAGGAAGGTTGAGAACCACTGCTCTAGAGCAAGCAGGAGGTCTAGTGTTTGGGGACCATATGGGTATTGAGGGGAGTAGAGGAGGTTACTCCCTTCAAAATCAATGAACACTTGCCGAGTTTATGCTTCAGAGAACAGAAACATCTTGTGTCCTGGGATCTATCTGTGTCCTGCCTCTCCAGGGGAAGTTGTCACCTTTGGCAATGGGTCCATGAGACTATTGATGTGGTCAGCTTGTCATGATTTCAAGAATGTGCTTAGGTTTTTGATATTTGAGTGATTTGAGGACTGGAGAATTAAATGTTTATGCCAGAGAAAAGGCTTATAGAGGACTCTATTATGATTTATGCGATAGGTAGATGAAGAGAATTAAGAGTCTTTAACAGAGAGATGAAAATGCCTCAGTAGATGCCTGTAAAATAGCAGAATAAAATGAGTGGAAACTACCTTATTTACCATCCCATCACAGTGCCACAGATATAGGACAGAAAGAAAGAATGCTTGCTGCCCAAACATGTGTATCTGAATTCAAATCCCCAGAGCCCATCTTAAAAGTCCAGCATCATTGCATGTACTTCTAAGCCCTGTGCTGTGGGGATTAGAGACAGAAAGATATCTAGAACTTCCAGGACCCCAGGCTAACTCCAGGTTCAGTGGGACACTTGTATCAAGGAAATAAGGTGACAAGTAACAGAGCTGGACACACATTGCCCTTCTTTGGCCTCTACACATGCATACAGATGCATGTGCCCATATACACTTGGGTATACGACCCCCACACTATCAGAGAGTTCCACTAAGTACAATTTCTAAACCCAGACAAAGATCATCCGAAATGAAGCAGTCTTGGTGTAGGTGAATACCCCTGTTAAAGCTGTTTTTCCCCCCTTTCCTGCTGTGTGTCTAAGCTGTGTGTTTCTGTATAGATGTGCTTATATCATCAAAAGGGGACATACATATATATTATGTAGAAGCCAGGAGACAACCTTGAGTATCAATTATTATCCTTGATTTTTTTATTAGTCTCTGCTTTATATGCCAGGCCAGCTGCCTGTGGCCTTCAAGGCATTCTCCTGCCTACCATTTTGTTATCTAGCTGTAGAAGTTCTGAGATTAAAGAAGTGGCTTGCATGGATTTCAGAGACAAAATCAGGTCATCTTATATGGCAAGCTCTTTACCCATTGAAATATTTCCCCAGGAGTTTTGTCCCCAGAGGAAAAGCAGATAATTCATGCTGATAATACGGAGTATGTCTGTGTCTTAGTTAGGGTTCCTATGGTTGTGAAGAAATAGCATGACCACCACAATTCTTATAAAGGAAGAATTAATTGGGATGGCTTACATTTTCAGAGGGTAAGTTTATTGTTTTCATGGTGTGACATGGTGGAATGCAGGCATTCATGGTGCTGGAGAAGTAGCCAGCTCTCCTACACTTTGACCTGCAGGCAAGAAGCAGTAATCTGTCTCACTGGCCATGGCTTCAGCCTATATGAGACCTCAAAGACCACCTCCACAGTGACAAACTTCCTCCAAAAAAACTCCATACCTACTCCAACAAGACAGTACCTCCCACAGTGCCACTCCCTTTGGGGATCCTTTTCTTTCAAAGTGCCACAGTCTTTAACAGAATGCTTAGCAGAAACAGTCTAATAGGTGGACATATTTACCTAGCTCCAGATTTCAGGAATTCAGTCAATTGTACTTGAACAGAACATCACAAGAACTTCACCTTGCAAAAACAGGAACTAGAGAAAGGATATGCCGAAAGATGTAAGGGCAAGATGTGGTGCCAATGACATGTCCCCACTGATTTACATTCTTCCACTATTCCTTATCTCTTACGCTTTACCACATCCCAATAATGCTATTATAATATGAGCCCATCAAGGGATAAATATATTCATTGGCTCAAAGTCCACAAGGTGCACTAGTAGTCTCTAGTCACAAATAGATGAATAAATAAATAAATAAATAAATACTCTCAATATTTTAAACTATTTTTATTTGATTTTGTTTAGTTTCTTCCATTTGAGACAAGACTATATAGCCACTCTTTGGGAATTTTAAGTAGCTGCTTTCAAAAACTAAATAGGTTTTGATGAAAGACTAAGTGGTATAACAATTAAAACAAAATTTGAAGTAGTTCTAAAAATTATATATCTAGAATGGTTTAATGTGAACACAAAGCTGATTTCATTTAACCCAAATACTTAAAAAAATAGTTACCTCAATATGTGGTCCTTCCTTTTCTGTTTCAGTGGAATCAGAATTTCTCTATTAATTACATTATGTCATTTTTATTATTTAAAATCTAGATGGATGGCATCCCCAGGGTTTTATATACAATTAGATACACAACTAGGAATGACTCATTTTCTGTGTCATGCTTTTCTTGGCTATGAATTCTGTCTAAGATTTTATTGGGTGAAGTGATTTGTCCAGAATATTTGATCTTTTGGATTTTTTGAAAAGGAAAACAGTTGTTTTCTTATCAGTCCTGGACCCATGTTTCCCCTAGACATTATGAATGGTTCAATACTGCCGCATTTGGCCCTTGATAGTTTGTCTAAGCATCCAAGAGCATTTACCAAGCCCTAGGGATACTGGAATAAAACTATTCAGGAAACATCAATCACAACTTTCTTCTCTGAAGTTACTTATTCAGTACTGTCTCTGCACAGAGCTTTCTGAAGGGTATGAAAGATGAAGCACAGTAGAGAAACCCAGTTCTTCAGGACTACACTTTGGTAACTGAGATGAGCAGCCAGGAGAGGGGCTGCCATGAGGTAGCAGGATAGAAAACCCTGGGAGAATACAGAAATAAGAAAACAAGGAAAGGGCTTGAGAGGCAAGACTCTCAAGTTACTTGTGGGGAGACAGTTCAGTCTTGTGGTGGTCTTTACTTTGGTCATTGGATGTCTGTAAGTGCCAAAGACTTGAGAAAAATGAGAATCCATACTCCCAGTTTCCATTAGTTAGTGTACAATTATTTGGTGAAATAGTTTACTGGCTAGCATAGCTCCATGTCAAAAAAAAAAAAGAATTTTCGATTACTATCCAACCCCCTTATCCTTTCTTCCAATTATTTCCTAACAGATGTTAGTTGAGCGTACATATAGAAGTCTTGAGCTGGGGTACCCAACTGCATTCTGATTGTATTTAAGGGCTGCTCTGTATGAGAAAATACTTGACAGGTACTGTAAATTTGGCCAAGAACCCATGATTCGGAAACATACAGATACTGAAAGTGAACCAACTACTATTCTGTGCTAAATAGACTTAGTATCAAACTGCCTTCTAAATTCATATCTCTATACTGGCAAATTAATGAAGCTCTCAGACACATCAGAAAATGTCATTGTGAGGTGGATTACATGGGTTCTGAGTATATGACTCATATTTCAGATTTGCGAGAAAAATACTTAGTCTTCAAGCTTTTGTGTTGGTCATGGTAATTTTATTTTTACACTTTATATTCATCCATGACATTCTTCAAAATGGCTGAATTTATGTATTTATTTTTATTATTTGATAATTACATAGATGTGCGCAAGGGCCTTTTCATCCTTCATCACCCTCTCTCACATTAAAACCTTTTTTTTTCCAACAAGCCCTCTCCTACTACAATGTCCTTTCTTTTTTCTGATTCACTAAATTTAATTATGGTTGATTGTGTGAGCAGAAGGTAAAGTTTATTTTTTTTAAACATGGGCAATTAATCAGTGACTATAAAGAAAATGCTACCCTGCCCCCAGCAACCATTAATTGCACATAGTCTTGAATGTGTGATGGTGCCTCTAGAACCCCTGTCCCATGCCTGAAGAAATGGGGACAAGCCCATCTTAGTCAGACCATATGTAGGTGACTACAGATACAATGAGTTGATGATTATAGTGTCCTGGCCTTGCCATGCTGGAAGTGGGTATTTTGCATTACTTGTTCCTATCCTGCGGTTCTTACATTCTTTATTTACATATTTCAAGATGCTTCTTGAGCCTTAGGTGGGGGAGGACTCTATTTGAACCCTTTGCCTATTTTATCATGGTATTACTTTTTATCATTTTATTTTTGTTGTTTTTGGTGACAATGATGTTATTGTTTTGATTTTTAGTTCTTTATATAGTTTAGATATCAACCTTTTATCAGACAATTTGTTAATATCTTCTATCATTCTATAGGTTATTTCCCCCCTTTGCTAATTTTTTTCTTGGTTTTATAGCAGCTTTTTACTGTAGTATAATTTCAATGATTATTAATATTATTTTTGGTAACTTTAGTATCTTGAAAGAGTTCCTTGTAGTCTTCTACTGTTTTCTTATAAGATTCAGATTGAATATTTAAGTCTTTAATCCATTTTGAGTTAAGTTTTGTATCTACTAAAAGATGAGTATTACTTTCCTATTTTTACAGAAAATGTAAAATTAGGAAAAGGTGTATGTTTTAGAATTAGACTACCCTAGGCTTGAATCTCAACTTTATTTAAGTCTTAAAAATTTATTCAAGTCATTTGGTGCTTCATAAGGAATTTCCTAATTTGCACAATAGCTGGTCATACTTACATTAAAGTCATGAGCAAAATTCAATGCTTAAAAATACATGAGACCAGATATTAATAAGCACTCAACATGTTGTGAATATTATTAGTATTTACAATGTCAACTGGTCTTATCATGGAGACCACTGACATCATGTAAAGTTGAAAAGGATAGAGAGGTGTCAGGGACAGTATGACCAGGGTGAGCAAGGGCCCCTTTTTTGATTACAGTTTGCTTAAGAGCACATAATTTATACAAATATTAAGGCCTAGGCAATAAGCAGATTTCAGTCACTATCACAGTTCATGCAATGCTTCTGCAATATTTGCAGTGCTATGCTGGTGCAGTCTCATCTGGAAGAGTCTCTGACACAACATATTGCATGTGCTATGGGCAACAGTTGTCAATCAATGCTACGGATACAATTACAGGGTTCTTGAATTGAAACTTTTCTCCCTCTGCTGTGTAGATCTGATGAGATTAATTGAATTTATCTACATTTTAACATTTTTACAATTGAAATATTATGCTTCTTTGTGGAATAGTTTTGGAAATTGAATGAGCTCTTTTGTGAAAAGCACTTAGAAGAGTACCTTGTATACAGGAAGGTATCCATTGACTTGGCTAATCACAAGTTCAGGGCATGCCATTCCCTAGGCTTCCACAGCTGTGGATACCATTTCATTTGGCACTATTTTCACGTGGTTTTCTTTTATCTTTATTAAGGGGCAGGCTAGCTAAAATAGATTTTGTCATCAGGCCAGTATTAAAAACTGCACCTTGTCCTGGTAGAACACAGGTTGTCAGAGGAAACACTTACATTAATTTAGATACAAACTGAGCTCTGAATTTTGGCTAAGGGTGATATGAACCAGTTATGTTCATGGTTGGAGTCAGTAGGAAAGGTTTCCTTGGAAAATTTTTCTTAGCTGGAGCTTACGACTAAATAATCTTTCTCCACACATCTTCTGGGAGGTAATCAGAAGAACCCATTTTCTCTAGGATGATGGAAACTTTATCCTCTCTTTTCTTGTGGTTAGACCTAAAAGATGCTTTTCTGGCTGTCCAAGTGGGATATTGCTCTTTGAACAGTTTTTCAACGCAAGGCTTTTGATTTTTGTTGGTCCTTGAATTCTCTCCAGTGGCTGGTTTGTCTATGACCTTGTCCTCTGCAATGCCTATCACATAAGAAAGATCTTGTTGAATGGGTCAACTTCTCTCCCATGCTTGTTCAAAACTACATGGTCTTATTGACATTCTGTTTCTTTCAGTTCTGTATTTCCTTCTTAACCACCATTTAACAATATCTCAGGCCCCTACAGTAAATAATCCTTTACTGATGTGTCATTAACTTCATAGTCCTCTCCATTTTGCAATGATTCATGTAATACCTATAGCTTCTCCAGAGTGCTTTGCATATGGGATGATATATTACCTGGCCATGGAGTATTGTTCAAATGGCTAGCTCAAGGTGACTTGTTTCAAACCTTGCTTTTTCCACAAGAAATGATAACAGATCAATCTTTCATGTACTTCAGGTTAAGTAGATTACCCATTTTCTTTGGGACAGATGGATGATGATATCTACCTTATTAAGTCACGGTGTATGTATTTTTTTGGTAAATCCAATTCAAAAAATGATATTAAAACTACTGTCAATCAATTGCATTGGTATTTTTAGTGTCTTTCTCCTAAACGTAACAGTACCAGTTTTGATTAAATAGTTTACTTCATTATCCACAATTTACCTACTGTTAAGTAACTTCCTGGTCTGTGATGTTATTCAGCAATAAGACATCTATTCTGTTGCATCCATACAACTATTGCATAATATAAAATTAGTCCAGACATTTGATATCACAAGATTCATGTAGTACCCCACTTTGCGAATTTTGGTAAGAGTTTTTATTCCCTTTTTTTATATGCTTATGAAGTTTCCCTTCAACATTTTTGCAAACCTCTCCAATGAAGGAGCAACTCAGGATAAGAATTGCAAGGATGCTATGATGAAATGGAAAAAAATATATTTTGTGATATTGCATATATTTCTGTAACTCTACAGATTGAAATAAACTAGGTATATTTAATTTCCTCGAGATTGTTATGTGGAATAAGGAGAGAGTTAAGGCAAAGTTTGGAAGAAAGTGCACCAGTGACTTGTGTTTTCTCTTTTTTAAAGTATGAAATTTTAATTTTTTAACTAATATTTTACATTTTATTTTGTGCATGCTTGTGTATATATTGCATGCATGTATTTGTATGGTGATGTGGTTCATGTATGTGCATGCTGAAGCCATATTGGGTGTCTTCCTTTTATTATTCTTAACTTTATTTATTTAGATAATATGTCTCACTAAACTGAAAGCTATGCTAGGGTAGCAAGTGAGGTCCCAAGGTACTGTCTGTTTCTGCTTTTCAATGACAGTATTTCAAGCATAACTGATTTTCAATTTAGTTGCTAAGGATGCAAAACAGGTCCTCATGCCTGGATAACAAGTTTTCTCACTGATCGTAATGATTTGAATGAGAAGTTTCCTTCATAGGCTCATGGGCCTGAATTATGACAGTGACCTCAAGATGTTAGAAATGCCAGAGCCATGAAATATCTGCCCAAAAGAGCTGCATATAGGGAATAGAATAGGCTACAGAGAGAGATGTGTGTTGCAGGCAGCAGAACTGGAGGTGTTGAAGCCATCTTGTCCTTTGAAATTAGTATTAGATATCAAACATGGACTGACACAACTTGGTGATGAGTATCCATCATTTTCTCACTATGTCCCCTATTCCTCTCTTTTGTAAGGGAATGTGTATTCTGTATCCTTGTGTATTGGAAGTATGTGATATGCATTTTGATTTTACATAGAGTCGCTGGTAAGAGATTTCCTTGAATCTAAAAAAAGACTTCGGATTTTGAAAAACTGTCATAGTTGATCAACACAAAAAAACTAGGTGGTATTTTCTGGACATGTTGCCTCATTTTGCTCATTTTGGCATTTTGTGTCTTATTGGTCTTCTGGTTGTTTGGATTTCTGTTTTTGTATTTAATGTTCCTTGCTTTTTATTTGTTTGTTTGTTTGGGGATGATGATTCATGGGATTATTATTTATTTTTTGAGAGAGAGAGAAACTTGGGGGGACATAAAGTTTGATCTGTACAGAGGTGGGAAGGAACTGGAAGAATTTGGGAATGGAGAAAACTTGATCAAAATATATTGTAAAAAAGCATTTTCAATAAACAATATTAAAAGTAAAACAGGAAGTGTTATGACTATGAAAGACTATAGGAACTTTTAAAGTTGAGCTAAATACATTTTGCATTATAATATGGTCATTAGTCTATGGGAGCAGGTTTAATATTCCTTACAGGCTCATAGAGTCAATCTCTTAGTCCCTTGTGAGCTGAGTTTCTTTCCAGGTTGTAGAGCCCTCAGAAGAAGGTGGAGTCTTACTGGAGGAAATCTCATTGGAAGAGGCCTTTGGGAGTTTCTAGCCTCACCTTTCTTCCAGTTCTCTCTCTAGTTTGTGTTTGAAAATGTGATCTCTCAGCTTCTTTTTTCCTCCCACCGGCTGCCATGCCTTCCCTACCTTCATGGACTCGCTCTCTCCCTCTGAAACCAAGAGCTAAAGTAAGCTTTGTCTTCCATAAGTTGCGTTTGGTTGTGATATTTTATAATGGTATTGAAAATTAACTTACACACCCACTGAGCCATCTTCCCAGCCTGAGCAATTACCCAGTCCTGTAGTTTTCTTTCATTCACTTATAACAATATGCTCTTGCCAATGACTCAAATTTTCCATTTCCCTCACCTCTCGATGGGGAGAAAATCGAGTGAAACCTAGGAGCAGAAACTTCTGGACTTCTGCTGACATGTGCAATATTTTACCTTACTGCTTATAGATATATTTTAGTAAATTTGTAAAATTTAATGGCCAGGTGACTCCTTAAGGTGAAATTTATTCTTAGATGTCTCTGCATAACTTTGGAATAAGATTTTAGCTTCTGAGTTTTTCTTTGGTTTGAATTCACTTTGATGATTGACTTCCCCTTATCTGCTGGCATTGGTGAGTTTGGAATGACCCCAAAATAATTGAAATTGGAATTTGACACCTTTCCTTCCAATAGAAGATGGTAGCTTAATATTTAGAACAAAATTTTATTCATCCTGTTCACTAAAGAAGTGTTGCTCATTTTAATCTATATGGTACAATATTATCTTGCTATTATTAGAAATAGCAGGCTGGAGAATTAGGAGCAAAAAAAAAAGCTGAAAAGGTAGAGAATTGTTCAGTCTCTTTCCTAAATTTACTTACAGGCAGAAGAAATTGAATGGAAATCACTGTTCTTTTATTATGCTTCTTGTTCTGAAAGAAATGAGGATTTTGTAAAGAAAGGAAAAGGTTTTGATTATACGTTATCTTTCATTTATATACAAGCATGGTTCTGATTAAAATACATTTCCGTGGCACTGATTGAGGAGGATTTATCTGTCTGGGAAAATAAAAACTTTAAAAGGAGAATACTGTATTGTTTGGTGTTATCAGCGCCATGGCTCCCATTCTTCCGGTCCTGTGCAGCAGCTGTGCATCACTAATGCTCATCAATTCACAGTGAGCTCAAGCCCAGCTTCTGCTGCCTCTTCTCCCCACCTTTGCCTTGCATTGGAATCACTGCCAACAGTTTCCTTCTGTTCTTCCTCAGCGCAAATTTCTTCTTTTGTAAAGAATTTTAATCTCTTGGGGTCATGAAACTTTTCTGGAATTTCCTACTATGTCAAATGTAAATTCAGGGTGCTTTTTTTGAGGGGAGGCACTGGGGTTTTGGAACTGTGGTTTGTTATTGCTTGTTAGCTGCTGGACAATGGAAACTCTGGAAAATTACCCTGTGTACACATGTCCATCTAGTGCTTCAATGGTCAGGTTATTCTTTATATCCAGAAAAGGCATGTTTACTATCTCCAAAACCTTTGGGCGTCCCACACCAAGTATTGTATGCTGCTTGGGAAATTGGTGTTTCCTTTCTTGAGTTCATAGTTTCATTAATAAAATGATTTAGATACATTCTTAAGGAGATGGTCAAAGATAATTTTATTTCAGTTTATGAGGAGAAACCATAGGGCAGCCAAGCCTTACATCTTGGAGGAGAGAAAGCCTTGTCCTACTCCTGCTGCCACATGGCAGACAAATTCCACATGATGAAGAGGGGTGAGAAGCTTTGGAGAAAAAGTGAGGAAGCCGAAGGTATTAGGGAAAGTAGACTTAGGAAGGAAATAAATTGAAAATAAAAAGGGGAAAGTTGTGCTTCTCTGAATTAGGACTTAGAAAGTCAGGTAAGCTTCAAATTAGGAGCTGAATGATTCCTGGGGCTGGTGTGTTTGGGATGTGAATGGCTAGTTTTTGTCAACTATGCACAATCTATGGTCACTTTGGAAGATGAAAGCTCAATTGAGGAACTGTCTCCTTGCTCAAGTCAGTAGACTTTTTTGTTGTTATTGTTCTTGTGAGACAACTTTTCACTGTTTATTTCAGGAGGAGGGCCAAACCTACTGTGGGGGTAGTACCATCTCCACACAGGTGGCTCTCAGTGGTAGAAAAGTAGCCAAGTAAGCCATAGGGTGAGAGAGAAGCTGCATCCCACCACAGTCTCTAAATATTTTCTTAATATTGAAATACATTCTTTCTATATTTAATTTTCAGCATTTTCATCATAAAACATTGTTTTAATAAATATCTCTTACATCCCTTTTGTTCTTCCTTTTTGATGATATAATAGATCATGGTTATAGAATTGCATATATTGAACCATCCTTATATCTAAGATTAATCTCACTTGATCTCTATTTTTCTTTTTTTTTATTCATCTCTCATAAATACATCTGGATTGCAGCCTCCCCTTCCTCTAAACCTCCCAGCCCCACCATCTCTCCTCCCCTCTACATCCACTGCTCTTCTGTTCACCTTCAGAAAAGAGAAGACCTCCCAGGGATGCTATAGTAGGAGGCCGATGGTTTGTTCCCAGCTGCTCAGCCCCAAAATAACCACACAGAAACTGTATTAATTAAATCACAGCTTGGACAATCACTTAAGCATACTGATAGCCAGCTCTATAGCTTTGGTTAACCAGTTTCTATTATTTTATATTTTACCATGAGGCTTGTGGCCTACTGGCAAAGTTCCAGCTGGCAGTTCGTGTGTCTCCCCTCTGGTGGCTACATGGTGTCTCTCCTGACTCTGCCTTCTTTCTCCCAGCATTCAATTTAGTTTTTCTCACGTAGCTCTCTTTTGCCCTGCTATAGGTCCAAAGTAGTTTCTTTATTAATCAATGGTAATCACAGCATACAGAGGGGAATCCCACATCAGGATATCAAACAAGGTCCAATTAGGCTAAGCACAAACCCTCATAGTTAGGCTGGAGGAAGCAACCTAGTGGTAGCACAGAGGGACCCAAGAGCAGGCAAAATAATCATATCATCTTCCCACCATTAGGCGTCCCACAAACACTCCAAACTAAATAACCACAACATATATATATATATATATATATATATATAGAGAGAGAGAGAGAGAGAGAGAGAGAGAACCAATTACAGATCCATGCGATCTCTGTGATTGTCACTTCAATCTCTGTGAGTCCTTATGAGGACTGCTTAGATGATTTTATGGTCTGTAAACTTCTGGTGTCCTCAAACTCTCTAGCTCCTATAATCCTTACTTTCCCTATTTTGAAGGTTCCCCAAGCTCCACCTAATGTTTGGCTGTGAGTCTCTGCATCTGTTCTCATTGGCTGCCTGAGAAAGCCTCTCTGATGATGATTGGGTTAGACACTGATCTATGAGTAGAGCAGATAGGAACATTCCATTAATCTTTTTTTTTTTCTATTCATGTTTGGCATGGACTCCCTCTTGTGGTGTGGGTCCTTGTTAGAATAGTCATAGTTGGTTGGCCATTCTCACAAGTTCTGAACCACCATTAACCCAGTGTATCTTGCAGATGGGACAGGTTGTAGGTCTAAGGTGTTCTGACTGGGCTCATGTCCCAGGTCCATCACTAGAAACCTTCCCTGGTTATACCAGATCAAGATCTGTAGCCTAAATTATTAGGTGTCCTTGCTAGGGTCACTGTCTTAAGTTCCAGGAAGTTTCCAACGTACTGGGTTTCTATAACACTCTTCAACAGCAACCCCCATTTTCAGTCATCTCTCCTTTAACTTTTTCTCTCTAACACCCCTCCACACATTACCCCTCCTGTTCCAATGTCCACCTGCTCCCAGTCTACCCACAAACTCTATCCAATTTCCCTTTCTAAGGGAGATCCATGTACTTCCCCCTAGAGCCCTGCTTGTTACTTAACCACTCTGGGTCTGTGGATTGCAGTGTGATTATCCTTTACTTAACAGCCAATACACTCACTTATAAGTGAGTATATATGCTGTTTGTCTTTTTTGGTCTGAGTTGCCTCACATAGATTTTTTTTCTAGTTCTATTTATTTTCCTTCAAATTTCATGATGTCCTTTTTATAACAGCTGAGGAATGCTCTATTATATAAATTTACCACATTTTAAAATTGATTCTTCCCTTAGGGACATCTATGTTGTTTCTAGTTTCTGGCTATTATGAATAAATCCACTATCAACAGAGCTGAGAAAGTGTCCCTGTGGTAGGATGAAGTGTCTTTTGCGTATATTCCCAGGAGTGGTAGAGCTGGGTCTTGAGTTGGATTAATTCCCAATTTTCTCACTGATGACCATGCTGATTTCCAGCATGGCTGTACAAGTTTGCAACTCCACCAGCAATGAAGAGTTTGCAACTCTTCTTTGAAAGTCTGGTAGAATTCCATACTAAAAACATCACATCTTGGCCTTTTTTCTATGACTGGGAGACTTTTAAAGACTGTTTATATTTCCTTATGTTTTATAACCAGATTTAAATTGTTTATCTGATCTTGATTTAACTTGGTAAGTGGTATCTATTGAAATAATTACCCATTTCTTTTGTGTTTTCTAATTTTGTGGAGTGCAAATTTTTAAAGTATGCCCTTACGGTTCTTTAGATTTCATCTGTGTCTGTTGTTATGTCCACCTTTTTGTTTCTGATTTTGCTAATTTAGATAGTCTTTCTCCATCTTTTAGTTTGGATAAAAGTTTGTCTATGATATTGACTTTCTCAAGGAATCAGTTTTATTTTATGAATTTTCTGCATTGTTCTCTTTGTTTCTAGTGTATTGATTTCAACTCTCAGTTTGATTATTTTCTGACATCTCGGGTCTGTTTGTTTCTTTTTGTTCTAGAGATTTCAGGTATGCCCTTAAATTGCTTATATGAAATCTCTCCAATTTTTGTATGTAGGGGATTAATGCTACGAACTATCCTCTTAGCACCTCTTTCATTGTGATCCATAAGTTTTGGAGTGTTTTCATACATTTCATTGAATTTTTGGAAGTATTTAATTTTTTTCTTTTTTTCTGCCTTGACGCTATAGTCATGTATTAGAGAGTTTGTTCAGTTTTCATAAGTTTATAGGCTTTCTGTGGTTTTTGATATCCAGCTTTAATCCATGGTGATCTGATAGGATGCAGGAGATTATTTCGATTTTCTTGCACCTATTGAGACTTACTTTGTGACTCAGTATATGGTCAGTTTTGGAGAAATCTCAGTGAGGTGCTGAGAAGTCTTTTTCTTTTGTGTTTGAATGAAATGTACTATAGATATCTATTAGGTATTTTTGTCTCATAACATCTATTAGCTCCAATATTTCTCTGTTTAATTTCTGTCTGAATGACCTGTCTGTTGGTGAGAATAGTATACTAAAATCTCCCACTAACAATGTATGAAACACAATATGTTATTTAAAAGTTAGTAATGTGTCTTTTACAATCATGGATGCCCTAGCATTTGGAGCATAGATGCTAAGAATTGAGAGATCATCTTGGTGGATTTTTCCTTTGATGAATAAGAGGTATCTGTCCCTTTCCTTTTTGATAAAATTTTGTCTCAAATCTATTTTTCTAGATATTGTAAGGCTATATCAGCTTGCTTCTTAGGTCCATTTGCTTGGAAAATCTTTTTCTAACCCTTTACTCTGAAGTAATGTCTATCTTTGATGTTGAAGTCTGTTCTTAATTGCAGCAGAAAAAATGTATCCTGTTTCCACATCTATTCTGTTAGTCTGTGTTATTTTATTGACAAATTGAGTCCATTGATATTGAGGGGTATTAATGGCCAGTGATTGTTAGTTTTTTTGATTTGTTGTTGTTGTTGGGCATGGTGGTTGTGTGTGTGCCATTTTTTTTGCATTTTGATGATATAAGGTTAATTATTTCTTGTGTTTATATGGCTGTAGTTAACCTCTTTGGGTTGGAGTTTCTTTTTAATATCATCTTTAGGACTGGACTTGTTGACAGATATTGTTTAAAGATTTATTTATTATGTATACAACATTCTGCCTCCATGTATGCCCACATGCCAGAGGAGGGCGCCAGATCTCATTACAGATGGATGTGAGCCTCCATGTGGTTGCTGGGAATTGAACTCAGGACCTCTGGAAGAGCAGCCAGTGCTCTTAACCTCTGAGCCATCTCTCCAGCCCGACAGATATTGTTTAAATATGACTTTATCATTGAATATCCTCTTTTCTCCATCTATGACACAAAAATCTGGGATGTCATCTGTGATCTCTTAAGAATCTGCAGCACATTTTCCAGGTCCTTCTGGATTTTGTTACCTCCATTGAGAAGTCTGGTATAACTTTTCATAGGTCTACTTTTATACATAACTTGTTCTTTTCCCCTTGCAGCTTTCAATATTCTTTCTTTGTTCTGGATGTTTAGTTTTTTTATGATTATGTGGCAAGGAGACTTTCTTTTCTGTTTCTATATATTTGGTGTTCTATATGCTTCTTGTACCTTTGTAGTTTTCTTCTTTAGGTTATAAAATTTTTCTTTAATGATTTTGTTGAAAATACTGACTGGACCATTGAGCTGGGATTCTTCTCCTTCCCCGACTTCTATTATTCATAAGTGTAATGGGTCTTTCTTTGGACTGCCAGCTCCCTAATAAAGGCAAGGAGACTTCTTATTAATTACGAAAACTTGGCCTTAGATTTTTCCCAACTATATCTTAAAACTTAACCCATTTATATTAATCTATAGTCTGCCACATAGCTCATTACATCTCCTCAGTACCATTTGTTCAACTTCCTCAGCAATTGGCCAGTGAATTTCACACCCCCAATTCTTCCCCAGAGTGGTTATCTCTGCCTGGTAGTTCTTCCTACTCTCTCTTGTCTAGCTATTGGACATACAGCTCTTCATTAAACCAATCAGAGCATGCCTTAGGCAGGAGAGGTATAACAGAGACACATCTTCACACAGTGTATAAAAAGATTATCCCAACACTTATGTTTTTTATAGTGTCTCAGAGTTTATGAATGTTTTTGTCAGTAATATTTTAGATTTAGTATTTTCTTTGAATGATATTTCAGTTTCTTCTATTGTATCTTCAGTGCCTGAGAATTTGCTCACTGTGCCTTATCCTTTCAGTAAAGATTATCTCTGTAGTTCATGTTCAAAGTCCTAAATTTTTCATTTCCTGAATTCCCTCAGTTTGTGTTTTCTTTATTGCTCCTATTTCCATTTTCAGGTCAATCTTATTCAGTTTTATTCATTTACTTCAACTGTTTGGGTTTTTTGTTTTGTTTTGTTTGTTTGCTTTGCTTTCTTGGCTTGTTTTAAGGGATCTACTTATTTCCTCCAATTCTTTGTCTTTTCCTTGATTTCTTTACTGAATTTATTTACTTCCTCTTTACAGACTTCTATTATCTTAATAAAGTTGGTTTTAAGGTATTTTTCTGGTTCTTCATTTGTGCTTGAATATTCAGGCCTTGCTGTAGTATAATAGTTGGGTTGTGGTGCTGATATACCTATGGTGCCTGTTGTGGTCTCTGTCTGTCTGTCTGTCTGTCTGTCTGTCTGTCTGTCTGTCTCTCTCTCTCTCTCTCTGTGTGTTTGTATGTGTGTTTTAACTTTTTATTTATTCTTTGTAGCTTTCACATCATGCATCTAAATCACATTCTTCTCCTCATCCCTTCATATCAACCCTCTTCCTTTGCAAACTCCCCCACAAAATAACATAAAGTAAGTTTAAGAGAGAAGAAAAAAAGCCAAAAATCTTATTGAATCAGTAGTCACAGAGTATACCTGTTAGTCTCTATATCTTTACTTGCAAGTGTTAATTTCAACGAATCACTGGTCTAGTTTGAGGTCTCTTGTTTTCTGCTATACTAATGATACTAGGACTCCTCTTGTATATCCTGTTCTTAAGCTGCGTCATGAAAATCCTGCTGCTTTAAATCTGCAGGATCAAATTCTTCACATGCTTCAACACTTCATAGATGGGCTGGATATTGGTTGGGCTAACTCATAGCCCTGGGCTTCAATACTAGCGAGAACTAGTCTTGACCCTCACCAACTGCAGCCTTTGAGAAAGTGGCCCTGCATCTCACCTCGGCAGAACAGTAAAGCTGACCCTATTCATGGGGCATGGATCAGGAGGCCCTGAGAATTGAGCATGGCAGAACTAGTCCTGCCCCCATCTGCCATACTACTGTGTTTCAAGGGAAAGATGCACTCTCCCCACCCTGGGTTGGAAGAACTGGTCCTGAGGTAGTGAGATTGGGAGGGTTGTCTCTGCCCCTCATCAGCATTTAGAAGAGTGGGTAACAAAGTAGAGGTTGTCTTGTTAATGTATGAGCCAACCCACAGTATATGAAAGCAGGAGAAGCAGCCCCATGCCTTGCTCCTTGCTTCATAAGGTGAACTAAGCAGAGCAATGCTCAAAAGTTCACCCTGATGGCGAGGATGGGGAGCAGCTGCCTGGCTGATCAACATTGCAACTACAGAAACCCAGAACTAGGGCTATGTTGATTGTGTTTTTAATCTGCCATCTATGCATATGAGTTTGGGGTGATTATATATTTAGTGGTGGTTTCTGAGTTTGTCTTTGTTGGATGAGTGTTTTGTTCCTAAGTTTCTATTTCCTTTTTGGTCTTCTGACCTGTGTGGCATGTTGTTGAGCAGGGGTTCTCCACCTCATTTGGGGTCAGGGACATGGCTTCAAGAACAGAGGGAGTTTGTGGATAGTGTTGGGTGTGGAGGAAGTCACTAAGCCAATGTCAGAGGTCTGTAGACTGGCGGCCTCCCTGGAGTTCTGGTGGCCTGTGTGGCATCTGGTTCAGCATGAAGTCTCTGCCTAGATTGGCAGCTGGGATATAGTAATAAGGAGGGGAATATGGATTAAGGATAGTCAGGGATGGGGCTAATGGGAATGTGGGAGTGATTTCAGGTGGGTGGCCCACTAAGTTTTGGTGACATCTGGTGAGAGAGAAATAATTTGACATGATCTTATACTGTGTCATTGGGTTCTGTACTTATTATTTATTTGAAAATTTATGTCCACATGTTAGATAATGATTGTGTCTCTTGAGGTGATCAATTTTTAAACAGATTCATGCAAATCAGATTTCCCTACAAACTGATTTTTTTAACAATGTAAGCTGATATCTTTATTATAAAGTAAGTGCTATATCAACCAGTCTGCCTATTGTGGATATTGTTAATTCTGCTGGACATTCTGATCAAAATCCAGGATAAAATTAGTTTTTTAAATAACTTGACATTAGATTTACAATAGATAGTTAATAGTACAAAATTAATGATATTAGGGTCTAATGTTATCAATGATAATCTGATAAAGAGAAGTATATCCCAAGGGCAACTATTTGATTTTGATTGATAGCCTTTCTCCCTGAATGTTAGTGGAGATTAAAGGTCCAATCCATTCTGTATTATAAATTTTATTTATTAGTAAGTTATTCCATAATATCTCTTAGCCTATAGTCCCAGTCCTTCTGAGCTCATTTATAAATCTAGGTGTATCCGTTACTTTTCTTATTGCTCAGACAAAACATGTGACCAAAACAATTTTAAGATGTCCAGTTTTGTCTGGCAATTGAGAGGGACAGTTCATCATGACAGGAAAGTCCTGGCAGCAGGAGCACTAGAAGCTGGTCACATTGTATTCGGCAAAAAACGGAAGGAAGAATGCTCACTTTCCCCTTTCTCTTCTGTCTAGGGCCCCATCCCAGCGAATAGTCCCACATACATTTAAGGTGTGTCTTTTCACCACAATTAACTCCATTTACACACTCTCTTACAGATAAGCCCAGGAATTTGCCATCTAGAAGAGTCTCAATCCTATCACACTGGCAACCAACATTAAATAAAATATAAACTATGTTTTAATATTTCATGAATTTTTACTACTCCAAATACATGTGTTCAGGAAAGAAAAGTTAGAATCTCTGCTTCCTAGTCTGGAAATTTTTAAAAACTTTAGTTTTGATTTAAATGTATTATTGACATGGTTCATGCAGATAAGCATGCTATTGTGAATGCATGTAATATAAGTTACAACTAACACCAATTACAAGTACAGTACCTACAATTTATCTAGCCTCTGCTTTTCAAATTACAACTGTTCACCTTCCTAGACATGGACGGAGGGGGGAGGACCTTGGACTTTCCACAGGGAAGGGAACCCTGACTACTCTTTGGACTGGAGAGGGAGGGTGAGAGGAGTGGGGAGAGGGGGAGAAGGGTGGGAGGAGGGGGAGGGAAATGGGAGGCTGGGGGGAGGTGGAAACTTTTTTCTTTTTCTCAATAAAAAATTAAAAAAAAACAAATTACAACTCTAATATAAATTATTTCATTCATTGTTCATAATATCCACATAATGTAGATATTATGAATACCATTTTATAGAAGAGAAAATTAAGTTAAACGTGGATGGTATGTGATGGATATAGATTATGGTAGCTATAAAAAAGAATGCGTCATTTTCTCAATTTCTGCTTGCATTCTTTGTGAACCTTGTGTTTATGAGTGCAGTTCATTACAGTTCACCCATTCTGCTTTTAATGCATGAACTAAACCATGGAATTCTGACATACAGGAGCAATAGAGAGAACAGTATTTAGTGGGATAAGTTGGAAGGGAGAGTATTTAAGAATGATTCATACTAACAATGTCTTGATTGACAATTCCACCCTGACTGCAACATGCTGCTGCAGTCCAATTCAAAAAACAAAACCTCTTAAGTTGAATAAAATAGCTTACTGTAAGCTGTTCTTTTTTGATGCTATGAATCTCTGATGCCAAACTATGTTCTTTGTTGAAAATATTGAGTTAAATCATTTATTATGCAGTAATTTTTTTTCAATTTACAAACCAAGCAGGATGAACATTCACACTCATGTTTAATTGCTTTTTTAATTGAGTAGTATTAGTAAAAGTCCCAAACTCTTAATACCAAAAATATAGAGTTTTTCATTTGACAAACACTTTCACATAACTGATTTGTGCTTAGCTCTATTTTAGGCATACGGAGTTTTAGGTAAACAAAATACAAGGGTCACTAGCCTCATTAGCTTACCATATTATAAAAGGTCATTGAAAATTAAAAAAAAACAAATGAACACAAGAAAGAAAAATAAATTATATTTAAAATCAATAAAAAAAGACAGAGAAATAGAAGGAGGGCTTGAAAGGAGAAAATGGAAGTGCTGGTGAAGGTCAAAGGTCGTATCGGGTAGGTTCCACTGCTAAGATAGTCTGAACAAAGAATTGCTGAAGAAGTTATGCAGACGTGTGTCTGAAGAAGAGCAGGCCAGATGAAAGCAGAGCCTTAACACGAGTTAAGACAGAGACATTAGTGAGGTTGGAGCAGGAAGACAGAGAGAAATCACTGGGAGGCAAGTGATAGACCACACGGTATATCATGTGGACAGCTTTCAGACCACATGAAAATTCTGGCTTTTGCTCTGTGTGAAAGTAAAGGGTTATTGTGACTTAAAGAAAAAAAGATATCAACATTCTACTTATATTCAAAAAGATAGCTAACTGGATAATATGTTGGAAATAAGCCACAGAAAGATGGTGTGGTGAGCTGTGATACATCTTGCAATCCCACTACTTGGGAAGCTAAAGTAAAAAGATTGTGATTTTTGAGGCCAGCCTGGGCTGCTATACTGATTTCTTTGTTTTCTGTAACAAAAACTCCTGACAAAAAATAAAAAAAAGCAAACAACAACAACAACAACAACGAAACTAAAATGAAAGAACATAAACCAAACAGAAACCTGAAAGAACAATTTTTTTTCTCTCTAATGACTTCATAGACTTCCATCTATGTTTGTTTGGCCACATATGTTTGGACATGACATCATGGAAGACAGAGCCCAGATAGATAAATTGTGGATAGGGATTATAGAATCTTAAAGTATTTCCTCTATATAGGTCCCGCATCGTTAAGTTTCCAGAATCTCTATAATAGCACTGCCAGCTGGGACCATGCATTTAAAATATCAGCCTGTGAGCATTTCCTATTCAAATTGTGGCAGGCACATGAGGCATTCCAGGCCAGACTGGCTTGACTGAGGTCACCTGGGAAGTGAGTTTAAGTAGAAAAAAAGGAAATAAGGAAATAATAAGAGAACATTTACTGGAAAAAAGAAATCAGAAAGAAGAAAAGGAAATAGCAGAGACCACCAAGAAAGAGCAGTCACTAGACAGAAAGATTTTGGTGCTTACCTGGAAGGGGGAAAAAAAAAAAAACATGTGAGGTTGGAAACTGTGATGCTTCTGAAACACAAGTGCATGAGCGTGGGGTGGAATAGATCAGCTAGCAAAACTGTAGTTTTCTGAAAACCCACTGTCTATAAGAAATATCAATTAGTAAATTCTAGGGTGCTGAACTCTCCAGAAGAGATCAGAAGTCCACAGATTTTCATAGCTATAGGAAGAGAAAGACTACACTATAGATGTAAGCAAGGTGCAGCAGAGGCAGGTTTAACAGCTTCAATATGTCACGTGCCAAGCCAAAGTAGAATTGAGAGAAGCCTAACAAGTAGACAGCTACTGCACACAGTTTCCTGGGGTTTTTTCAAGGTGCACAGTCGGAATGTCCATGGCTGGAGATAAAGAAGGAAAAATGAGAGCGACTCCTGCTGAGGAACCGAAACTCTCTCCCAAGTACACAGTGCCATGCTGTGAAGACAGAGCATGGGAAGAAAGCCCAGTGAAACTCAAGTCAGGCACAAGAGTTTCCAGCCAGTTAAGTTTGGGACTGAGCACTTCTCTGGGCTCTTTCGAGACGTCATTAAGAATAAGCCAACCACTATCTGAAGACTGAGGTATAGCAAGGCTGGCTACGGGATTAGAAAGAAAGAATTCTATATGGTCGTCCATTCTGGTAGTCTGACTGTAAGGCAGAAGACTTCCTATTCATTGGAAAGTGCCGTGGGAAATCCGCCACAGAGTGTTGTGGGGAACCCGCTTAAAAGAAATCCCACACTAACTTAGAATTGAGAAACAGATAGTCATTAATTAAGGGATAAACTCACAAATCAGAATTCTCCGCTTGACAGGTTGAATCACGCGATTCAAAAGAGCAGCGGGTGCTAAAGGAGCAAAGGGAGCAAGAGAGAAGGAGCACAGGCATCTTTGTCTTCCCCATAAATAGTATAAGAGGCCACGCCCCAGGAAGTGGGCAAATACAAGCTGCAACACTTCCTAGAGCAGGAAAGCTGTAAGGGAAGGGCAGTGGCATGGAATCCCCCACCACACATGCTTCCCCAAAATCCTGAAGTAAAGCTAGAGAAAGCGAGAATCAACTCAACTGCAGACAAGGCTGCTTCAGCCATCTACTCCAGCAAGTCACAAAACAAGTTTGAGCCTGAGTGGGGTGACTATTATTTACAATGACCCCCAGTGTTCTTTTACACACACACACACATAGACACACACACACACACACACACATGCGTGCCCGCGAAAACATCATCCCTTTGTGGACACAAACCAGTTAACCATAAATGGAAACAGGGCAAAGATTATCAGATATTATATTGACCAGTGAGGATTTTAACATAATTCATAAATATGAGTCTCCTGAAAAATTAGATGACAGAAAGATGAGGAAGTATTTTTTTGAGATACCACTATGAAAAATGAAAATTCTAGGGTGAGAAAAAAATTTAAAAAATTGGTAGATGGACCAGATTAACAGCTGTGTGTCAGATCAGTAGAGTGTATCCAAACAAAAACATAGAGGAGTGACTTGAAAAGAAACAGCAGGAGAACCGAGTTCTGTGGAAGACCACGAAATAATCTAACATGGAATCGGAGGCTTTGTAAGATAAGAAATAGACAACAAGCTAAAAATAAACAAACAACAAAACAAAGAAATTACTTGTAGGAATAATGAGTAATAATTCCTCATCTCACTGAGAAATAAAATCACAGAGAAACCAGGACTCAACAAAACTGAAGTAGCACAGATGAAAAGAGATACATCCATCATTAGCATGACTATCCTGGTGAATGTATAAGACAAAAGACGCACTTTAAATAATAACGAAAAATTTTACACAATGAGCAAAGGGCAAAGCCATTGTTAACTCTACACAAACAATGGAGACAAAAGTCAGTCAGGGCTCCTTCTGCAGCTGAAACTCATGGACAGCGTGGGCAGAGGAGCTGTGGGTGATGGGAATCCTCATGGTCAGCTTTGGTTGGCGGTGACTGTCCAGCATGCTAGCAGAAGCCAGCAAACCACGCACGCAGCAAGAGTGCACCTGGGGTTTTTGTGCCAGTGTTTCATTTTAAGAGAATCAGTTATGTGGCAGTTGAGAGAGGTTCATGGTATTTTGAAGATGGTATAATCTGTCTTAAAGCACCTGGTAGTGATGACATATACACGGACAGCGTGAGCTTCTGGGTTTGCTCAACGTGAGAAATGCTGTATTGTTCAATCTTCCTCATATGCTTATTTCTAGTGCGAGAAAGCTAGGTGCACCATGGGGTGGAGACTGTGATGTAATCCAGTAAAGTACAACCAGCAAGAAAAAGGGCTTCAAAAACACGTCTTAAAAGCAAGGCAAGAAAACAAACGCCTTCCTCTCTTCCCATGCTGCCCCAGTGTCTTTTAAGTAAAAAGTTATATGTTTATTGCATAAAAGAAAGGCTGGATTAAAGAAAACGGAGTAAGACATTAAAAGACATTGTTAATGTCATAATGAAAGAGAAGGGGGTTGTATTTCAGGATTATATAATTTCTCTATTACATATATCTTGTGAGTACATACAAATCTGATGACATTCCTTTCAGGATATTTTTCATTTAAAAAGCGAAAGAATAACATATAAAATATATATAGTATAATTTCAATGTGAATAAGGGTGAGTCTTGGAGGACTATGGATCATCCAATTAAATTCTTCCCACAGATACAGTGGATCACCATTATTATTCTATTATTAATGGAGAGCTGAACAAAGCTGCTGAGCCAGCAAGGGGTCTTCTTTCACAACTAAAATGTTTAGCTTCTCTTTTATATTTCTGTTCTCTCCTTTCTTAGAAGACTGAGAATCACCACAGGGAGACAGTAGGCTAAAAATTCATAGCCAAGACAGTGTGTCTGAGGAGCATCTGGCAACCCCATGGGCCTTCCAAGCGCTGCCGGAATAGTGCAACTCCATCCATTTTCAGTATCTGGCATTATCTTGGCCTTGAGAAGCGACACGTCCAAGTTTTACTGTTAATAAATGTCATAAGTGAGGGCAGACGGTGGCTGTGGTTATAGAAGGTGAAATACTGTGTGAGCAGCATCCAATGATTTCACTTTCCCTTTCCTATAGGACGATGAAAAGCAATTGAGTGGAAAGCAGCGTGGTTTGGTGATCATACTTCATGATGGCAGGGAAACCAGTACAGGTAGGGGACAGACTTACTGCTCAAACTGGGAAAGCACAAAGTCGCAGTGTTACTCATTCCCATTGTTATCTATCCACAACAGGACAAACATGTTAAGCATTATATATTTTTTAAACAAGAGATGAAAAAGTGCCCAATTGCATTGAAATTATTAGCATGCAAACCTAGGTGCTAATACACAAGCAAGGAGCTTTGTAGTCTCCATAAGAACCCTTGAATGTCATCTCAGTTTAACCAGTACAAAAGCCAGATCATGGCCAGACTGAGGCAACTTGTCAAAGAGTCACAGCTCTGAAAAGCAGAAAGTAGACTCACAGATTAGCATATCTTCTCTGAAAGGCCATGTTCCCAGCCATGAAAGAAAGCAGCGTTAGCATGGTAGCTGTCTACTGTTTCTACCTGTCTGATGCTATAGCATCACCTGGTACAGCGAATGCTCCCAGGCTCCAGGGATGTTCAGTGGTCATAAACTCTTCCTATCAGTTTCACATTCTAAAGGTGATTTTCGAGTGTGGAGAAGTTAAGAAACTGTACCAACTCAGTTACCTATTTCCACTTATTTTCCTGCTCCAAAATCATTCGTCTCTAAGGCTGTGTCCTCACCCAGTCCTTTCTACTTATTTTAAAGGAATTCAGAAGTCACTGCTGACAGTGTGCTGTTCACCATGGTTAAGAAGGCTTGGCTTGCTTCAGAAAGGGAGTTCTGTTAGCTATTTCACAAAATGAATCTTATGTGAAGTCAAATACACGCATGGATGCTGTAGTAATTTTAAGATAACAAAAGATAGAAAGATGTGTTTACTTCGTTTTGATGCTGTTTATAATAGCTTTCACACTGTACTGCTTTTGTATTCACACACACACACACACAGAGATACAGACAAAAAGGCAGACACACACACAGAGATAGACACAGACAAAAAGACACACACAGAAACTTTCCCCCCTAAAATTTGCACATTCTATCCAGTCAAACTGTTTCCTACCAAAATCAGTAAAAGCAAGCATTGCCTTTGTTTGCACTATGTGAAAGTTAAAAAGAAGCTAATAAAAACAATGAATCAAATTCTAGTTGAGATGCTGAAGCCATTTAGCAGTTAAGATCTGCCTTTTGTAAACTGTGAGCTGCTCTTTTTGATGTGGCTGAAATGGGCTGGGCCACAGGACAATGCTACTGGCTCATTGCCTCAATTCAGTATTCAGTCCTGGAATGAAAAAGATCCAGACATGGCAAAAAGGAGGATTTTCTTTTAAAAAAATGGATATAATTACTCAATCCCCCCTTTCTATAATCCTATATAATGGCATTTCATCACTTGGAGGGTTAGGTGACCAACACTAAACAATTAATAAGTAGTTGCAAATTGCTTGCTACCACAGTTTTAAAAACACAGTTCCACTTTTGGAAGCAGATCTTTTGTATTGGAATGTATGCTCAGGGATAAGCCCACAGAATTCTGGGACAAAAGTGAGACTATTAAATGGAAAATTAGTTGGCAAAATACAGAGCCACAGCAAATCCGCAGTGACAGATGAATGGTTAAGTGTCCCCAAGGCATCAAATTCCCCACTGAGTGCTTATTTCAACAGCAGCTCCTGTGCAAGGAAAGGCCGTTCTGAAACCAGTGCACTTTCTGGTAGAAGCCAATTCTTTCCCCATCCACTATCACCAGCAGTGTCTCCTTTCCCTAGTGCGTGGTTCTGACAACTTTTGGAATAAAATAATTTGGTGGAGGATGATTCAAAAATACTTGCTTTGATTGTTTTATGGACATTTCCTTGGTTTACTTTTATGCTTTGGATGTTTTTTTTTAAAGAGTCATTTGATTTTTATTTGTGTATATGTCTGCTCATATGTAGGCAGGTGCCCAGTGAGGTAAGAAGGGGCATCAGTTCCCCTAGAGCTACAGCTACAGATGGTTATGAAATGCTCACTGTGGGGGCTGAGAAAACAACACTGGTCCTCTGAGAGAGCAGAAAATATTCTTAACCCTTGAGCATCTCTCCAACCACATGGATCATATATATATATATATATATATATATATATATATATATATATCCCCAAACTCATGCTTTAAAAGTTTGTTTTTAGCATTTGGTACTAGCTGATGTGTACAACCTTCAAGAAGTGGGGCCTACTGGAAAACACTGAATTGGGGTATGCCCTTGAAAGGCTTTATTCTCTCTTTTATTTTTCTTCCTGTTCCATGGTTATTATGGGATGGGCAGCCTCCATTGTTATATTTCTGCCATAAGGTTTTGCTTAACAATAAGCTCAAAACAGTGGGACCATGTGGTCATGGACTGACTCACTATATAGCCTATTATTCTTTGTAGTAAGGAGGCCACTTGTTTGTTTCCCAGCTGCCCAGACTCCCGAAATAACCACAAAGAAACTGTATTAATAAAATCACTGCTTGGGCAATTATTTAAGTGTATTGCTAGCTAGCTCTTACATCTAGAATTAACCCATCTCCATTTTTTTATATTTTACCACAGGGCTCATAGGCTACCAGCAAGGTTTCAGCATGTCTCTCTCTGGCTCCATGGCTTCTCCTGACTCCGCCTCCTTTCTCACAGCATTCAGTTTAGTTTTCCCCTCCTAGCTCTGCTCTACCCTATCATAGGCCCAAGTCAGCTTCTTTATTAACCAATGGTATTCACAGCATCCAGAGTTAAATCCCACACCAATTCTTTTATATTGATTGTATGAGATGATTGATCACAACAATGGAAAGCTGACATTTCATTTTTACCACCTGAGTTCTCCCACTTCAAACATTTGAGTAACATGCGAAAGTAGCTTAGCATATATGATGTCTAAGAGTCTATTCTATCTATTAATATAAGAACCAATTCATAGACATGTAAGACCCAAATTCACATTATGCATTATTACAGAAATAGCAGAGTATTGGAACAAAGGCTAGAATGCAAATACAAAAGAACTCATTTTGTACTGATTTCTCGTGGTGTGATGGCACTGATTGCTGAATCAAATCATCAGATGATGATTGTAGGCAAATAATTGGAAAAAATACACGGATCTTAAAAAGGGTTCTCTTAATTAAAAAGAAAGTAATTAGCATAAGGAAACAAAGAGAGGGGCAGGAAGGGAGAGAGAACTTTTACATGATTTTTATCTGACCAGAAAAGGGTCTCTATCTCTGAAGATAAATCTTGTGAAATATGATAAATAGAGAACAAAGATTGGAAAGGAATTGATGTTATCTTGCGTGGTAGCAGACTTGAATCTCATAAACTGCCCTGTGCTGCAAAAGACAAAAGGGAAGAAATGGCACATGGAACTCTAAGAATGTTTTGACACCTCCACCCCCCACCATGTGACATGTAGCAGAAAAGAGTCTGGGACCCCTGAGGGAGTAGCCTGAGCCATATTTACATTTTAATGACAGTCCCTCTGGAAAATGATTTCTAAATGAGTGTATTTTAAGGATGCTGTGCTTTGAAAAAAGCTCATGGGGGGTAGATAAATGGCTCAGCAGTCAAAATTGTTGCTCTTGCAAAGGATCTGGGTTTGCTGTCCAGCACCCATATACCATCTCACAATCACCTATAATCTCAGTACTAAGCGATTCAATACCTCTTCTTGCCTCCATGGATACCAGGCACATATGTGGTACACATACATATAAGCAGACAAAACAAAATACTCATATATATATATATATATATGTATATGAAAGGAAAATCCTTTAAACAGTGATTTGTGTAACCTATATCATTTTCCTAGTATGCTATGAGCCATGAATTTCTTTAAAAATAATTTTTATAATTATGACTTTTATATAAATGTTATAGTGAACATGTGTTAAGAGTTGTGAGTATTTAACTCCTAGTAAGGATGAAATAGATGAAGTTGTTAATTAGGATCTCTGGCAACAATGCACAAATCTTTAAAAAGCTGGTATTACTGTGAGTGCAGAGACACCAGGAGAAGCTGCTCTCCATGAGGAAGTATTCAAATGATGTCCATAGAAATAATCAAACTTTTGTTGTGGTGTGGAAGGTTCTTCTGTCTTTGTTACTTTTCTTGGTTAATGAATAACTGCTTTGACCCTATATCAGAGCAAGGCAGAACAGAGCTAGGTGGGGAAAACTAAATTTAATGCTGGGGAAAAATAAAGGCAGAGTCAGGGAGAAGCCATGTAGCCCTGCTGGAGACAGAGGCTGAACTTTACCTAGTAAACCACAGCCTTTTGGCAATACACAGAATAATAGAGATGGGTTAGTTTAAGATATAATTGTCAGCCAGAAATATGTTTAAGTTATTGCCTAAATAATATTGCAAATAATATAGTTTTTGTGTGATTATTTCGGGGCTGAACAGCTGGCAACATAAAAAGTGGCCTCCTTACATCATTGCAATCACAAAACATGCAATTACAAAGTATCCACTCTAAAATAACAAAGTATCCAATCTAGAGAGGATGCAGAATGACCAAAGGCTGCACTACCTTGAACTGTTTCTGTTCTCATCTTATATGCAAAGCAAGTGAGGTCCAATCTGGTCAGTGTCTGAATGGAGATAATGAGGAGAGCATGCTTTAGTAGTTGTATAATTTCCCAGGAAGGGTGCATTTCCCATGGTGCTGTAGTGTAAAGATGGTCAGCTTTAATTTCTGTGCAAAGGCAACCAGTAAGCAATTATGCACTTTACCTGCAGGCTTCTTCTCCTAAAATGTCAGAGTTAAACAACATTTACATTTATCCAGGTTAGATGGATTGCCCAGTTTTTAAGAGCAGGTACTACTCTTGCAGAGGGTCTGAGCTTAGCTCCCAGTGCCTATGTGGTCAAACTCACAACTGACTGTAACTCCAGCTCCAGGGAATCTGATACACATTTCTGAACATCTATATATACATGCATATAATTATACCCAGACACATGAACATTTACATAAATAATATTAAAAAATAGAATATAAAAATAAATTTAAAAATGCCCCATGCAAATATAGATAAGAAGAGATACATCAAGATTCTGACACAGAGCACAAAGTGGGATTAGAATTCATTATTTTCCTCTTTGCCTAGTTGAATCTTTTTATTCAGTTTCTTGAATACCTCAAGGCTGTTGACCTTATTATTCACTGATAGAGTGTCTCGTGACCTCTAGGCTTCCATGATTGTTTTCTTTTTCTTTTTCTTTTTTTGAAATAGGATATCACACTGTGGCACAGATCAGCTTTATATTTACTATGTAGCAGCCTCACCTTTAACACAAGTTTTCAACTTCCAAGTGGTAGCTTGCAGGTGTGTACCAGCATGCCCAGCTACCATTTATCATTTTTATTACCACAACATTTAGCATGATTAAAATCATTACTTTAAAGAACATTTTTCTTAATCAGATAACAATGACTTTCACAAAGACAAAGATCACAGATATCTTTATCCTGGTTGTGTTTCCAATCACATAAGAAATGTTTGTTGCATAAGTTCTTCATCAATATTTCATAAATAAATATCTATTTTAAAAATCCTTACATTTTAACAATAAATATCAACACCCTGAGAGTTGATGTTTAATGCTGTGCCACTTTATTATATCATTTACTATGCAATTTGGTGATGCTGTAATTAAACAACTGTTAATAGAATATAAATAAATAGGCTGGTAGATGATAAATAGAGGGATTGACAGATAATTACACATGTTCTCATAGTCAGTTGACAGAAGGTTGCATAAATTCAAGTGTATGTGTTGTGGGGTATCCACCAGAGAAGACTGCTTGGACATGAATTTAAGTCAATAGACAGACTTTACAAGCCCGCTGCCAACTACCCATGATCTCAGTAGAGTACTGAGCCTCTTTTAGGGTGAGCTTTTCATCACAAAACCCATATTCTGTGTTGACCTACTTCAGTTAGCAACACCAGTTATCCAGAAACAGAACTACAGAAGCCAAAATGCAAGGTTAGTACATTTAGAGACTTTCTAAAAGCTATAGACTTTGAGGGATTATGCCTTTGTTCTCAATTTTGGCAGATGGTGCTGTCTACATATTGAGTTTTATTGCCTGAGTAGTACTTTTATCATGGAGTCAGTTGTGCTAAGATTCAGGGCCTACTAATGTAAAGGGGTCATGTTACAAAGTAATAATTACTCCTTCATCAGTTAGTGACATTGAACACCTGTTTCAATAACCTGTTGTCCATTCCTCTTCTGATAGTCACAGTACTCTCTTAAGATGACCCTCCATAAAATTAAAACCTACATTATATACCTCCAACATAAAATAACATAGAATATATATTCCCATTCTAAAAAGGAGAAATGGAGGTATAATAAGGACATAGTGGACAAAAGGGAGATAAAAACCAGCAAAGAAAATATGAATTCCTAGAGATCTATGCCTGGTGTCTGGGGCTTCAGTTCCAAAAGGTTTAGATGGATCTGACCCTATAACTTTGACGTCTTTGAAATTAACTTCTGTCTTAGGGTGCTTCCATAACTTGTAAACTAATCTCCTTGGGAGATTTCTCACTTGTCCACTATTGCCAATATTTTAAGGTCTCTACTACAGTCCTTGTTTCATCTTCACAGCTTCATACAATGGCCTGTAGGGGCATCTCACTGGAACTGCAACCTTCGCACATCCTGCCTGCTTTCTGCAGTTCTCTAGAACTGTTGATGCAGAATCTATGATCCACATCAGTTTTGCATCTTGCTTGTCTCCAAAACCAGTAGCAAGTGGCCAATGTTGTCAAGTTCTGCTCCAAGACTGGAATGAATCCTAGCCCTCTTGGACCACAGTGGTTGCTCTTTTCTGTACTGAAGCTGATGAAAACTTGATACATTTAATTTCAAGATAAAAAAAATCCTTAAGGTATTTCCTTTTCCAAATTAGAGTTTTATTGTGTAGGGTATTCCCCTCAAGACTTCATTGGTATTTCTTCTATGAGAGCCAGAGGCTTCTCTTTAGTCAAACTAATTTATTTATCAGAATATGATTTGATTTATACCTTAAGCTTCCTAGTAATCTTTTCTTCTCCAACTCCATATTTTTCAAATTTCTTTCTGTCTCTTTGTTCCTCCTATCTTTTTTCTATTGTAGACTTTTACAAGAATAATTGGTAAAACCATTCAATAGACACAATATTGTGGTGTCTTGCATTTACTCCACCAAGATAACCAGATCATTGAATTTTTATTCAAACTCATGCACATTCTCAGCAACTGGACAGAATGCAGCAATATTCTTTACACAAATATCATTGAAGCTCTTTATAGACCAGTTGCTAATAGACTCTTTTTTGCGATTTCATGAATTGGACTTCTACTCTCTACATTTCTTCCAATGTCACTGTTTTCTCAGCTCCCTCTAGAATAGCCTATCAAGTTAAGCCCACATCATTCTATAGGCGGAGACTGCTTGATCATTTCCAAGCTGCTCAGACCCGTATTATCATATGGAAACTATATTAATTACAACACTGTTTGGTCAATAGTTTAGGCATATTTTTAGCTTACTCTTACATCTTAAGTTAACCCATATTTATTAATCTGTGTATCGCCATGTGACTCTGGCCTCTTGATAAGGTTCTGGCTTGAGGCTGGCATCTTTCTTTTTCAGCAGCTACATAGCATCTCCTGACTCCACCTGCTTTCTCTCTATAGGTCTGTTGGGATTTACCTCCTGGCATTACTCTATTAAGTCATCGGCCAAAACAGCTTCTTTAATAACCAATGGTAATAAAACATATTCATAGTATACAGAAGGGAATTCCACATGAGCATTCAAAAGTTTTTCTATTTTAGAATACCCGAATCTTTCACATAACAGTCCAAATGCATAAAAGCTATATGATTAGGATAATCACAGCACCACCTCATCCTAATACCTATTTCTATATTATTTATTTTTCTATTGATGTAAGTTAATACTTCAACAGAAAAAAAGTGTAGAGAATAAAGGGTCTATTTTGGCTTATGGTTCCAGAGGAAATCAGTTCATCACATCAGGGAAAACATGGCTACAGGAACAGGAAGCAGAAATATCTCATTCACACACAGAAATCAGAGGTGGACAGAAATGGAGAGTGGAGAAAGGCTATGAACTCTCAAAGATCATTCCTGTAATATACTTTCTCTAGCAAGACTCTACCTCCTAAAGGTCGCATAACCTCTCACAATAGCACCACTAGATGTAGACCCAGTGCTCAAAAACTGTTAGCTGCCCATGAGCGACATTTCTCATGTGAACCATTCCATATACATATCAAGAAATAGAATCCACATTCATAATTTTTTGTTATTATAAGTATTTGTTACATAAGTTCTTAGGTTTGCTTAGATATTTTTTATAGAAATGAGGAACATAAGCAATATATTAGAGAACCAGATACACCCTAGGGGAACAGTTAACATTACAAAGTAGGGCTGTTTTTCCAAGAGGGAAGGTTGGACTTGTTCAGGGGGTTTTGTTATTCTGGCAGTACTGACAACCTTGGCCTTGATGCTAGAGAAGGCAGCCTGATTTGTTTTTTTCTAAGTACAGGAGACAGTTCCACTGCTAGGGTGATGGATCATGCATATACTAAAAAGCCCAGCAGAACTGGCTGGAGCAGAGGTTCTACAGTGATGGAGGAGGGTCATCTGTCTATCTGTTACTTTCATTGGTTAATAAAGAAACTGCCTTGGCCTTTGATAGGACAGAAAATTAGGTAGGCAGAGTAGACTGAACAGAATGCTGGGCGAAAGAAGCCGAGTCAGGCAGTCACCATGATTCTCCCACCTGAGACAAATGCAGGTTAAGATCTTTCTTGGTAAGCCACCTCGTGGTGCTACAGAGATTACTAGATATGGGTTAAAGCAAGATGTGAGAATTAGCCAATAAGAGGCTGAAATTAATGGGCCAAGCAGTGTTTAAAAGAATACAGTTTCTGTGTAGTTATTTTGGGTAAGCCCTCCTGGGAGGCAGGAAGCAGCCCACAGCTCCCTCAACACTACAGGTCAAACAGGTTAACTGGAGATGATTTATCTAATTTAAACCAATTCACCTTAAGATAACCTAAAGAAGAACAGTTGACAGAGAAGCAGGAAGCAATGGCTGCCTTATGGCCA
This sequence comes from Neodon shergylaensis, assembly GCA_025134845.1. Taxonomy (NCBI): domain Eukaryota; kingdom Metazoa; phylum Chordata; class Mammalia; order Rodentia; family Cricetidae; genus Neodon; species Neodon shergylaensis. The sequence continues at coordinate 9,669,213 of JABTXL010008037.1, read as the reverse complement.
AATGTGTGAACTTTCAGGCCTGTTTCCCAGGTCACTATAAGAGGATAGAATGGAATTCTCACCCCTAGAGATAGTGCTAAATTTAGAACTTAAGTCCCAGGTGTGCCTACCAGCTGTATCTGCCACCAGAGACAGACGTGCCAGAACTTTACTGGTAGGCCACAACTTTGTTGTGATATACAGATTAATAGAAATGGGTTAAATTAAGATGTAAGAATTAGCCAATAAGAAACTAGAGCTAATGGGACAAGCAGTAATTTGATTAATACAGTTTCTGTGTGGTTATTTCGGGGCTAAGATAGCTGGTCGGGGGGACAAATAAGCAGGCCCTCATCCTACAGTACATGAGCACACATGGAGGCCAGTGAATAGTGTTGGGTGTTATCCAAAATTTTCAAGATTTGTCCATGTGTTTTTGAGACAGGGTCTCTTGTTGACATGGAGTTTGGCAAGTAGATGGTGCTGGATAGCCAGAGTCCCAGGGATCACATGGCTCTACTTCCCCAGTGATGGGATTACAAGATCACAATTAACTTTTCACACATAGGTTCTGGGGATCAAATTCAGTTCTCATATTTGCAAAACAAGTACTTTACTACCTGAGCTATCTCCATAGCCCTCTAGAATTATTTTGGTTAATCAAACAATAAGTTATATTCTCAATGTCTTAAAACCTGTTCTTGGCTGAAAGCATTCTCTAGAATATTGCAAGGAACTGAGACTTTGACATAAGACAACATTTTGAGAATCAGATCTCTGTGTATGAAGTTGACTTGCAGGGATTCAAGGAAGGTCCTATTGTCCAGGAGGCAAGAACTAATGATAGGCATCGTTGTATTTGCCTCATGGATTTTCATTTTTCTAAAACAGGTATCCGAATCTTTCCAGCAAAATTTATGCACAGGCTTCTTTAATTGTGTCTCTTTCTGGTGCTGGTGCAATTGTTTCTTAGAGCCAGAATGCTAGTGACAGAAATTAAAAAAAAAATTTGCTGGTAGTGTGTGTGTGTGTGTGCGCGTGCACATGCGTGAGCTTGCATGTACACATGTGTTTTCCTTGTGGTGGATTGACCAAAGAATATCCCATAAGCTTGGGTGTTTTAGTACTTGGTTCCCAGTAGGTGGCCCTCTTTCGGGACAAGTTCTAAGATTATGCAGACTCACCCTATTTCAAGTTCTGCTTTGTGCTTTCTTTATGATGTGGGTACTCAGTTTCTTACTCTAGCTGTCTGCTGTCCATACCTCCTCACCATGAAGAACTCATCCGTTTGGAATTGTAAGTCCAAGTGAACCCTTTCTCCCCTTAGTTGCTTCTGCTTAGGGTATTTCATCACAGCAATATAAAACCAATACAACATGTGTGCATGTGTATATGTGCACACTTGTCTGTATGTGCATGTGTTGAGACCAGGGTTGAACCTTTGTTATCTTCTTCCATTGCTTTTCACATTATTTTTTTTTTAAAGCACACGGTTTTTACAGAACTTATGGCTTGTGGTTTCAGGTAGACTAGCTGATCATCAAGCCCTTGGGGTCCACTTGTCCCTGTTTCTCCCACTCCAGTGCTGCCATTACAGGTATCATCATATCATTCTTTCTTTGAGTGTTAGGAATCTGAACTCAGGTCCTTATACTTTCCCAGCAAGTGGTCTCTCAGTGAGCACCTGGTGACAAAATTTAATCTGAGAAAAGTGTGCCGAACTTTATATCCCTTAAATTTGATGAAGATAAGAGTGACCATGAGTACTTGGAAGAGCCTGTTCCACTTTTCAAATAGAGGGATCTTTGGAGATCTCCCATCACAAGTGTTGAGTAGGACTGGATCTCTTGAGTAGACAAGAAGAAGGTGTCACCATAGCACCCCTGAGAGTAAATAAACTTTGTTCTCATTTTCCTGCATTGCTTTCTGCAGCATAAAGGAGTTTTTTTTAATGTTAGTATTTGCTTGGATTCCTTATCTACCAGAATACCTTGAGGTAATAATACAATGCCATTCAGTATTTCAAAAGAATGTCAAATCTATTCACACCAGTCTTTCATAGGTGAAAGGCAAAACTGATCACAACATCCTCCAGCAAATGATGGTCTGTGTTTTTAACAGTCAAAGGCCTTCTGCTGGACCAGCAGACTCTGTTCTCCTCTGGCCCCAGCATAAAGAGTTCCAGGCTATCTAGAGCTCATCAAGGCTCATGATGATAATATAGTCCTGTACAACCTTTTATAATAGTCATGGGGCTGGCACAGTGTCTTTACACCTCCATTTTTTTTCTCTGCAACAGCAAGCAGCTAATGTTGCAATATCACTATATATGGAATATTGCAAGCAGTGAGTGCTGGTTTGGAGTTTATCTGGATGTTTATTTGGCTGGTATTCCTTTACTCAAGGCAGTTAAAACCAGAATAAGAACTTAAAATTATCAATTAGAGAATGAAATTGCCCCAACTCTTAACATCTTTACTTATTTAAGAGAAAAAAAAACATTAAGAGGAATCTTTCAATGAAGAATCATAATTAACCTCAACAGTTATTTAGCAGAGGCTGGGGTGATGGCTTATTTGGTACGGTGTCTTGCAAACATATCACAAAGTCATAACCCATGTAAAAAGTTGTATGTGGTAGCACATTTTCACACAGAAACTAGGAGGGTTGACAGGAAGTAGGGGAAGTCTATAAAATGTCAAGCCTGTTTTTAGTGACCTATTTAACTCCAAAAAAGCCTCTAACTTCTAAAGCTTAAATAACTCTAAATTATCATTAGACTAATGCAACTTTGGATCAAGTATTTAAAACATAGGAGCATACATGGGCCATGTCTTTTTCAAACTACCATAGAAATTAGTTGTGTTTTAATTTAAGAAAAAAGAGTCTGCAGGGTGTTGCTGACGCATGCCTTTAATCCCAGCACGCAGGAGGCAGAGGCGGGCGGATCTTTGTGAGTTCGAGGCCAGCCTGTTCTACAAGAGCTAGTTCCAGGACAGGCTCCAAAGTCACAGAGAAACCCTGTCTTGAAAAACAAAACAAAACAAAAGAAAACAACAACAACAACAAAAAAAACCAGAAAAAGAAAAAAGAAACATAAAAACATGCTAAAATGCTTGGATTAGCCTTTATATTTTTAATAGCATTCATATTATCAGTGTTACTTTGTATCTGATATCATGATCATAAAATGTATTGTAAGAAACTTGGGATCTGATCCTTAAGAAAATTCTGAAAAAACTGTTTATTGCAAAGTTCTTGGATTTGATGTCATGGGAATGAGAAAGTGGGCAGCAAAGCTGTCCTGCCCTTGTTTAACCAGGGTTTCAGTGACAATAAACTTGACCAGTTTGATAGCCTGATACAAAAGGAGCAAATAAATGATTTGTGACATTTCCCAGCTATATTCATGCCTCTGCTCAGAAATTTCCCTTAGTAAAGTTTTCTTGTAATCAAAAACTCTCTATATCAGGAGCTAATGAAGTAGACTACTAGCATACTGATTCATCCTTACAAATTTATTGAAAACTTTCATTGATGGTCACTTGTACTGGCTTTCCAGTGGAAAATTACCTTGAAGAGGCAAGTTATACTTGCTCCATTGACAGTATCCTGGGGAGAGCATGTGGCCTGCAAGAGCTGCTTTTACTCAGTGTCTCATGCCATTTCTCCCTCAAAACTAGCAAATACACTTTCTATTTGCTCCTCATCACTTTTCATTCCTTCTGAGCCTGCTTCACAGAAGTCTCCATTCAAGCCTTTTTTTTTTTTTTTGGACACATTGTGAGCACCAGAAAACAAGCATGAAATGAAAGGAATCCTTGAGCTTCAGAAAAGCCTAGTATTCTTTTTCTTTTCTCTTTCTCTTTCTTTCTTTCTTTCTTTCTTTCTTTCTTTCTTTCTTTCTTTCTTTATCTTTCTTTCTTGTAGCTTTGTTTCCTTATCTTTTCTGGGAAGGAGCAACATCAGGACTCAAACCACAGTTAGGTGACTTAGAATATAAGCCTTCATCCATGCTACTCCACTGGTTATCAGTCAATTCTATGGACTATAAAAAGCCCCCAAGACCTAGCATTCACATTGTCAGGCCAATGAGGAGCCCTTTAACACCTTATGATTTGTAAGATTCAGTCTTCTATGATCCTTGTACTCCACTTGGTCAGCCTTTACTAGAGTTTCCTAGATCAAGAAAAGAGAAAGCCATATTTAATGAGGGTTTTCATCCAGTCTTGGCATTATCATCAAGTCATCCTTTCCTTTGTTTAGATCATGAATTCACAAAGAGTAATCTTTGAGGGTTGGAGATTCAACTGTGGAAGGGTAGTGGCATTGTCTCATGACAGGGCTTGCTAATCTGTTGTGTGCTTGGGGCACTTTGATCTCTTCTTCAATATGTCATTTGGGAAAAGAAGTATCTTTAACATTCCTGTATATTCTGCAGTCCTTTTCTGTAGAAAAGTCATCCTAGGGGGACCAGTGACAAGCACAGACAGTCAAGCTGTCTATTGTGTCCTGTTCTCAGCTTTGTAACTTACTAGCTATGACTGTAAAGGCAAGTTGTATAACTCTCCCTGGTCCCTACAAAATCTCATTGTTAATATTAAGAAACTAAGGTTCATAAAGAAATTTGTGAATAGTTTACTGCCTACTCACAGTCCAATTGTCACAGTTCTGGCATTGGCATATGAACTGGAAAAGGAGCCTTTTAAAATGGCGCAGAAATAATTTGGACAACTTGCTCTGCTGAACATTGTGGGAGGGATTGGATATTTACCTGCTTCAGTTAAAAGTGGCCTGTGCCTATGAATACTTTTGTTCCTCTTTGGTGTCCACTTACCTCATGTTTTAAAGATTTTATTTTTATTTTTTAAGTGTGTGTGTGTGTGTGTGTGCACGCGCACCAGCATGTGCATGCATGTGTGATTGCTGGAACTCAAATTCAGGTCCTTGGGAAGAACAATAGAATGTGCTCCTAAATGTTGAACCCCATATTGAAATCTCCACAATTTCTTTTGTTTGTTTTCAGCAATAAAAAACATTACACAATTATCTACCAAACTAGACATTTCTTACAGGAATTTATTTTGACCAATGTATATCAAGAATAAATAACTCATGCAACTTGATCATCACACATCTTTCAAAAACAGCCAAATATTCACCTTCTCTCTCTTGCAACATCTATGAGTAAAAAGAGGAAAATGACACCTAGGCTTACAGTAATAATGATTCCAGAAACAGCAGACCTATAGATGGAGACTGCTTATTCATTTTCTGGCTGCCTATACCCAAATAATAACACAAAACTATATTAATTACAACACCATTTGGCCAATAACTTAGGCATATTTTTTTTTAGCTAACTCTTACATCTTAACCCATTTCTGTTAATTTGTGTATCACCACGAGGCTGTGGCTTACCAGTAATGTTCTCGCTAGGCGACTGGCATCTTTCTACTTTCACGGCTACACGGCATCTCTCTGACTCTGCCTACTTTCTCTATATATCTCTGTTTGGATTTCCCACCTGGCTTTACTCTACTGAGCCATTGGCTGAAATAACTTTTTAATTACCAATAGTAATAAAACGTATTCATAGCATACAGAGGAGAATCCCACATCATCTCCCCTTGTCTGTCTAAAAAAAAAAGAAAGGTTTTAACTTTAACATAGTAAAATAACATAAAACAAAACAGGTATCAAGTAAGAATCACAGTTACAATGTTTAAGTCTACTTTATCTTTTATCATAACTAAGGAAAATTGTAATTATAACTATATGTTTTTCGACTCCACCAAAGACCCAGAAGGATATAACCTAAGTTAATGGGAATTTCATAGTCAGCAACTTCTAAAACTCTAGAATTGACAGAGGCATTTTGTTTCCTGGACTGTCACCCAAAGTTCTTCTGTAACATTGAGACATCTATCTTTAGCCTATAGACCCATAGTGTCTGACAGACTTTTCCACGAAGCAAAAAATTTGAAGATGTTTTGCCTTGTAATTTCAAATATCATTAATTGTACGCCACTGCACCATATTTAGACTGCAATTTCAAGAGGATAAACTTTGAATTCTGTCATCTGGGAGCTTTTTGTTGTAGCAGCTTAGTTTTTTCCAGACATGAAGTCTTTTGCCACATAATGAAATCAAGACATGAATATCTTTATGGATTTTAAGCAGGTGTTGGTCTGATGACATTAAGATGGTGGATAGATACCTTTGAATTTGGACTGCTATCTTTCACAAAATTCTTTTTTCTTTCTTTCTTTCTTCCTTCCTTCCTTCCTTCCTTCCTCCCTCCCTCCCTCCCTCCCTCCCTCTCTCTCTCTCTCTCTCTCTCTCTCTATCTATCTCTATCTCTCTCCCTTTCTTATTTTTGTTTTTCTCAAGACAGAGTTTCTCTGTATAATCTTGGCTATTCTTGACATTGTTCTGTATACCAAACTGAGAAATCAACCTGCCTACCAAGTTCTGAGTCTAAAGTTATGAGCCACCACAGTCCAGCTCATCTCAGATTCTTAATGTTTAGAGTAATGGCAATGCAACACATTAGTTTGTGAGTATACAGAGCACTCGAATATATGAAGTATCTGATACAAGAAGCTTTTCAATAACCCTAGTTTCCCTGTTCCAGTGTTTCTCCATTTTTTAGCTGTTTCATTAAGGAAGAAATGAGATTTTGCTCTTTTTATATAAAATGATAATGAATTCATAAGTTTGGTGGATGACAAAAATAACATTATTGACTTTATCAGAGCTAGTCGCTCACTTTCCTCCTTCTCACTTCATGAATATAAAACCTTGTGATCTGTCGAATGGGAGCAGAACTGGCAGTACAGATGCAATCATTATTCAAGGATCTCAATAACATGCTGCAGCATGGGCTTTTATAACTCACTGCATGTAAGCTTTTACAATACAGTGGATACTCAAAGGGAAGTTATTATCTTTCTTCTCAGCCCACTGGTGATTGAGGTCCTTCCTGTTCACGTTTTTACTACTAATGATCTACAGAAAGTGTACCTAGTGTGACTCTGGAATCAGTCTGAGTCTCATGAATACATAAACTCAGGACTCTTTCCAAAGGAAAATATAATGGTGACAATAGCATATTGTTTTCAATTTTAGGGTAGCAACACTTTTATATTAATATGAAATTATGTACATGTGTCTTCTTTTAATACATAATATCATATGACATTCAAGATTTTATCCATAATACACAAGATTTTATATTTGAATTCACTTATTCATGTGTAAAAATATGCAATGTCCCAGAGAAATTTAAGGTATAAACTATATATTTGATGGTTCAAAATCCATTTCCATTCCCTTCTATTGGCTTATTAGGAAAATTAAGCTCAGGTTAATAATTTCCCTTGCATTTACCAGTGTTATCTGACAAACCATGATGCACAATATGAGACTAGAGATCTACCATGAGCATTTATAGAAGTGTGTTATTTTGAGATAGAGAAAGAATATAGTAAATATAATAGTTTGGTGAAATTTCTGTCCTGCCTTTCTTTTCCTTTATGAAATGACGGCTTCTGTTTGAAAGTAGAGCAGGCATTACGAGGTTCATACGCTGAGAACAGTGAATCTTAAACAGAAAGAATGTAAGTCCTGAGGGTCATCAGTGGACATCTGAAACTAAGTTACTTTTTTCCCACTTTAACAAATATTTATGGAAAACCTCGTTATTTCAGTTATGTAGATAAGTAGTACCATAGTCCATAAAATAATGTTCCAAGGTTCTTGCATTCTAGTGTAAGAAGAGGAAAAACAGCAAATATATATGTGTATGTTTTTATGAAATATATTAAAAGGATGTGTGTGTGTGTTTGCACATTCATATAGTAAGAATTCAAATAAGAGCTCTGTGTGTGTTAGGTAACATTAATGCCAGTATTCTAGGCTCAAAATGACTTTAAGTAATCTTAGTGATAATATTGAATAGCAAAAACTGGCTGCAAAGTGTTTAGGTGTATATTTCACTGCTGAAATTCCATATGGAAATTATAATCTGAACACTGAAAGATGGATCAGAATTTTAAAATAGAATCATCATTGTATATAGGAAGGAGTGGTCTTAGATCTGTACATATGGATTGGTGCTGGCTCACACCTGAATCAAACTGGAGAGTATTAGGAGAGAAAAATTCTCACCAGTGTTCATTTGTTACTATTCTATTTGTTTTACAAGAACACTAGACTAATACTTGTTTATGGCACTCTAAGGAGAGGTTCTGTTGTGTGTAGGTAGACATAGTCTTAAATGTAACAGAGCAGGAAGAGATAATGAGCTGTATTTGTTATATTCCATGTGTTGGACTTCAGGAATGGATGTTTATTATGTCCCTACTTTTAGTATGTGGGAAATTTTTGATTCCATTTTATAGCTGAGGAAAGTTGAAGAGTGGCTTTTGTCTTTTAGTTAGAAAGTAGTATCCTGGATTCAAATATAGATGTTTTTTGTTGTTTTTGGTTTAAGAAGCATTCCTGATTTTTTTATTCAGTCAGCAAAAGTTTGATGAGCATTCTTTTATGTATGGGTTATTTTGTTGGACACTTGAGGATATAATAGATTTGACAAATTATATTTTTGAAGGAATGAATTTTATTCCCCAATTTCAGGTTTAAAAAAAAGCAAACATATAGAATTTCATCTAAATCAACCTCAAACAACAACAGCAAAACAAAAACAACAACAACACCAAAAACAAAAGCAGAGCAGAAAGTATAGCATGATTAATGAAAGCCCAGAGACAGATATTGGGGTTCAACCTAGAAATCAGAAAAGTAAAACAGCCAGTCATTGGCTCTTACCTCAGTCTTCTGAAATGATGATACTGCTTTCAAGAATCTTCAGAATGAGACTCTGTCTAGAGTTGTTTCCTCCCATTTTGTATTCTTCTCTAGAACTGGGATTAAAGGCGTGCACCACCATTGCCCAGTTTCTATATCCAACTAGTGTGACTGCGGGATTAAAGGTGCATGTCACTACTGCCTAATCTATAAGACTGACCAGTTAAACTGTTTCACTCTCTGATCTTCAGGAAAGCCTTATTTATCAAAATGACTATGGCTGCAAGAAAGGCAAAATACATATTGGAAGAGAATATTTATAGTGCATCCAGTTGAGAAGTGTTTTATACCACAAATATACAAGGAACTAACAAAATAGCAAGGCTATAAATAATCCAGTTAAAATTATAAAAAACCGGATTAGATATTTATCAAAGGAAGGCACATAAATAGCTTAAATGTACTTTAAAAATGTTCAACATTACTAATTGTTGGAGAAATGTGAATTAGCACTACAATGAGTTAGAATCTGATTCCGGTCACAGGGCTATGTCAACAACATGATATGTGTTGACAGAATTATGGAGGAAATAATATCCTTGCATACTGTTCATATGAATGCAAATTGGTATAGACATTGTAGAAAACTGAATAGAAGTTTCTCAAAAGCTTAAACTGGGAGTAGCTTTTGTAATTCATCCTAAAGCAGCTGACATCTTCCTGAATTCAGCTGTGCCACTTGCAAATGATCACCATAGGAGGGATTGTTTGCTGCTAATGTTCCCCCATAGAAGAGGGCGGAGAAGTTCATTAGGCCCTTACCGGAATTTTCATGACGTTCAATCCTGCGTTCAATTGCACATAGTTCTGCCCTAACTGTATATGGTCTCATGGTCTCAGGAAGAGGTTAGAGTATTTGAACTTGTGAAAATGATGGGAAGGGTGAAGGGGCATTTATGAGGTCATAGGGAAGTCTTCATACATTGTGGGTAAAAACTTTCATAAATTATTGTTTTGAGCTTACCCTTGCTTTTGTTGATAAACCCTCATTTATGCACTGTAAGTTCAATAAATTCATTAATTTTCTAGGGGTACCTTTGGTGGAATTGAAATTTGGTTTGTTATTACAACCTTTGAAGGATGGGGTTAGACTTTATTCAGTTTCCTTAAAAAGAAAATTCTTTCAACACCAGTACTGGGTATATGTCATGTCAGTCTTTCTGTTGTTCTGTTGTTCTAGTGACTAAGATGAGTTAATTGCATTCTATAGAAAAAAAAACATTTATTTGGGTAAGAAATTTGGATATTTCAATCTATGATTGATTGGTTCAGTTGCTTCTAGGTCAATGAAGAGGGAGCACATTGTGATAGTAGTAGGTGGTATAGAAAACCTTCATCTCATGGTGGAAAACTGAAGACAAAGAAGGGAAGTAGAAGTGTCCATGGTTCCATCAAGGAGATATACCCAATGACCTAGATTTGTCCTATAGCATTATAAAGTGTTCAGCTTCTCCTAATAGTACCACACTTCAGAATAAGCCTTCAACTCATAAGTCTTTGGTGGTATATGTAAGATCAAACTCTAGCAATGTCTAACGGATTTGAAGTGTGTTAAGGAAATCTCTGCATTGCCATCTTCGTTGTATCTTTCTGAATCTTTCACAGAAGTCAGCAGTAATCTAAGGTGTGCATCTGTGGAGGACGGGAAAGAATGCTTTGCATGTTTACAATGTAGAATACTCTAACCTTAAATGCGGCATCCTCATCATGTCAAATGAAAGTAGCCTACCAGTACAAAAGCACAGGCACCGCATGGTGTCACTAAGAGGAGAAATAAAAAAGAAACAATTGAAACAAACAATCTCAGAAGAAAATGCAGGCTGTAAGGAGATACTGGTCACAATGCCAAATTTCAGTTAGACAGGAGGAATGTGTTTTGAGTATATTGCATAGCAAAGGGAGTACAACTGATAACTACCACTTCAAAATAGTCATAGTGCCACAAGTCACTTTGCAAGCTGTCTTAGGGAAAAAGAAATGGGAAGCCCTACGTAGATACTATGTCTATAGGCCACAACAGTGATTGGGCTGACAAAAGAATCTATGATGGTGCAATAGGTAAATGAGACCTCACCAACTGGATGTAAGATCTGTTCAGTAAGAAGGAATCCTGCCTGATTCTATAAACCAAGCCAACTGCCCATGACCAGAGAGGTCATAAACCTGAGAGAAAAATCTACCACTTCCATATTCCTAAAGCAATATAATTTTAAACTGTATACTAGATATTTATCCTTACACCCACATGTATCTGTATCTTTTAGCCTTTATCAAAGAAGCTTCATTTTACAACAAATAGACAATATTACAGAGATCCACAATTGATCAAAATGCAGATAATAAGAGACTATGGGGCACCTAATCAAGTCTATACATCCACAGTACTACCATACAGCTAGGGTTCAGCGGGTATTAAGGACAAAGAAGCAGGAATCTAATACATGCCCAAGGCCCATCTGCTCCTAGATATTGTTCTTTAGACAAAAGAGGAAAAATGAACTCATGAAATCTTAACAATAAAATTGCCTGAGCAAAGCCAGTATAATAACCCTGCCAGTTGACAGGACAACATGGAGAGAGGGCATTCCATACGATCCCATCCATGGGTTACTACAGGTAATCAATGACTGCTGTGAGAATCAGTTTCTCCCAGTAGTGATCTTGCTTCCCTATGGTTTATCTAATCCCAAGTGGTCAGCCACATGTGACTGTACATTTTAGAAATTCCAATGGACTCAGTGGATTATACAATCTATATCAGTTTATATTTGTGCATATGCATATATGTATATGTGTAACAATAATAATGAAAGAATAGATCATTAATTCTGGAAGTAGGGGTTGGACACAGGAGAAGCTGGTGGTGGGAGGAAGGGGCAGGAGTGATATGGACACAATGCTCATGTTTAAAATTTAAAAAAATTAAAGTGAATATAAATAGTTCAAATAATAAATTTCCAACTACTTTATTATTACAAAGTGATATTTGAATAACTATATATTATATATAATTATAACTTACCATAAACTTAATATATTAAGAATATAGCATATATGTATAAGTAAAATATACACATATATTATATTACACATGTATATAATATGTGACATATGATCATATATAATGTGTGATATATGGCATAGCATATAAAGTATATTATATAATATATCTTAATTGGTTAATTATTTCACACTTTACCTATATCACAATGTCACTTAATAGGTAATATATATACAATTTCAGTTTATGAAGTTATAATAAAATCATATAATAAAAGTATACTACAACTGAGTAGCATCAAATGTAATAAATTAATGAACTCAACAATACGGTCATTGAAACAAGCCCTAATGACATCACCAGCTGACGTTTCAATATGATGGCAGAAATATCACAAGGCTCCCTGCCTAGATGAATAACTGTTGAGAGAAGAAGTGTCAGTCTACCCCAGGAATGGAAATTGTGATTGGTTGTCCAATATCAAATTATCAGTCCTAAAAACATATTCATATGAGCTAAAACATCACTAAATGAACTCAGAAGTATAATTTATACATTTTATATATGTACATGGCAATAATAATGAAAGAAGAAGCCCTGAGTTTGAGAGGGAGGTAGGAAATACACAGAAAAGCCTAGTTAGGAAAAGGGGAGAGTGATGCAAATAAAATACATATTAATTAATTAGCTAATTAAAAACCAAGGTGGGTAGCTCTTGAGAAACACAAGAATCTTAACTCTGGCCTCCACAGGCACACACATGAAAACACACACACATTCATTTCCACACAAACCTGCACAAGTTTAAGCCAGATGGGATACACTCTTAGTTGAGAATATATTGATATTTGATAGCTTCTGAAAAAGGAAAAACCAGGTTTCTTTGATGGTGTGGCCTCTGGTATATCAACCACACTTCAGGATAGGTACCCACTGAAGAGTAATGGTACAGCAAAAAATGAACTCAATGGTTCTTATTTTCTAGAAGAGAAAGAGGGAGGGAGGGGAGAGAGCAGGTGGGAAGTGGAGAGAGAGAGAGAAAGAACATGCAGGTGGATGTTGAGGAAAGTGGATTTGGAAGGAGATGAGGGGGGTGGATACAATCAAAATCCATTGCAGAAGTAAATGTAATGGAATAATTCTGAAGTAAACAAATACTGTATATAAAAAGAATAAAAGATAAAACACAGCTCCCATCCTCATGAAAATCTTAAAAGTAGAAATGACAGCATAAATATAAGAAGTAAGTATTGCTAGTTAAAACATTAGTGCGCATGCACTTCTTATAGACCAGAAATTATAAAAGTTATTTCATTGATTTGCAAAAGTCCAAGCCCATGAGTTATTTTTTCTCATTTGGGGAGTTAGAACCTGAGCCAAAAATAAACAAAGCTTGGTGTATCATTTGCAAGGTAGGTACAAAACATAAAAACATAAAGGGTCCACGGAAGAGGGAATGAGAGTGAGAATCAACAGGCAGAAGTGGTTCTGCCCGCGTGAATAATGTTCTGATGACCGACAGAGCTTTCTACATTCAGGTGCTGAAGAGAGCCTCAATATAGCCAAACACTTCCTGCAGAAGAGCAGGAACTGGAGTTGAAAGAAAGCTGAGCCCAGTGGCAGGTGATCATCTGTGACAATTTAAGAGGATTAGTTTTCTCCTGTCCACAAGTATTTTGAACCCAGTAGGTTAAAAAGAAAACTGACAGAGAGGGGAAGTGAGGGTGTGGGGTCAGGCAACTCTGCCTTAGTTACCAGCACATTGAAATCCTCCTTTGTTTGTACTTCAGGACACAATTTCTAAATAGCCCATTTTCTTTTTAAAAACATTATTATTTATTTATTCATTTCTGTATATATGTGTGTATTTATTTGGCCAGGTTTGTTTAGTTCTATCTTAGGTCTCTGGGCTCTCCAGGCTCTGGTTCCTGGGCATCTAAGCAGGAAAAATACATTTTTTTTAAACTTACGTACTTGTGTGTGTGAATGTATGACATATGTTTGTAGAGGTGATATATAGGTAAGGGGAACTGGATATATGTTCTCTGCAAGAGCAACACATGTGAAACTTCTCTTCAGTCACTAGATACCCAGTTCTCAAAATCATGCTCACAAGAGTGAATTTTCTACTTTCTGGAGATGAAAGAAATTTTTCCCTGTGCCATTGATGAAATGGCATTATATATTTAAAAGTCCAAACTTATTTCACCTCTGAAGCTACTGAATATGTCTTCTAGGAAAAAAGTGTTTGTTTAGTCTGGAAGAAAAAAGTCATTTAGAATGTTTGGAGGGAAAGACAATTTCTCCAGTCCTTGCATGCAAATGCATTCTTTGTTATAGCTGGAATATTTCTTTCCCAAACGTAATATATAACACATGCATCGTCCATTTGGACACAGCAGTGAGGAACAGTATGTTTGGAAATTTATTTGCCTTCTATTATAAAGCATATTTTTTACAAAGCAGATAAAAACAAAAACTATTAAGCATATGAAAACATCCAAGTTTTAGATTTCCTCATATCAGGTCTTTCTCCACAGCTCTGCCTCCTCCAGAATAGGCCATCACCGACCATCTCCTTTAAGGGTGTCAGTATAGTTTCATCCCTGAAATATTTGGTCAAACACTTCTCTTTTACAAGCCGTCTAGATGCTTCAAGTTACATAGTTTTACATCAGTCACTGCTGTGTAGTTTATCTGGTGACAGTGATTGCCAATAAAATAATGGTGTAAAATATTCCAATGTGAAGAGACTAATTCAGGGCAGGTTAGTAAAGTCACTATGATTCATCTTGGCCTGCAGCATGCTTTTCATGCTGGACATCTTTTAGGTGGATTCCTACAACCATCACACAGAGTTGAGAGGGAATTTATTCCATATGTAAGCTGTTACTTAATTTATATATTTACTTTTCTATAGACCTACATCTTAAAGAATAGTGGCTTCTCTCTGGGATAATGGAATGCATACTCAAGGGACTCAAGAACTCAGGTAATAAAACAGAAGCAAAAAGGCAAGGTTGAGAGCTGCGGGGCTTGCTTTACTATGACTTCTCTGAATGCATGCAAAGCAGAACAAGAACCCAAACCCTTGTCTGGTGTATTTAATAAGCTTTTGGAGAACCCTGCTCACAAGTGTTTTAATGACCTCAATTCAAGCCAAGAGCAATAAATGTCTCAGAAAGAGGCTGTTAATTGAAAACACCAGCGATTTCAGAGGGATTCATATTACTGCCAGTCACAGCTTGCCTTCTCTCCCTTTTAATTTAGCCTTCTGTTTTAATTTACAACAGCTCTGCACATTGAAGTGTTAGGAGGCTGGGCAGGCACAGTGAAGAGAATGTATCTGGGGCACTGTGGACTAGGGTTAAAATGCTAATGATGGAGGACCCGGCCTCCAGTCTACCCATATATCCTTCATCAGTTAAATGATATATATTGAACTGTCGTTTGGAATATCTTGATGCCCCTATGCCCCTGGCAACAACATGGGTAGACTCCTGCTACCCAGTAGCAGTCCACAGCAGTAAGAACAGGTGAGTGTTATTGGTTACATTTTACTCTTTCTACTCTTTTCTATTTGGGAGAGTCTGTCAACCAGCTCCCAAATAAATATACATGGAAGCTTATTCTTTCCTATAATTGCCCGAACTTAGGTTGGCTTGTTTCTAGCCAACCTTTCTTAAATTACCCCATCTATCTTTTGCTTCTGGCATTTTACAGTTTGGTTGGAGGTGTCACTCCAGCCCCTGGCATCCATATCCCCAAAGAGTCTGAAATGTTTGGGTTAATGCCACACTACAGTCCCTGCCATCCATATATCCAAAGAATCTGGAAAGTTCTGGTGCAAGTTCCATCCCAAGCTCCCTCCCCTGGGAGTTGCCTCAGTCCAGACTCCACCTCTGAGAAAGGACGCCAAATGACTACCCTTCCCAGAGATGTTTAAAACCACTCCCACAGGGTATATAATCTGCTATCCAGAAAACAAATATGTGATTTTCTGGTCTTCCTTCCCCATCTCCTCTCTTGGGTCTGGAAGGTCACCCAAAAGCATTGGTATCCATTAAACCTGGGTTTTTCTAATATGTTTAGATTTGGTCTGATTTGGATTATGCATCAGTGGAGAGGTTTATTGGGGTGCAATAACTTTTCATTTGCCTTTGTTTACTTCCTACTCTGTGGCTTGCTGTGTAGCCGGGTGGCTGTCTTCTTGAGTCTTCTTTCATTTGCTCCTCTTTGATCTCCATTTTTCTCTTCTATTTATTTCCTCTGTCTGCCAGTCCAGTCTATCCTTTCTGCTGCATTTCCATTGAGCATTCATCTCTTTATTAGACCAATCAGGTGTTTTAAACAGGAAAAGTAACACATGTAAGATGTGGCTTAAGTGAATGCTATGCAGTTAGTCGATGACCTTCTTTTGAATCTCATGCATCTGTATTGTTTGTTGTCTCACTGTCAAGGTGAGGCCAGGTCTCTTTAAGTGCACAGATATACACTGATAATGTCTTACTACATTATCGTCATCCCCATTTTATACCAGTGGAAGAAAACTGAGAGGGAAAATTGTGGGTGACAAAATATGCCATGCAGAGAGAGGTTGAGTTAAGAAGAGGGCATTTGCTGTAGGAAATCCTTCAGCCATTAGCCTTTAAGTTACCTGCCCACTTGGGTGTGGCCTCTTATACTATATATGCCAATGTAAAGTACACACCCACTCTCTTCCTGCCCCTGAATTTGGTTGCTGTTCTCTGTTTGAGCAGAGGACTGTGATCTGTGAGTATACCCCTAAATAAATAACCCTTTATTATACTCAATTATAAGCTAGTTAGGAGGAAGGAGGGGAGAGAGAAAGAGATTGAGAAGAGGCTAAGACCATTCTTGCCTCAGCAGGAAGAGAGAGATCAGGAGATCAGGAGTGGGCAGAACCTGTCTCTGAATTTTTGCACTGTGTACAGCGGAACTACTTGCTGAGGGGTGACTGTGCCCAGGGGGCAGAGACAAGGAGTGCCTGGATGCCACATTCCTCACTTCATTTTTTTATTAATAAGGTGAGGAGTTAGGCATACAGGTTAAGGGGATAAGGGCATTGAGTTCTCAAGACTGCTTCCTGCTGATTTGGGAGGAAGGGAACCTGAGACAGCTTGGGGTGCTAACCCACCTGGGGTATTTGGTTGCTTTATTGCTGCCTATGCTCTGTGGAACTGTCCAGTGTCTCTTGGACCTGGCAAGATGCTGGTAGAGCAGAGGACAAGGTTAAGTTTGGGAAAAAATATTCTTTAGATCCTGGTGATTAAAGGGGAGGGTGTCAGGACCTCGGAAGTGTGTAAAGACTTGGGCTGCTTATGGCCATAATTGAGGGAAGGGCTAATTTGACCTGTTTGAAGAGTTTTTTGAGTTTGTGAAAACAGAAGTTTTAGACACATTAGCATCTTTATTGTTTATAATTTGTACTGAAATTTGTTTTACAGAAATGGTAGTATACTTATATCAGAAATGACTTTGACAGATGTTTTTGCATAAAGAAAAGTATCTTTTAGGTCTATAGTTAGAAAACGATCAAAGAGGATTTAAAATCTTGATCTTGAAGTTATGGTAGTGGCAGTACTCTGCTAGATTAATAGCTTATCAGAATTTTATTGATTAGTGTTAAGATTATGAATAGTAGCATAGTGAGAGAGAAATCTGATAAATTTCATTTGTAAACCATAAAACACTTTCTTATATTGTGAAACATTTTTATACTCAGACTTTAATAACTTGCAGGTACACACCTTAATAACTTGCATTTGTATACCTTAAAACACCTTCTTAGACCCTAAAACATTCTTATATTCTCACATCTTAAGCTCTCCTGTCTGCATAAACAAACCTTAAAGTGCATGTTTTCCCCCCCCACCATTATGACATTACCTTAACCCGCAGATGAAATCTTCTTTGTGAGTTTATCTCTGTTTTGAGTCTGTTAACAAGGTAGAAGAGTGAGGCACGTGACATGAACTTTACATAGAGAACTGGCAGCTGACAAACCTACTCATCATCAAAACAGCACCAGGGATCTTGAGAAGGATACAGAGGACACACCTAAATATAATAAAAGCAATATACAGCAAGCTAGTAGCCAACATCAAATTACAGGGAAAGAAACTTAAAACAATTCAATTAAAATCAAGGGCAATGTTGTCCACTCTTTCATATGTATTCAATATTGTACTTGAAATTTTAGCTAGAGGAATAAGACAATAAAGATCAAGTTGAAACAAGATGGAAAGGAAGAAGTCAATATATCGTTATTTGCCTATGATATAATAGTATATATAAGATATCCAAAAAATTCCACCAGAGAACTCTGACAGCTAATAAATACCTTTAATTAAATTGGTGGATACAAAATAAACTAAAAAAAATCAGTAGCACTCCTACATACAAATGATAAACAAGCTGAGAAAGAAATCAGGGAAAATCTACCCTTCACAAAAAGTAATAGGAATAAAGAAAAATAAGTCACATAATGATGTAATATACACAGGGAGTCTTGGTTATGAATATTACTGTGTTTTCCTTGAATTTTTGACTGCAGAGAAACATTAGATTCTGCTAAGTTAAACCAACATATATGTTTTAAGGGTTTCTTGACTTCAAAATTTGACATATTTGATTAATATAGTATATTCATTTCCAGTGGTCATTTTCGGATGACTTTGAAAGTGTTTTTCATGACCACCTTTCCTGTAACTTTGATATTTGATTTTTGTAAGGGTGAGGCAATGTGTGAATTTTCACACCTGACTTACATTTGAATAAATAAAATGTATTCTTTTACAGTTCTTCAATAAACTGAAGGAATAAAGTAGTCCCACAGTGTTTACACTTAGACTTTCTCCATAGTGTACCATCTTATATGTTCTGGGAAGCTGTAAAATAAATAAAAACTTTGTCACATTGTAAAAAAAAAATAAAAAAATAAACGTAGTTCATGCAGGAATTAAAGAGTAAAAAAAAATTTGAGTCTAAGGATATGTTGCTTTTGAAAAGAGGTTCTTCTTCTGTTTCCACAGAAGATGGGAATCTGTGGATCACATCCAGAATGATGTGGTTTGATGGACTAAGAAACCATGAAAGGTCACTGTGAACACCCCCAAAAATAATTTGCTCAATGAAAAGCAGGAAGCAGTTTGGGAAGAACTATTCTCAAATTCCCTAAATGATCATTTATAAATGTTTGTTTACATTTAAAGGGGTATATGCTACATAGATTTACATTGATATGAAGCTTGGTTTATTTATACAATTTTTTGATTAAGGTATTCTGTTTTTGATTAAGGTATTCTGTTTTTGAAACTCATTTAAAAACATAATGTATAATTAAGAAATGTAGGTTAATAGATAATCATCTAGAATAGTCAAGCTTATAGTCATGCCACTTAGGTTTTATGGATACATAGAGATATAGTTCAG
Source organism: Neodon shergylaensis (assembly GCA_025134845.1). NCBI lineage: Eukaryota > Metazoa > Chordata > Mammalia > Rodentia > Cricetidae > Neodon > Neodon shergylaensis. Next base: position 9,649,907 of record JABTXL010008037.1, on the reverse strand, counting down.
TTAGACAGGTATTCTTCAAATCTTTCTAGGACTATCAGAATATGGCATTTTAATGTTTTAAAAACTTAGGACTTTTCATGGCAATGAGACACATCTGCTCCTTGCAGTACTAATTACTTCAAGAGAAAGATGCATATCAAAGAGGGTCCTTATAGAGTTGATTAGCCATTTGGGCATGAAACTGCTCTTGCTTGGACTGCTTAATGAACTGGACATGCAGATCCCACATAAAAATGACTGCTGAACTTGCCTAAAAAAGGTGAGACAGTCCTTCAGGGTTCCTTCTTCATGAAAGAAACTGCCAGACATTCTGCAGGACTCAGAAGAAAGTGACTGACAAACTGCCAAATTAGGCAGAAATGTTTTTTAAATTTCCTGCTCCATGGAAAAGTCTACTGGATCTTATGGGCCTGTAGGCTGAAGACAGATGCTCCAATGATACAGAAGAACTTTGGGTGACTGTCCAGGCAGTGAGATGTCTCTGTCAATTCTAGAGTTTTGGAATTTGCTTACAATGTATTTCCTGTTTACTTAGATAATATTATATTCTTCTTGTGTTTTGGATGGAGTTGAAGAATAGATAGTTATAATTATAGTTTTTCTTAGTTATGATAAAAGACAAAGTAGATATAAGTATTGTAACTGTAATTCTTGCTTGATAACTGTTTTGTTATTTGTAGTTTTACTATGTTAAAGTTAAAGACTTCCTTTTTATTTAAACATAAAATAGAAAACAGTATGGGAAGTCCTTCTGTATATGTGTTGCTTTTATTGGTTAATGAATAAAGAAACTGCTTGGTCTGTGATAGGTAAGAGTAGAGCTAGGCAGGGAAAACTAAACTGAATTCTGGGAAAAGGAAGGCAGAGTCAAGAGACTCCTGGAGGTGCCAGAGGGTTCCAGATGTGAGTTGCCAGTTGAAAAATTGCCTATAGGCTATGAGCCCTGTGGTAAAATATAAAATAATGGAAATGGGTTAAATCTAGATGTTAGAGCCAGCTAGCAATACACGTAAATGATTGGCCAAGCAGTGATTTAAATAATATAGTGTCTATGTGATTATTTTGAGTGAGGGTGGTCAAGAAATGAATAAATAGGAAACTTTCAAATGTCATGATTCTTTAAGCATTTTTCTTTGAAAGTATCTTTTTCCTTTTTTAATTTTTTAATTTAATTTTAAATAAAATTTAAGTAAATCATTTCCCCTTTCTTTCTCCTCCCTGAAACCACATCTGTTCTCCTTGTCTTCATTTTCATTCAAATTCATGTCCTCTGTTTCTTTCTAACTACTGCTAACTATGAGTAAATATGTAAATATATAAACAGCCTGCTGAGTCTATTTTATGCTACTTGTATGTATAATATTTCAGGGAGGACTACTTGGTATTGGATAAAAAAATTACAGGGTTCATCTCCGAAGAAGACTATTTCTCCCTCTTTCTGCTGACAAGAGTTGAGTGAGACTTCCATTAAACTGTTCTAGTAAGAGTTCATGCCATTCTAGAACTTCATACATTTTCAATTCACCTGAACACCAAAACCCTTTGTGTTGGCTTCAAAAAGTCTGTTCAATTTGCAACACAGCAGAGGTCCTCTTTCAAGTATAGCTTTGCACCTTAGGTGGACATTAAAAGGTGGTGCCAAAGTAAAGATTTCTTAGACATTTGGCTTAGGATAGAAGCCCCATTGGAGTCCCAAATTTAGAGGTGACATAGAAGCAGGACAATCATGAAAATGCTTGCTTACTGGTTGAGCTGTTAAGCAACCAAGAGAAGTCTATCAGGTGAGAAAAGTTCTTTCTTTTTTAGTGGCCCCTCAGAATATAGGTAGGGTCTTTGAGTTGCTGAACTCTTGATGTACACTCTAATCTGGATCACAAGAAATGAGTATCTATCTACCCCCAAACCTTTTGTCTTCTTTAGGTTAGCTTGAATGGTTTTGTCTCAGCACTGAGTAATCTCCCATATCCTGTTGTAGACACCATCCAGTAAAACAATTATCACAAGACTCCTTGCTATTTTGAAAATCTATGCTCTTCCATCTCTGTATGATGCTGTAATATGATGTAATCTTTCTTCCTTTAATCTATGGCTTCATCAAACCAGGAAGCATGACTCATTCATTCTTATAATGTCAGCATCATACATAGCACCTGACCTTTAGTAGATATTCAATCAATATATGTTGACTGAATGAAGAAATGCACTTTTCATTCTGCAACAAATTTGACTTTTGAGAAATAATAATCATAAGGGTCTATACAACTCATCCCAATGAAGTTAAGTGAAAAGAACCCCTTTGGAAGTGTTTGCTTCTTATCTTCTGAACATTTTCAGGTTTTTGGTTACTTGATGGGATTATAGTTGTCCCCTCTGCTGTTGTTTATAGTTTTTGTGAATTAGGTTCAGAGTGTCACTGTATGCTAAATCTCTCCTAATGCATTCAGATGTGTAACCTTTTCTGCAAAGAAAATGGCAGGAATCTTTGCAGTGAAGAGGCCATGGAAATATGGGAGGTAATAGACTGATAGTAAAGATCCCTCTTTTTTGTTTAAGAAATATAACTGAAAGATATGGACAATGTTTTTCTAGTATCTACAACATATGAGTGAATTCTTTGTATGGACTGGGACAAACCTGGGTCCTACAATTTTTGAAGGTTATAGGTCAATAACCGTGCCTGTTCCCTATCCACTGAGGATCTTGACCAATCACCCCCTCCCCTTTCTTTCTATTCTCTTCCTCCTGCAGTTGTTTTGTGCTAACTGTAGTATGATGTCCACATATTCTCCATATTAGGCTTGAGGGATACTTCAGTAGTAGAAAGCACATATTGCCCTTGCAGAAGTTCTGAGCTTGTTCCCAGCAGCCATGCTGGGCAGCTGACAACTGCTGGTTACTCTGCCTCCAGAGGATATGACACCCACTTTTGTTATTTTGAAAATTTATCTGGCATTGAACTTACTACATATACCTCATTTTCAAGCATACACAAAATTATAAGCAAAGGTAGAAATGAAAACCAAACTCCCCGTAAGTGTGGAGGTCATGAATATAATCATGCAAGCAGCTCCTGAGAAGCCCTCTTAGGCTCTTTCTGCCACCACCTCCCATCACCCAAGAGAAACCAGCATTCAGCTTCTCTGTCCCTCATTTTGCCTTGCTTCTTACTTTATATATGTGAAATCATGTAGTTCATGATTATCTTCTACGCGATTTCTTTTTCTGCCCACAATTGCTGTTACTCTGGTCTTAATTGTGTATGAAAACATTAATCTGGCCTTCAAATGCCATGTTTGACAGCTACAGTTTATTGGTGCTCATTTCTTTCTAGTATTCCTTGTGTGAATGTATCACAGATTATGTATCCAATTCTGCTTTTTATGAAGGTATTCTTAGTAATATTCTGAATGATATTGGTGCATACTTTTAGAGACTGATTTTTTTCACCTTATCTGAACTCTCTCAAAATGTCTAAACATTTAAAGTCACCATAATAACCACTATGTAGAAGATGTGCAATGATGAGGTGTTTAGATTCCTTTGAGTAAAACTCATAGCTTCAGGAAACTGCAGTCCCAAATGTCTGTCTCAATCAGGGATAAAACAGCTCTGACCTCAGACTTTAGTAGGCCACTGTGGGATTCTGCAACTCTAGTATCGCCCTAGAAGAGGATTTGCAAACTGATAAGAGACAACAGTAGCACCTTTCACCATGTCCAATTATCTGTGGCTAAAAAGAAAGACAATATATGACAGCTCATAAGAAAATGGACTTTAGATAATGGAATGATCTCTAGATGTACATTGGATTTGACTGCTGCAAGAGGCAGGTTGAGGTGCTCTCCAGCTCCATCTCTATCTGAGGTCAACAGGAATATTCAAGCAAATGCCTACAAAAGCTAAGCAAAACCAATAAAGAACAACTTGATAGTCTACCCTGTTTTGCTCATGAAGACCCTTTTGCTCTGTTATTAGTTGAGTAGGTTAGGACTCATCTTTAAGCACTTTTAAAAACAGCACATAGAGGTTTTGGAATTGGTCAGTGTCATTTGTAGTTGGATGTGAGGTCAGGAAAGGCTAGAATTGAGTCCTTCGTTATAATTCCATGAGAAACCTGTTAAAGCTGTCTATTCCAGGCTCCATTCCAGAAAATGAAGTTAAGGCCTCAAGAGGCTCTTTGCACTAGGACGTCACTGGCCCATCCTTGGGGTTCTGCAGACTGTCACTGGCCCACCTAGGGCTTTTCGCTCTTTCACATATTGTTGAATGAGAAGCTTCTGGGAATCAGAGAAGCACCGTTCACTGGAGGGATGATGTGAACTATCTGCTAAATGCACCACAGTAAGCTCAACACAAAGGAACAAAAAACTGAATGTTAGCAATATATTTTGTCTAATGTACAATGGCTGAGATATTCTAATATGTAGTTACTACACAAATTACTGAAACAATTCACACTTTTATTTATAAATGTCTGGAAGTTCGGGAGGGAATATTTTATGTTCACAGATCATCTAAATTCAGGCTAATTACAGACATAAAAATATCTAATAAATAGTCTATTTTGCCAGGTAAAACTAATCAAGTGAATTAAAATTATTAAATCAAAATATAAATAATGGAAAGTAGCTTCCCCTTAGATTCTATTTTTATTATCCTCTGTATTTTTGTGTCTTTTCCTTCATTTATTCATTTATTTATTTATTTATTTATTTATTTTTATTTACTTATTTATTTATTTTGTATACAGTGTTTCATGAGGCTCACACTGGCCTCAAGTGATCTATAGCAGAGAACATCCCTGATCTCCCAATTTTTCTACTTCTACCTCCCTGTGATTGGACCTACATGTGTGAGCTACCATGTCTGTCTGTATTCCTATTTTCTGGTGATAATAGGCAACATAGTGAATAAAATTTTCTTTATTGCTTTTATCTCCACTTTTTGCTCTTTAAAGTGTCCTTGAAGAATAACTACATTGAGAAGGAAGGAAAAAAAGAAGGAAAGAGAGGGAAGGGTGAGAAAGAGGGGAAATTAGTTTAATAGTAATAAAAGGAACACATTCTATTTTAATATAACATAATGTTAGCAGTTGCTTTCCTCTTATAAAATGTTTCATTTTCACCTTGTGGACATATTTAAAATGTATTGTTCCAATCCCCAATCCAGAAACAAACAGAAAACTAGCCTTGGATGGTAACTTTAAGTTATTTGGTAGCTCTGATGTATGCAACATTGGGTTAGAAACAGCCTCGGCCTGGTTAATAAGATCACTTAGACATTACTCCTTATCTTTGAAATTCACTGAAGAATATTAAGGTGACTATGATCCCTGTAGGCTCATACTGATGTGGTAGATTAAGAAAGTTCCTCACTTTGCACATGCAGCATTTGAGAACCGTCAAGCAACATTGGCCTTGCACTACTAGGTACTTTATCAAGGCCCACTGCACTGAACAAACTCTACCAACAGCTCAATGTTCTGTGATGGGTCCAGTGTGGAGTCATGGAGGCATGAGGGCCTGAGGCTGGGAAAGTCACTAACAAGTTCTCAGGAGATAGAGAGGCATATTCAAGATCTATATTCAAATATTTTTATTAGAAAAGTAGGAGGTTCTTCGAGAGGAATGGCCAAGAATAGCATGAAGCTGTTTCAACTCACAATAGCGGAAGTCAGTTTATCTTTCCTGAGTCTGTATTGGCCTAAAGACATTTTATCAACTATTTTATGTATTTTATATGTATTTTAATATTACTATAGGAAGTCCTGTTTTGTGCCCCTGTCTGTGGCTCCCTAGTAAAATCCTTAAAATACAATCTTTGCTTTAATATAGGTACCAGTATAGATAAATTATGTTAACTGTGCTCATGTGCTAAAAGATTTTTATCTCAAGTAAAATCCTCAGGAGGGTGAAGGTATTGGAAAGTTAGGGCTTTGTCCAAGAACACCTAAAATAAACCTGAAGCCCATTTAAATATATGTACCAACACCACTGTCACCAAAAGCAGCTTGCCCTTTGACAAGCAACCTTTTATATGCAAGTGTTTAATCTCTGGAAGTCAATTTTTTCATCCATTAGTAATCTTGAACAATAATAATATCCAAAACCCATGATCACTTAAGGGCAAATCTTGCAGTCAGAAATATTTTGACATGTAGGAATTTTTAGATTTCAAAGAAGTGTTTATTGCCCGGAGTTTATGTGTTCTTCCTCTACAGGGCCTATAGCAGAATAAAGTCATAACTATAATTTTACTGCACGAAACAAGAGTCATACAAAGTGTGATAAATTCATGTTTTTCAGCACACATCTGTGCTTATCATGCTTTGCTACAAATAGGTTTGACTATACATGTGTGTATGTGCACTGTATGTATGTATGTATGTCTGTGTCTGCATGTATGTGTATATGCATGTGTATGTCCGTATGAGTATGTATGTATGTTTCTGTATTCACATATATGTGTATGTATATATGTTCATATATTAATATCCAAGTATGTGTCTTCACATATGTGCGTTGTAAGTGTATATATAAATATTTGTATATGTATATGAGCATGTATGTTTGTGTCTGACTGCATATGTGTGTATGTGTATGTATCTATGCACATGTGAACATGTGTATAGGCATGTGTATATGCATAAATGTGCAGACATGTGTACTTGTGTGTGTGTGTTTTCTCTTTCAATATAGTAATAGAACAGAAAGGGTTCTATATTGCATTTCCCTCACAGAATAGTAAGTATATTGCATAAAAGGTCTCAAGTATTATTAGATACTCTCAGAAAGAAGGGAACTTCTGAAGATTATTTGGTTATTTCCTAGAGTCTCCGGGGAGCATTTGTAAAAGTTCGTTTTCAGCCATGTTATTGCGGTGTTACTTTTGGCTCAGTCAGTCTATTCCCCAAATAGTCCTGTCACCACGTCATTATCCATTAACCAGGACTGCATTGGTTCCATGAGTCCAGACTCCCTAATGTGACAAAATTGAAAATAAATATGGAACCATAAAAATTCTATTAAAATCCAGTTAAGGAATATAAAATACAGACATCTGCTCTTCTCTGTCAACATTATTGAAATATATTCTCCTTATCTTTTATATTAACATTTTTACCATTATTTTACATACCATCCACAATTTCCCTTTCCTCCTCACCTCCTATGCCCCACCTCCCCCAAATCCCATCTCCCTCCCTCCCCATCCATCCACTCATCCTCCATCTCCATTCAGAAAGGGACAGGCCTCCCATGGGCGTGAACATAGCATGGCAGATCAAGTTGAGGCAGGACCTAGATCTCTCCCCCCACCCCACCCTCCCGTATAAAGGCTGACCAAGATAATCCAGAATGGGGGACAAGTTCTTAAAAGTCAGCAAAACTCCAGGAACAGGTCCTGATCTCATAGCTAGGAGCCTTACAGACAGACCTCACATGTCACAGACATAACTGTAACACACATTCAGATGGGCCTAGGATCATCCCAAGCAAGCTCCCTAACTGTTGGTCCAGAGTCCATGTATTCCCATGAGCTCAGGTCAACTGTCCCTGTGGGATCCTCTTTCAAGACCTTGACCTCCTGACTTATAAAATCCGCCCTCCCTGTCTTCAGGAGGACTCCTAGATCTCAGCCCAGGGCTTGGCTTTAGATCTCTGAATCTGCTTCTATCAGTGACTGGATAAAGGCACTGTGATGACAATTAGAATAGTCACCAATCTGATTACAGTAGATGGCCAGTTCAGGCACCCTTTCCAGTATTGCAAGGGATCTTAACTGGGGTCATCCTTGTGGATTCCTGGAAGTTTTTCTGGCACCTGGTTTCTCCTCATCCTAAAACAAGACTAAAACAAAAAGTCTTAAACAACAGAAAAGTTTGCTTGCTTTTCTTGCCTTCCTGGCAGGCTCATATTTAAGCATTTGGTGCAGTAAATTACTATTGGAAAAGCATAGTAGCAGAGTGAGGAGTACTGAAGAGCCAATGGGCTTCCTTTATCTGCCTCTTCCTTTCCCGTTCATTGTTGAATTATCTGGTAGGTCCCCCCCCCCTTTTTCAGAGAAAGTCAGTTATTCAGGGTTCTCGAATCTCATTAGAATCAATGCAGTAACATTTTACTCAAACCTATGAACAGTGCTGGATAAGAAAGTTCTTCTGAGAGTCAAGAACAAACTAGTAAAAATGACAAATCCTTACTGGGTAATCCTGAGGCACAAACAGCCAGCAGCTCTTTCCTTGTGACTTCCTCCAGGAAAGGAGGCCACAATTTAGCTCCACATGTTCCTGTGATCTTTCCAGGCAGTGAACGAGCAAGTATTATTAATGAATGAAATGCTCAATCATATACAAATCTAGGAAATCAGAATGTGCAACTGACCCAAGAGGACTTGAGTGACTTATCCAATGTCTCAGACACAAAAACTGCAGAAACTGCAGTGGGCACTGCAGAAACTGCAGCTGCTACTACTCCATGTAAGACTGTGCAGTAATATTCTCATTTCAATCTGTGGCACTTCTTTCCCGTCTTCTTGTGGAAACTTGCTGCAAAGTCTCACCCTTCTGCTTTCCCAGTGTATAGGGGTATGGTGGCTTTGAACTGTGATTGGTTTGCATTAGCTTTGGGGCATGTTTCTCCATGTGTTGCTCTTTGCCAATAGGGAGTACGGACAGTCAGCTTGCAGACCACCTGCATTTTGGTCACAGTGATTGAGTTTGGCAGTAGAGTGTCCCTGCTTCTATTATCCAATTTGCTTTCAATATGCCATGCCCAGAAGACATACATAAACTAGTTAGCACAGAAGGCCCGGTCACACTCCACTTACATATATGCCTTTAGACTCACTAACCACCTGCTTTTGGAAGTAGCTCAAAACCAATTTCTCTTCTGTTCATACTAATAATTCATGAGCGAGGAGAAAAAGATACATACTATAATTCCTTCCTTTTTGAAGTCAGTGCACAACTCAAAGTGTTTTCTCAAGAGAATTTAGCCCATTTCCTATTTCCATGATGGAAATGTGTGAAGGATGAAGAAATTGTGGAGAGCTGATGATAAAGAACAGAGAAACCTAACTTCTTTTTTTCTTCGTACTATGTCCAGGCCAAAATTGTATGATAGCTCCATCAAGCTTCATTTGAGAAGAAAAAGAAATCTATATGCTGAGCCAGTCAGTATTTGGTAATTATAAAACAACATGTTAGAAGAGATTAAAAAGAACACAGAAAGTGTATTTCATCAAAAAATAGCCTTTCTTATAAACTGTCATCAAACTCAGAGACAGAAGCAGGGAATGGTGTAACCAGGAGTCATAGCCACTTGGCAAAACCTGTAATAAGAACATACTGGCCCAGGGCTGGAGAGATGGCTTAGTGGTTAAGAGCATTGCCTGCTCTTCCAAAGCAACCACCAACCAGCAACCACCTGGTGGCTCACAACCATCTGTAATGAGGTCTGGTGCCCTCTTCTGGCATACAGGTATACACGCAGACAGAATATTGTATACATAATAAATAGATATTTAAAAAAAAAAGAACACATTGGCCTAATAGAAATCAGAACAGTGGTGAAGGCGCAAGTATAAAGAGGAAGAGAGAGATGCTAGTTTTTTCCCTACCTTTCTTCCTTTCATCCCCTAGATCCACCAGTAAGTACTTCCCACTGGCTTAAGAAAGTGAAAATGAAAAAAAATAATAAAAAAAGAAGACAGGAAATGAAATTTGCTCAGAAATGAAATTTCTTTCTTAGATGATTATCAAGGAAGGAATTATGTGGACATGAGTGCAAATAGAAATGTGAATGTCATATGGATTTATCTGTAGATTTCATGAAAGGTGAAAGTTTATTGTAGGTTATGAGTCCTACTTCATCATTTTCTGGTTCTCTGGTTTTAGCTGAATAAGATCTTTTTGAGTCTCAGTACCAGAATTTGTAAAATTAGGATAATACTTTCAGCCATGTTTGTCGGAATTGAGGTAATTCCTTTTCTGTTCTAACGATTTATTTAACTGTGGACCACATGCATCAAATGCCCTCAGAGAGCAGAAGAGTAAAGTAAGCAATCAAGCGGGTGCTGGAAACCAGATATGAGTTATCTGTAAGAGCAGGCAATTCTTTTAACTGCAGAGTCCTTTCCCCAGCCCTGAGAATGGATTCTTTTGAGGTAGTTTAGTACAGTAACTCACAAAGAAAACTGATGTCTGTGTGAGCAGACTAGGCTCCACTGATTGTGTGTCTGACACTGATGCGCGCCAGAGATCCTCTAATTTTAGTTGAAGATACAAGTCGGTCATCAGTTGCAGTTGCCTTTCTGCTTCACTTTCTCCCCAAGTATTTGTTTTAAGCTCTGTATTCAAGATAAGTTGGGAAGGGGTGGACCATGGTCACTAAGATGTCTCAGCACTTTTGAAATGTTTATACTTTGCCAAAGCCAGTGTTAAATGTTCCATTTTTCTTAGTGGGTTGGCCTTTGATGTGGAGCCTTATAACAATTTCTGTGAAAGGTGCCACTTGGATACCAATTATGTTGTCACTCCTGTTATTACTTTGCAAGAAGGAGTCAATTTGCCTTTGTCTGCCCTAGAAAGGCATGCCAACCAGGTCAAGAGGGTCACTGCTTTGTTACTTTGTCTGAAAAATGTGGGATGAACATGCTTGCAATGGAAAACAATGAATGCTTCTAATTCAAGCATCTCATTTTCTTGGGGTTTCTGTACTTGGTGAGGATCATGCTACTTGTTCTTTAAAGAATGGCTTTTAGCTTCCAAAGGACTAGGCAGCCTGTCTTCTATACAGAAAGGTACATTAAATGAGAACAGTATCAAGATTTATTCATCTGTAGTCTGGGTATCCAGTGCTTCGGAAAGTGGGCAGGGGGAAGCCAAGCTGATTTTGGTATTTTGTAGCAAGTTATTGGCCCCAGAATAATAAATGAATAGAAAATGTTACCATAATGGAGAAGAGCAAAATTGCTTTCTGCTGTTCAGTTGTCATTACTGAGATAATCCTATAGTTTAAACACTTTACTCTGGCTTATATCGTTATGTACATTTAAGTCAAATGCCCCCTTTTTTATTCCCAACATAACATTTTAAGAGGACCATTTTGGGCAGATATTTTCCAAAAAGCTCATTTCTAAATTATAATAGCCTTCAATTTAGAAAGTGCACTTCTAGAATGAGAAAGAAATGTATAAAGGTCCCAAAGTCAAGTGTGAACTCTCTTAGATGGCCTAAGTTTAGAATCTAGAATCTTAGAAAAGCTTTCTGTGTTAGAATTTATGTTCTATAAAGATGTATAAGACCTTATTGCAAATTCAAAGCTCTTATGTATTTCTTTCCTTTTGTTTTTCTTATCATGAAGGAACCATTATGTTGTCACAGGCTTGGATTTAGGAATCCCTACACCTTATACAGCATTAGATTTTGCTAGAATCAGACTCAGATGCTGAGAATTCTATTCACTTTACTGGTCCATGAAGCATCTTTGGGGAGGTGAACTTATGAAGATTTTGGAGAGTCTTCTATTTTTTCCACAAGTGATTTGATCAGTGAACTAATCTTTATGAAAGTCCAATACCCTAATTTTCACTAGGAAAAAAAAACGTACTTTTAAAATGTAACTTGTTGTTTCAAGCAAACAGAAAAAACTTTCTCTAAAATTCATGACATACTCAGGCACCAAGTAATTTTCTACAGCTACAAGAAAACTGAAATATCTCCTTCAGTCCTATTAGACCAACATGAATTAAAACTGGATATAAACAACAGAAAGCTTACAAATTCCTAGAAACTGAACAACTCTCTACAGAATAAAAAAATTGAGTTAAGACATAAAATAAGAAATAAATTACAGACGTTATAGAGCTAAATAAAAACAAATACACAACATACCCAAACTTATGATATCTAATAAAGGTTGTCCTAAGAGGCAAGTTAAAAGAACTGAGTAATTATGGAAAAACTGGACTGATTTCAACTAGCAACTTAACACCACACCTGAACCAAAAAATATCATTCTCAAATAGAGGTAGATAGCATGAAATAAATTCAGATCTGGAATCAATATATGAGGGACAAAAGGATAATACAAAGACAGTGAGCCGGGCGGTGGTGGTGCATACCTTTAATCCCAGCACTCGGGAGGCAAAGGCAGGCGGATCTCTGTGAGTTCAAGATCACCCTGGTCTACAAGAGCTAGTTCCAGGACAGGCTCCAAAACCACAGAGAAACCCTGTCTCGAAAAAAACCAAAACCAAAACAAAACAAAACAAAACAAACAAACAAAAAAGACAGTGAAAAAGAGTTGGTTCTTTAAGAAAATCAATACAACAAACAAACGTAACTAAAAGATAGAGAGAGAATATCCAAATTAAGAAAATCTGAAATGAAAAGGGGGACATAACAGATATCAGACAAGGAAATACAAAGAACAATAAAAAACATACTTTTTAAAAATCCCCTTATTGGAACTCTAAAAGAAAAGTATTTTCCCTAGAGGTACTACTTACCAAAGTTTAACCAAGATCAGATAAACAATTTAAACATACTCAAATCTCCAAGTGAAATAAGGCAGTAATTAAAAGTCCTTCAATCAGAAAAAGCCCAGGGTCAGTTCATTTTAGCACAGAATTCTCCCAAATTTTCAAAGAAGAATTGACAATATTTCTCAAATTATTCTACAAAACAGAAAAAAAGCAACATGGCCCAATTTATTTTGTGAGGCTACCATGAACCTAATAACCAAACCACACAAAGACCAAAGGAAGAACGAGAATTAATGACCAATTGGCCTTATGTATGTTAGATGAAAAATAATAAGATGATTGTAAACCAAAGTCAGGAGCACATCAAAAGATCATCCACCATAACAGGAGGTTTAATCCCAGAAAGACAGGGATGTTTCAGTATAAGAAAATCAATAAAAGTAATCAACTATAAAAATAAAATGAAAGAAAAATAGGCTCTCAGAAAAGTCCTGGTTAGAAAGACTTTATGTAACTCTCCAACCACCCTTAATATTTCTGCATTGTGTTAGTGGCCATCATGGCTTACCCATATCTGATTATCCAAGGCCTAATCTTATAAACATATTAGAGTTAACTGTGTATACTGTGATTTTTCAACCTAAGCTAAATATACTTTGACCTCATGAAGCTTGGAGTTGAACTGGCAGGCTTTTATTCTGACATTGCTAGGGACTGAATCATAAAAATATAACTACATTTTTTAAATTATGGGATTAGAGAGATGACTGAGCAATTAAGAATACTTGTTGCTCTTCCTGAGGACATGGGTTTAGTTCCTAGTACCCACATGGTGACTCACTAGTACCTGTAAGTCTAGGAGGTCTGACATGCTCTTATGATCCTAGGCCCTTGCCAACATGTGGTGCACATACATACATTCAGAGGCACATATAACAAAGATATTTTTGAAAAATAGTAATGATGAAGATGCTGCACTGGCTAGTCGTTACTCAGTGCACATAAAATCAGAAAAAGGAAATTTGATTTGAAAGAATATTTAGACTAAACAAGTATTATAATGAATTATAACAATTTAAATTTATATTAGCATTTTAAAAATATTTCACTTTTACTGAGTTTTTGAAGAATATCCTGCCTGCGGAAAACACTGGCTCTGTGGCCTTCAGTGCAAATGGTATTCTAAAAAGAATTGATCCATCCATCCCATCTGAAACATTAAGTGCTGTAGGAAAAGTTACTGATTTTCATTCTGAGTAGGCCTCCCCAGCAAGGTGCACACCGTCTACTAAAGATAAAGCTGTTCCTGTCTCATGTGTTGATGCAGAACCTTTCTAGGCAGCACAGGCTTATTCTTCTCATTCTCCCCTTGCATGTACTGCAAATGGCTGAAATAGTATTTTCCTCATTACAGCTAGTCACTACAAGCTAGAGGAGAATAAAACTTCTTTTACAGTCTTTCTTTCCGATGGGATATGCATTATTTTAACAGGCTGCTTAATTATCTTGTGGCAGCTGTAGGCCCACCTTTAAAGTCAGTGGTTTGTAAAGTCAATAGTTCAGCACCTGAATAAGCATGGAACCAGGCGGCAAACATCCCGGGCTCAGTCTGTAATGTAGCACTATCTTTATTGCCTGAGAAACAACTTCCTCCATGGCCTCTTTATGGGGTTCATAGAGAAAATAATTGCCTGTTGGAAATCTGCTGGAATTAGCAGCAGAATCTAAAGATCTATTAAAAGATTAAAGTCTCAGGAGTCAGCAGCTGCTAGTGATCAGACGTGTTTATAAAACTCTGTACGGTCTGGGACTTGGTTACCACAGAAATGACCACTCCTTTAAAAGTAGATTAAAAAAATTTCATGATTTTGTTCTTTATAAGAATACTTTTCCTAGCCAGGCAGTGGTGGTGCACACCTTTAATCCCAGTACTCGAGAGACAGAGAGATAGAGGCTAGCCTGGTCTACAAGAGCAAGTTCTGGGACAGACACCAAAGCTAAGCTATAGAGAAACCTTGTTTCGAAAAAAAAAAAAGAACACTTTTCCTATAAACAATGAAAATTGTGTGTGTGTTTCACTAAAATTGAGTTTAATCAGCTTTTTATTTGTTTAAATTAATTTTATTTATGTGTGTCTGCATGAATGTAAGTTCAGGATGGCGCTGACCACTGTAAGAGGGCATCAGATCCTCTGGAACTTGAGTTACAGGTGGTCGTGTGTGGGGGCTGAGAATTTAACCTGAGTCCTTTGCAAGAGCAGTAAATGATGTGGGAAGACCCTCTGTATGTGTGACTATGCCTTACTGCCATTGTTTAACAAAAAAGCTGAGTTGGCCAATACCTAGGCAGAATAGAGCCAGGCAGAAATCCCGGCAAATATACAGGGAAAAAGAAGGCAGAGTCAGGAAGATACCAGCAGCTGCTGGGGAAACAAAATGTGAGGTAACAAGCCACAGGCATCATGGTAAAATACAGAATAATAGAAATGGGTTAGAGTTGTAAGATTTAGTTAATAATAAGCCTAAGCTAATAGGCCAAACAACTATCATTAATATTAAGCCTCCTTCCATATGATTATTTCATAAGTGGCTGTAGGGAATGGCAGGTGGAAGAGAAACCTCCAGATACAAGTAAGTACTCTCTACCACTGGGATATCTAAACAGGATTATATGAACATAACATCTGCTTGTTTTCTTAGCTTTAGTTAAAAATAATAACATGAGTGAGGTGATATGAAGTGGTATGGAGCTATAATTCTAGTGATTAAGAGAATAAGGCTGAGGCCAGGATAGACTTTGTATGATTTCTTGCCTATGGTTAGCAATATAGCAAGATGCTTTCTCAACACCCTAAACAAAAAAAAATACAGTAATGAAATCATTTTACTAGGGCTGCACTACAATACCTATCTAGACTGAGTGGTTTAATGCACAGAAATTACTTTTTTACAGTTCTAGATGCTAGAATTCCAGGATCAGGGTGCTGGAAGCATTGACCTCTCTCCTTGGAGTCATATGGCTTGTCTCTTATATGTTCCAGAAGGCTTCTCTGTTTAAATTTGCTCGTCTCTTCTTACAACACTTGGACACAGAATCAGAGAGTCACTTCATTTTCACAGCCTCCAAATGCTCTCCTGACATACTGGGGTAAGGTCTTCAGTGCAGAAATGTGGTGGTTATTGGGGTGAGGGGTGGGAATATCTAGTCACCCCATAACAGCAATGCAGAATACACAGATGAACACTGACTCTCCACAAAGCCTTTTCAGGGCATTATTTCTGTGAACTAAAGGTCATATACTTTTAGCAATCATAACAAGAAATTATGCCATTTTCCATGCCTTGCCTCAGAAAGCCAATTTGCAGATTTGCAGCTTAATGTAATCTGTGTCTGACACACATGTCTTTGAAGCTGCGTCTGTGTCTTTTTTTTTCTTCAGTTTGGCTCCTAGGAAAGCCGTGGAGTTGCTGCTGGCTTTTAGTCAAAGCTTTTCCTGATTAACTCTGCCTGTATTGATGGCTTTTGATTGTTTTGCTGTGTGCGATGTAGGGGTTTTGTATATAAACAAGCATTGTGACTAAATTTTTATAGAGCTGCCAGGTCCTGAGCTACCAGAAAAAGCAGGAGCCCAAATACTTTATCACATGCCCCACAGAAGGACACTTTTTCCTCAAAATCTGTACTCTCACTCTCTAGACATATAGAATAGTAACATGCTTAAAAAAACACACAAAATAACTCGGTTTTATCTACTGCATAAAGAAATCTTCTGTTAAAAAAAAACAGTAAAATGCATATATGTCCTCTAAATGCCTAAGATTTCCCAGCTTCCTAGATGAGATAAAATAGACTCACTGGGATGATAATTGGGCTTTTTGTTTGTTTGTTTTTTCTAAAGGGGTTTGTTGTTTTATTATTCAAACAGAGTTAGCTCTGCTGTTCACCTGCGAGAATCCTCTAATTCAACAAATAGGTCCTTAAGATGGCTAGAGAAGTGAAAAATCCTGTAGGTTCAAAGAAAACTTGAAGATGATTCAAAACTCTTCAGAGAAGTTTGCACATAAACATAACTGGACCAAAATGAAACATATTAGATCTGCAATGGATCTGGAGTTAGTGGAACCTGATACTAAAAATCTGTTCAAACCAAGCAGGAAGGAAATTTCTCTTTGGAGTATTGCTCAGTTGGTTTAATTTGATACTCATCGTTGCTCAAAAGAAGAGAGATGGAAAACAAGTCCTAGTGAAGTGCAAACTTCAAGGGTCAATTTTAAGGACAAAATACAAAAAATTCATTAGAATGGTTGGAAATTTCATAGGGAAATGTCCAGTTTAACACAACTTGGGCTCTACAGTTTTTGTTTGTTTGTTTGTTTTTCCCCAGGACCAATAGAAAGGTAAGAGGCAGATGACACAAGCATACACACAGCCCCACGTAACCCATACAGCTCTACTTGGATGGCAGTCAAGTGTCTTTGTTCATCTTCTTCCTCATATATGACTTGAGGGTAAGATTCATAGCTGCTATTCCTGAGTCTTGAAAATTCCCCCTTGCTCCTTAGACTCAGAGCTTAAAATCTGCTGTTTTACTTTCTGTCAACTCTGTTTTAGCCACCCCTCTCCCAACCGAATGGAAGTGTGACCATATTCTTCAAGAATCCTATCACCAAAGAAGAGGTGCATACCTTTGTAAAGAATTATTAAAAATGTGGACTCTTGTGTAGTTACTTACTTGTCATTGAAACCTTCCCTCCAGGAAGGAGCAGGAAGGCTCTGAAGAATGTAAGCTAGAAACAAAATTCAGAAAGCCACAGAATTGACAGGTTCATGGCAGTGGTAAACAAATGCAGGAGTGGCTATGTGAGGACCTGCTGAGCTGTCTCCAAGTTAGGTTGGAGTAACCTGGATGCAGCTGCAGTGTGTAACCCCTGAGGCACGTGTGGGCTTTCCAGTAATACAACCGGCTTTGAATCACTCATGTTCCAGTAACCACTCTTCTATGACCATGTAAGGGACTCCTATGGAATCATGGGATCACAAAGCTACACATGAGAAGAATCACTGCATTGTGATATTGGCATCCTAGTGTGATTAATAAGTGTTTAATAGCATCGCAGGAAAAGCACACAATCCTTGATGAAGGTGATTTTCCCCCATCATTAGTTAATCTAACTCCTCACATTACTATGTTATGGCATATTTTCTGTGAAGTATAGATGGGAAATATAACCAAGATGGATGTTGTGTAGTACTGGGTTATTATGGGTAACCAGGAAATTACACTTCTTCTAAACCTTTAGTGTAAAGATATATTAGATGCTCAAAGTTTTCATGAATGAACAAATAATAAATTAGTCAATTAGTTGGTATCTTTAAGACTGTCAAGGCCTCAGGTGCTTGGGAACCTCATCACTGTTTGAAACTTTCTATAAAAAAACGACAAACATGTTTCACATAAACTTTTGGTATGAAAAGTTCCATCTCAAATTTTTTGGGGTATAATTTCCTATGATTCCATTGTTGAGACCTGACTGCATTTTCTCTTCTTTTTCTGACTATAATTGCTCATTTCAGTGCCTTGTACTTTACAGAGAGACTTGGGCTCTCTTTGCAACTGAAACTGCTCTGTCTGGGTTTTGCTGAGAATGCTGTTTTATATTCCTCAAGATTGCATTGGAATGATCCAAAAAAGAGCCATGTGCAATTATGTGCAGTATAGGTAACTTGGCACGATGACAACGGAGCCATTGTTCTACTGTCCAGATTTAGCTACTTTTGCTGGGGTTCAGCTCTCCTATACTTTTCTCTGGTGCATACACGGCCAGGCTGTAAGTAAGGGCGCTTTAATGAGGGTCTACTTTTGCTACGGGTACCTGTGTTAGGTGCACTAGTCATTTCTATGCTCCCCATTCTCGGGAGAGATTTTCTCAGGCAGCCAAACTAGAAGGGGGTCTTCCTTCTCATTAATGTCAATGCTGCCTTTGGCAAATATTTCTTCTTTCCTGGTAGGGTTGAAGGTAGAGACTGTCACTCATACTTTCACTGCAGTAAGAAAGATTTTTCCAGGCTTTCAGAAGTCTAATAAACTGATATCTTTGGAATGTTTCTTAGAATGTTGGCTTCTTTTTGTTATTGAGTTTTCTTTGGTTTCTAGGAATAGAAAATCCATAGACAAAGAGGAAAACCCTGGGGGTAATGAATTCAAATAATTTGAAAGTACTATTATATGTTTCTTATTTGAGTTTTTTTTTACTTTATGGGCTTATAAATTAGTTTTCATTTTAAATTACTCATCTAATGTCTGTGTTCCTACACAATTAATTGATTTCATTTTATTGACCAATAACTTGTTTAATTTGTGAAAGAACATTTTCATTAAGTTAAATATAATTAGCTTATCATAATGTCACCTTTGTGTTTGTGTTTATCTGTTTCTCCCTGTGTGTTTGTAAGTACGCATATGAGACAGAGAGAGAAAGAGGGAGGGAGAAAAGAACACAGAGAGAGACAGGAGGGGGAGAAGGAGAGAAAGAGAATTTGGAGGCCAGATATTAACCCCATCTATTTTGGATAGGGTTATTCACCTTGTTTTTTGAGATAGAAACATTCATTGGCCTGGAATTTTCCTGATTAGAGTAGGCTGCATGGTTAATTATCTCCAGGGATCTCTCTGTCTTGCCTTCTAGGTCTGAGATTACATGCATGTGCTATCGTGCAGAACATTTTCACTTCAGTTAAAGGGATCAAATTCAAGCCCCCATGCTTGCATGGCAAGCACTTTGCTGATTGAGCCATCTCCTCAGACATTTCCTATATTTTTTTGATCTAGGAAAAAACTATACCAATTATAAATCTCAACAGTGGTTATAAATTATAAAACTCTTACATTTTAAAAGTCAAGTAATACAGACATTAGAACCCAACACTGCTTCCCAAAAACTTACCAAAAGTTTGATATGAATTTGTTCAAGCCCATGTCAAACTAGCAGTTTGCAGGAAATACTTATACAAGAAAATATGTGATGGCTACAGAAATAAAACCAGCAAAATCCCAAATTTATTTATTCAACAAAAACACAGTACAGAAATACTCAAAGAAACAGAAACAAGATCTATAAATTTATACTAAAGACATTAATGACCTTTGCCTTGGCAGAATCTTTAAGAAAAACGATTGTAAATATTGCCCAATTTCTTCATTTGACTGGTGAGGTAATGGAGTCATAGAGGCTATGACTTGACCAAAGGCAGGTAGACCCAGGCCCCACCACTGTCAGTTCTTTTGCAACCTGAGTCCACACATTTTATGAACAGAGAATATGGTGCAGGCCACATGGAGTGCATGATTCCATCTGATATTACATAAATAAATAGTATTCATTTATATTAAATGTTACAAGTTTTTTTAATTGGCAGTATGTAGTAGCTGGAATATCCTGTCATGTTCAACACTGAGAATAGGAATACAAATGAAATGGAAATATGATGGTATCTCTCATTCCTTCCCTCACAGGCTGTATTAACTCTTTCTATGTGCAACATTAGTTGAGGAGATCCACATAAAGCCAATATTGCCTTTGAACTTAACTTTCAGCAAGTCATAAACTATACAACCCAAACCAAAATAGCCTTCTTAGCCAACTCTCTTCCTCATATGCGAGAATTAATGTAGAACTTCCTTATACTGTTCACCTAAATATTTGAAATTTTATTTTGTAACTCCAGATGTTAAAAGACAAACTTTCTTTGCATGTAACTGAACTGAGATTAAAATATACCTTTTATGAATGACGTCATTTCTTCAGCTTTTTTTGATGGTAAGCCACAAGAGGACATTGACCTTGGAAAGTAAACTTGATGAAGGAAAAATATGACATGGAAATATTTTCTTATATTTATGCACTTATATTTACCTATGAGAATGAGATGGAAGAATCAGAATACAAATCAAGAAATGAAGGGCATATTTTAAGGAATACATTGTAATATGTATAGTTAATGTGCAAACATTTCTATCACCTTTATTCCATTATTGTCCTCTTTTTTCTCTTTTAGTGATGAAGATTGACTTTAGTGCCTCATTCATGCTGGGTTAGGGGTCCATCAGCTGGACTGCAGGCCTTTCTCAGTATTGCCATTTTATACTATTTAAAGCTGGCGTGATGTCCATGATTGTATTCTCACCATATATTTAAAGACAGTAATACCTGCAGAAAGGAGGCTTCTTAGAAAGTTTGTTCTTTTCATAAGTCATATTATAAAAGAAATTGACTATTAGATATATAAAATGGAGATTTTGGGTTCTAGGCATCCTATAATCAGTTCTTCTCTACCTTTTGATGGGTTGTGATTTTTCTGTAATGGTTGCAATCTACCCCAAAGAGAGGATTCTCTGACGGGGATTGAGAGCTACACTTATCCACAGATATAAGATAGGTATTTAGGATGCAGTTAGTAACCATTCTTGTTTAGAATAATGGTGGTAGAAAGTTCTCCTCTAATATCCATGACCTCACTAGCCCTGGGAAATTGAGCAGATTTCCTTCAACAGGCATGATTTTCCTCCTGTTGAGTGGGCCTTAGGTCCAATTTGACTTCTGTTTCTTACTGCCAAGATATGAGTGCCACCACTGCACCTTTGTGAATATCTTGTCATACTGGTCACTGCTGAGGTTTATAGGTATCACAATTCTGTAGGGCTGCTAGCTGCTTCCTTAGAAGCTTGTGTAGCTCCTGGCACTATGAAAGGCAGTGTGCAGAGGGGAAATTTTTAGTTTAGACCCAGTCTAGTACTCTAAGTCCTGTGTTCAAAGTCATGATTTCTTAAGCAATACAGACTTACATTCAACCTTCTAGAGTCAGCCAAGGGCAACAGCAATAGTCTATATTGGGAGTCTCTTAAACTTCTCTGAACAAAAACTATAAAGACTGTTTTATTTTTTTATGTCTAGCACTAAGTTTTTGTTATATAGTCATTGGTTCTAGTGGGGAGCATTGTCAACCCAAGTGATTTAAAATATATGTAAATGTGTGATATGTATTAATATATTATATATAATATATGTGATACATAGTATATGTGTATATATTTATACATAATTTAGGTAAATAAAAATAATGGATTCCTTATGTCTTTTTCAAATATCCTTATTGATATTTTTCCTTCCTTCTCCCTTCCTCTTTATGTATTGAGTTCCTTCTCTCCTACTCAGTTGAATCCTCCAATTTTTCCATTTTTACTTTTTTATAACTTGTACTCTGTTATTCACTTTTCTAACATCTCCTTCTCCCATCGTATACTTTTATTTTCCTGATTTCAGTGGTTATTACAGGTGAAATAAATCTAAAAATGTGGAACTAGGAATGACAGATGAGAACATGCTTCATTTGTTTCTCTGGGTCAGGGTTAACTCAACATAATATTTTCCATTTTCATCCATTAACCTACACATTTCATGATTTTACTTTTTCTTATAGATGAACAATATTTCATTTTGTATATTTTCCACATTTTCTTTACACACTCATCAACTGAAAGACATTTAATTTGGTTCTATTTTCTATTATGAGCAGAGTGACCATAAAAATGACTGGGAAGCTTCACTGGCATAGGATATCAAGTCAATTGGTCACATTCAAAAAAATTAAGAAACATAGAAAAGGGGGGGCAAAGATTATAAGAGTCAACAGACCAGGAAGTCCACTGTGAGACTGTGTCTCTTAGAAATGATAAGGAAGCTACATCCATGATGCCTACAACAATATCGTTGCCTAAACAAGACCTGAAGAATGACAATATCAATAGACATGCTATCATGGGAATGGGGTGCCCCAAGGGGTTCAGTTTTAGTTACAGAACTGTTGAGAGAGGGAGAATTAGTTATCTCCAGGGATGAAATCCTTACTTAGTTTTCCAGTTCTAAGTAGTCCTCTCTGAAATCATATACATTTAAGAAAAAAACAAGCTGACTCAATAGGTTGTATTTATATCT
Source organism: Neodon shergylaensis (assembly GCA_025134845.1). Taxonomy (NCBI): domain Eukaryota; kingdom Metazoa; phylum Chordata; class Mammalia; order Rodentia; family Cricetidae; genus Neodon; species Neodon shergylaensis. The sequence goes on along the minus strand of JABTXL010008037.1, from coordinate 9,627,432 downwards.
ATGCACTTATACATACCTATAATAATAACAATTGAAGAAATTGTTATTTTGAGGCCAGGATTTTAAGAGGGAGAAGGTACATGAAAAATGTGGGTGGGAGAAGAGAAAGGGAAATGATATAATTGCATTTTAATCTGAAATGTATAATCTGAAGTCTTCTTGGGGCCACACATAATGACTCCACCTGGTTGTTATGACATCATGATGTTGATAGTGCTAATTTAAGACTGGTTTGGGGTACCAGCTACTGAAAATGGTTTCAACTTAGCTGAAATGGTACACTCTCTTACAACATTATGGCCAGAACTTCAAATAAGAACTTCAGAAAAACCCTACAGAGTACTCAGAAACTATTTGCAATTATACCAGACAGCAATATTGAAAATTTACTATTATTTTACTTTTACAGGATCCTATAGAAAGAACATTTTCCCCCATGACAACTGGAAGTAATTCTGGAAGACGATGCCCCCATTTCCCAACAAAGTTTGACCTCAAGGTTAAGGACATCAATTAGGGGTTGATTATAACTGGTATAGGGTGGGGGATGAGGTAGAAATTATGCAGCAAAACATAAACAGGCTACAATCCATAGCACTAGAGAATCTAGGTCACAAGGCAGACCCTAAGAGAGATGCATGGTTCGCCCTATGAAAGGGAAATAGATACGATCTTCTGAGTAAACTGGGGGCAAAGAGGAGGGTAGGGGACAAAGGATGAGAACATGAGGAAACAGAATGGTCGAGTTGGGGGAAGGACTGT
>JABTXL010008037.1:9604886-9626660 GCA_025134845.1 Neodon shergylaensis | reverse complement strand
ATCATAGCTAATCGCTGATGACAGCTTCAGGGGTCCAGTCAAAGAGAGGGATGAGGGATTATTTGAGTAATGGGGAAAAAGGTCAGGACCATGACAGGAAAACCCTCAGAGACAACTGACCCAAGCTTGTGGGACCTCTCTGACTCTGGGCTGACAGCTGGGGAGCCTGCATGGGACCAAACTAGGCCTTCTGCATGTGGGTGACAGTTGTGTGGCTTAATCTGTTTGTGTGGCCCCTGACAGTGGGACCAAGATCTATCCCTGGTGCATGAGTTGGCTTTGGGGGCCCATTCCTTATGGTAGGATGCTTTGTTCAGCCTTGATGCATGGGGAAGGGCTTGATCCTGCCTCAACTTGGTAAGCCAAGCTTTGTTGACTCCCCAGAGGAGGCTTTACCCTTTGTGGAGAGTGGATTGGGTGGAGGGGAAGTAGAAGGGGTGGAAGAAATGGAGGGAGGGGGAACTGTTGTTGATATGTAAAATAAATAAAACATTTTTAAAAAGGAGAAAAAGAGACAGTTACTCATCTGGGGAGCAGGTTCAGCAGTAGAAAGTAACATTTTCTCACTGCATATGATCATGATGACATTGGCTGTGGTCATTGCTGAGAGGAAAGCTACTGTTTACAACAGTTATCTTGGGTGCCTATCAGTTAGCAAGTACAAATTTAATCACCATACAGAAAGTTATGGTCAGTAATTGCAGAGAGCACATAGTTCAGACACAAAAACTGAATGTAGCAAGAGATTCAGCTGACGTGCATCACTGCTGTGTCTGTCAGCAGATTTCATGGGACAAGAATAACCCTGGAATTGATAGCCCTAAGCATGAAGCCAGTAAGTGCATGGTCAGAATAGGGAGCCACCTGTCTATCATTTCCTGCTAGAGAAACTAAAAGCTTTGAAGCTTCAATTGTCTGCTTGATATTCTCAGCTATATCCCTTATCAATACTTAGGAGGTCTTAAGTAAAGAGATAATAGGTTATCTGCTCCTGCAGAGCTCAGTGCTATAATTACTTCCCATATTCTCAACACACTAGAGACATCACCCCCTGGTGCACAGTGGGCACCACAAATGTGATTTGAAGAGTGAAGAGAAGTTGCTCACAGACCACAAAGCTCAGTGATTTTTGCTGAAGTTCTTAGTATTGCAAGAAGGAGAAAATTCTAAGGTAAAGACAGGGCTGGTGGATGTTAAACCCTTGCTAAACACCAGCAAAGACAAGACCCTTTTATTCTTTACTGTTTGAATAATCAATTTTCATGATTTCTTAATTTTAGAATCCTTATTATAAAAAATATAAATAAAAAACAAGCAAAAATAACCCAGACCTAAACTCTTTACTTTTTGTTCAATGATTTTGCATTTATCTTTATTCCTTATCGGATCTGTTGCCACTTTAGCAATGTCTTTCTTGTCTCTATTTTTCTTGATTGAGTCCAGAGAACAGGATGATCAATGAATAGATCCCCAATAAAAGTTGAAGAAATACTGAATCAATAGATGTGTGAATCCCAAGAGAAACACAAGAAACATGAAGATTGTAGTTCCTCAGCTACCAATTCCAAACACTTAAGTTGATTAAATGCTAGATGAATATTTCAGATATTTACTGTTAAAAATGATCTGTAACTTCAGAGAAGAAAAAGCTTAGTAGATGAATTTAACTCGGGCCTCAGAGAGAAAACTGAAGAAAACCAGTACAGTTGAGAAAACTCAGCAATGTGGTTGAGAAAGTGAAAAACATGGGAAAAAAAGCTTAGGAAGGAAATGGGACTTTTAAAAGAATATATTGAGGAAATGGTGGATTCAGACATTAAAAATTGTATTTAACCCAGAGATCCCTGCACATCTATATTTATGGATATTTATTCAGCATCACTAGGTAAAATACTCAGTCTAGATGTCCAATAGCAAATTGAAGCATAAAGGAAATCCAGTGTGTGTATGGACGGTGACATTCTATACAGAAAAATAAAACTTTGGAGGGTGGTGGTGGCACATGCCTTTAATCCCAGCACTTGGGAGGTGGAAGCAAGAAGATTTCCGTGAGTTTAAAGCCAGCCTGGTCTACAAGAGCTAGTTTCAGGACAGGAACCAAAGCTACACAGAGAAACTCTTTCTCAAAAAACAAACAAACACACAAACAAAAAACCAAAAAATAAAAAAATAAATAAAATAAATGAAGAAAACCTTGACATTAGCTGGAAATTGAGTGAAACTCAAATCATAATGTTATATAAAATAAACCAGCTCATAAAGACAAATCCTGCTTTTTCCCCCATAAGCAGAAAATAGATCTCTCTCTCTCTCTCTCTCTCTCTGTATGTGTGTGTGTGTGAGCATGTGCACACATGTGTGTTGACAAGAAATTAAAAAGGGAGACCTTTAAAGGGTCCAGACCACCCCCAGCCCCTGCTTTGGCAGCCATGACAGGCTGCAGAAAAGACCCAACAAAATGTAGGCCCCATGTCTCAGCAGGATGTGCTGAGTCTCCAGCCTTGCCCTACCTTTCCCTAATTACTGGGAAGAAACTGCCAAATATACCTTTATGGTAAGGAACCACTCAGAAGTTAGCTGGCAGGCTCTGGAGGTGCTTACTGATAATGATGGAATATAGTAAACACCACCGGATGACCACCGTGTAAGACCTTTCTGGAGCTGCAGCTAGCTAATTGGGCTCAGGACAGGTACCCTCAGCCCGGAGATGCACCAATCTTGAGACTGTTATGCAGACCTCCAGACTCTTACTCCACCCCCAATAAATACCCTGTCCCGTTGTGGCCTGGGGTCTTTCACACTGTACCTGCTGTGTAAGAAGAATGAAGGACCCTAGTTAACTTGTAATTAAAAAGACTCTTTGCTTTTGCATTGGATCTGGGTCTTGGTGGTCTTTGGAGTATAGACTCTGAGCACAACACCATGAAAGAGGAGGAAGATATCTTAACGGAAGAAGGAGGGAGAAAAGAAGGCAAGAGACTACATTTGACATGAACGCAGATGTGGGTCTATTTGGGGTTAACAAGAATGAATGGGAACTGAAGAGGGCAAAGATGGAGGGGGATGGGGTAGAAAAAAGCATAGTGACACAGGTGTGTGAAAAAGACATAATAAATCCAGTCACTTTTTTACTACCGTAACATTGATTTAAACTGGATTTTAAGTTAAAATATTATTGGAGATAAAAAAAGGTTTCTACATAAAGACAAGAGCTTGATTTTACCAAGGAAAATATAATTTAAGATTTCTATGTACCCAATAAAAATCCCTGATACAGACCTCATCAGCTTTTCCCACGATTGACAGATCATGCAGACAAAAGCACTAGTGAGGATAGAAAAGCTGTAGAAAGCACAGAAATCTTGATATAATGAACACACACATTTCTTTTTCAGTCTTCATTTTATTAATATTAAAGAGATGGAAAGATTAACTACTGATTTGATTGTAATGTAACATATAAATCTATCAAATTATTACACTGTACTCTGTAAATTCTTTCAATTAAAACAATAATTTAAAAATAATTTTGATAGCAGTAATCATATGTATGAATAATATTCACAAACATCCAGAGGAGTCTTCAAATCATTGCCAAACAGTTTGAACTCAGCAAGACCTGGCTACCTGATTGAATATTCTTCAAACACAACAGATCTACTCAAATAAGAGAATCTTACACTAAACTCTAAGATGCCGTAGAATAATTTTTAATAGTTCCCCATGCAAAATGTTACTGTCCAAATTCAGAGCTAGTACGCTAAGGCTTTCATATGAAATTTGTGAAAAATAAAACCATAATACCCACTGCAGTTGAAAACCCTGAAAGCCTGTTTCCTAGTATATGTAAGAGGAGCTGTTCTTTTTACCTTTTCTCTTAGGGCAAAGACCAGGATTTTGGGCAGAAAGTGGTGTGAGTGCATTAGCACTTAAACCTCATGCACTATTAGAAAGTATTTTATTTTTTTTATTAATTTCTGTCTTGATTCATTTCTTTTCATTCAGTAAGAACTTTTCTGTTTCCAGGAATTTGTAAGTTTTCTGTTGTTATTAACGTCTAGCTTTAATGTTTGGTGGTCATATAGGGTACAAGGTGATATTTCACTTTTCTTATTTCTGCTGAGCCTTGTTTTGTGTCTGAGTTTGTGGGTCACATTTGGAGAAATTTCCTTGAAGTACTAAGAAGAACATATGTTCTTTTGTGTTTGGTTGAAATGTTTTGTAAATATCTGCTAAGTCTTTGTTTTATATCGTCCATAATCTCAAGTTTGTGTCTGTTTATTTTTGTCTACTAGAGTGAGAGGAGCAGTGGAGGTCTCCTGTTATCATTTGTGGGAATGAATATAAGCTTAAATCTGTGGTAGTGTTTCTTTTATGAACTTGGGACCTTTCATTTTGATGCACAGATGTTAGAATTGTAATGATCTCTCAATGTTCTCTTTCATTTAATTTGCTGAGTAAACAGCACCCTATCTATCTCTTCAGATTAGTTTTGGTTTGAAGTCTTTTTTGTCATATATTAAAATGGATGCACCAGCTTCCACTTTTTTGGGATTCCTGAGGATGAAACTGAGTGGATTTTCTGGTTCATATGCCTCCTCTTTGTTTCTTTTCTTTAAGTTCATTTGTCTTGACCAACTCCAATGTGAGAATTTTGTTTTAATTTATTATATGTTATTATTATTCCTCAGAACCCTGTTTGTTTTCTAATGAGAGACTGAAAGAGAGTGGTTTCAGATGGGAAAATATGTGAAGAGAAACTTGGTATAGTAGAAGCCAGAGAAACTGTAATTAAAATATATTACATAAGAAAAAATTATTTTCAAATAAAGGAAAAGAATGGATGAAATAGCAGCTTTAAACTTGGATTGGATTTTCGTGATATGAGCTAGATAAAAATAAATTGCATTCAAAAATATAGTGAGACCCAAAAAGCCAGACCCAAAAAGAGGAACATGGGATGTACTCACTCATATTTGGTTTCTAGCCATAAATAAAGGACATTGAGCCTATAATTCGGGTTCTTAGAGAAGCTAAATAAGAAGGAGAACCCAAAGAAAAACATATAGGCATCCTCCTGAACATTAACCTTCATCAGGCGATGAAAAGAGACAGAGACAGAGACAGAGACAGAGACAGAGACAGAGACCCACATTGGAGCACCGGACTGAAACCTCAAGGTCCAAAGCAGAAGGAGAGAGAGCACGAGCAAGGAACTCAGGACCACGAGGGGTGCACCCACATACTGAGACAATGGGGATGTTCTATCGGGATCTCACCAAGGCCAGCTGGCCTGGGTCTGAAAAAGCCTGGGTTAAAACTGGTCTCACTGAACATAGTGGACAATGAGGACTACTGAGACCTCAAGAACAACGGCAATGGATTTTGATCCTACTGCACGTATTGGCTTTGTGGGAGCCTAGGCAGTTTGGATGCTCACCTTACTAGACCTGGATGGAGGTGGGTGGTCCCTGGACTTCCCACAGGACAGGGAACCCTGTTTGCTCTTTGTGCTGACAAGGGAGGGGAACTTGATTGGGGGAGGGGAACTTGATTGGGGGAGGGGGAGGGAAAGGGGAGGCGGCGGTGGGGAAGAGACAGAAGTCTTTAATAAATAAATAAATAAATAAATAAATAAATAAATAAATAAAATAAATTAAAAAAAAAAAAACCCAAAAATATAGTGAGATTTTAAAGAGGATTGCAGGGAAGATTCTTTGTCCTCATTTTTAGGAGAAAAGACATCTCAAAATCATAAATTGTTGTAGGAGGAACAGGCTATGTTCCACCACCCAGCTAGCTTAACCCCTAAAATAACCACACAGAAATAAGCTCTAGCCTCTTATTGGCTAACTCTCACATCTTGATTCAACCCATTTCTAATAATCTGTATGTCACCACGAGGTCATGGCTTACCAGGAAAGATTCAGCATGTCTGACCTGGCAGCTGACTCCATGGTGGCAATCCCTGACCCTGCTTTCATCCTCCCAGAATTCAGTTCTGTCTACTCTGCCTCTCTAATTGCTGCCCTATCAAAAGGTCAAGGCAATTTTTTTATTCAACCAATGAAAGCAATACATTAACAGAAGGACCTCCTACATCAATAATAAATGGCATAGAAAAAAATTATATGTCTAATAGATAAAGCAAAAAGCTATAGTACAGTGACTCTAAGTACGGCATTTACATGAGCAGAATATGAATGTGGAAGAATATGGACCATATTTTAGGAGTCTAAATAATCATACTTTTGAAAATGTAAGATGTTTTAGGGAATCAGTTTTTTAAAAAGCAAATATCCACAATATCTAAACAACTGAGATCATGATTGAATTCAATAACAAGCAAATGCAATGGTGTGTGTATGCATGTGTGTGTGTGTGTGTGTGTGCGCATGCGTTGTGTCAGGGACTCTTTATTTAGCCCTGGCTGTCCTGTATCTCACTATGTAGAACAGACTAGACTTAGACCAACAGAGATCCAACTGCCTCTGCATCTTGAGTCTCAGATTAAAGGCATATGTAACTATGCCCAGCTGTAATTTAGAATCTTAATAATTAGTTCATAGAAGTTTTCACCTAAAAAGTAGTAATAATTTTTTGAATTTTGGGGGCTTTGTGTGTGCAATGCAGTGTGCTACAATTATCAGTGCAGCAAAGGCCCTTAGCATCCTTTCATGCCAGTGTTCTTGCCCACCTTGCCTCTTTGAAGCAGAAACCCACCCTTTGCCTGCAGTATCCCTCTTGTGAACACATACTGAGCACAATGGTGCAAGCTGGAGAGCATCTCTCAGAGCAGTCTTCAGGCATTATCAGATAAGAATCAGGACATGTTTCCTATGTCCTTATCTTCAGCTAGAATCCTCTTGAGCTGTGTTCTGAGCCTCCCAGAAGGGCTTGTTATCAAGTCCTCAGCTAACCTGAGTCCCTTCTTGAACTCACTTTATTCTGCTGTTATTCTTGAAATATATTACTGAGACAAAGATCGTGCTTGACTTTTTTTTTCTTTTTTGAGTCTGTTTCTGGGAGAACATATCTAAGAAAATATTTTCATCTATTTTATTACAAACAGTAACTCAAAAAGTCTTTCACCAGATGAAGAAACTAAGATACAGAGAAGTTGAGACTTTTTTTCAGATAATAAAACTAGAGAGCAGCTCAGAATCCAGATTCATGTAGACTCAAGACTTTATGAAAATCTGTGCTCCCTCCACTACAGTAACAGGGATTCAACTCATCAGCTGCATTCTTTTTTTCTTTTTATATTGATTTTTATTGAGCTCTACATTTTTCTCTGCTCCCCTCCCTGCCTCATCCCTCTCCCTCCAATCCTCCCCCAAGTTCCTCATGCTCCCAAATTACTCAGGAAATCTTGTCTTTTTTCTAATTCACATATATATTAGATCTATGTAAGTTTCTCTTAGTGTTCTCATTGTTGTCTAAATTCTCTACGATTATGGTTTGTAGGATGGTTTTCTTAGCTTTATGTTTAAAAATCACCTAGGAGTGAGCACATGTGATAATTGTTTTTCTGTGTCTGGGTTACCTCACTCAAAATAATGTTTTCTAGCTACATCCATTTTCCTGCAAAATTCAAGATGTCATTTTTTTCTGCTGTGTAGTACTCCATTGTGTAAATATACCACATTTTCCTTATGGGAAGTACACTTGATCGCATTGGCACAGGAAACTACATCAGCACAGACACTGAGAGAAACAATTAATAAATGGGACCTCCTGAAACTGAAAAGCTTCTGTAAAGCAAAGGACACAGTCTACAAGACAGAATGACAACCTATAGAATGGGAAAAGATTTTCACTAACCCCACATCAGACAGAGGTCTGATCTCCAAAATATACAATGAACTCAAGAAATTGGACACCAAAAGAACAAATAATCCAATAAAATTGGAGTACAGACCTAAACAGAGAACTCTCAACAGAAGAATCTAAAATGGCTGAAAGACACTTAAGGAAATGTTCAACATCCTTAGTTGTCAGATAAATACAAATCAAAACAACTCTGAGATTCCATCTTACACCTGTAAGAATGGCCAAGATCAAAAACACTGATGACAACTTATGCAGGAGAGGTTGTGGGGAAAAGGGAACACTTCTGCATTGCTGGTGGGAATGCAAGCTGGTACAACTCCTTTGGATTTCAGTGTGGCGATTTCTCAGAAAATTAGGAAACCAGTAATATCACTTTTGGGTATCTATCCAAAGGATGCTCAATCGTGCCACAAGGACATGTGCTCAATTATGTTCATAGCAGCTTTGTTTGTCATAGTCAGCTGCATTCTAAATGCTTTACAGTGGCTCTTTTGTTACAGGCTGGGGGAGAATGGTCTGGATGGCTCCTGAGTAAACATGCTCTGCCACCCTTGAGTCCTGCACTAGATTTGTTTGTTGGAGCAACCAGACTTGAATGCTTGCTCTTATGCTTGGGCCAAAGAACCTTCCTATCTTAGTGAAGTTATGTGACGCATCAATTACATAAATCACTCAGGTTTAAGAAAGAAAAATAAACAAATAAAACAAGTGTTAGTCACGAGTGTTTTGAAAGATGAATATCTGACACATTTTCACTAAAAAAGTGTAGGATATAAAATTGTGGTGGTTTATTTTTTTTTCCAATACAGAAGGATATATCTAAAGGATTGCTTACAGTCTGAGTTCTAGGTGCTCTATGAGGTGAGAACTGAAGCAAGTTCTGGGAACCTATAAATTTGTAAAATGCTACATGCATCAGAGCCTCTTCTTGGAAATTGGTCAATGAATGTTACATAGGGCAGGTTTTGGAAAATTCTATAGTGAAGAGGCCGTTTAATTTAGTATTTGCCAGATTTATTTAACCAGAGATTCTTTGTTTGTCTGGGAAGCATTTATAGTCCCCAAAACTAATTTTCTGTAGATACATAGGACATTTCACTCCAGAATAAAGCATGAATATGGAATTTTTTGAGCACCAACAGTGTGAGTCTTGTGCTGTGATACATGTATTTATAATTTGGCAGCTGCAACAGTTAGTGAACTGGCTCAGTAAGCTGGTAGAGTGGAAAAGAGCATACCTATGAAGTACCCTGGCTGGCATCCTGCTGCCCTCACTCTGTGCCAGCCAAGCCTCTAGTGGCGAAGGCTGGCCAACTGCTTGATGCTGTTCACAGAGCTGCTTGACTTTTTCTTCTTGCTCAGAGGTGAACCTGGTGCAAGGGAAGTGTCTTTTATTAGCTTCCCTTCTTTTCTCTCCCAAGTTCTCCTAGGAGGATCTCTCATGCCTCTGAAGCCCTTTACAGTGCTGAACATTTGTCTGTCTCTGTGACATCATCATATTTGTATCAGATGTTAGAATTAGGATCATTATCAACATGCTCACAGGAATCAATGGCTCGGTTCTCTTTAACATTAAAATTTCCAAAACAATGCAAGGCTTAAAATCAAAGATGTTTTATTCTCTTAGATATCTTGCCCAAATAAGTGTAAATTTTATAGTTTTATGTTACTCTATATATCTGTTTGTTTTAAACATCATTCTTTCTGGTTTTTTTTTTTTTTTTTTTGGTTTTTCGAGACAGGGTTTCTCTGTGGCTTTGGAGCCTGTCCTGGAACTAGCTCTGTAGACCAGGCTGGTCTCGAACTCACAGAGATCCACCTGCCTCTGCCTCCCGAGTGCTGGGATTAAAGGCGTGTGCCACCATCGCCCGGCCTTTTCTGTTGTTTTTTTTTTAACTAAGTAATTTTTCTCAGCCATACCCTCCAACATTTCTGACATGAAAATCCCAGAGGTTTTGTAACACCTTTATCAAGGTCCCTTTAATTCAAGAAAATTAAAATGATACAATGTTCAAATGTATATTAAGGCCTCTTAAATTCACAGCATTGGAAAGACAATGATATCAAATAGCCTTATTTCATTCTGCTGTGTAAAGCTTTCCTTTGAGATTGAAACATTTTATCCTGTAGGCAAGTTCTTTAAGCACAGAGGTAATTACCTAAAAATAACTTAAGGAGGGATCCTGAAATCGACTAGATTCACCAGGCCCATCCTTTCTAGAGTAAGCAATGAAAGACGAAGGTTTTCAGAGGAGCGAAACTCAACTGAGTGAAGACTCTGACATGTCAAGGGACAATAAAAGAAAACATATACAACAACAACAAAATACCATCGAGACCAATCAGCTGTCCACTCTTCTAAATAATCCCGTCAGAACTCGTAGTTCATCAAGTTAGACTTTGGTGGTATCTTTACTTTGCGTTGTCGTGGGCTTCTTATCTGAGGTAAATATGTGCAAAGCATCTCTCCAGAAAAAGCTGTTCACCCAACACACACACACACACACACACACACACACACACACACACACACACACGCAATCAGTTCTGCTCCTCCATAGAACCCTTATAATACACAGATTGAGGAAGTCTGCCTTTAAAAAGTGAAAGTGTCTTTTAAAATAGCATAAGGAAACCATGACATAAATGTTGGTGGAGATACATCTTCACTTTCTTGTCTCCAGACTTCAAACTGGTAACATTTCCTTCAAAATGGTATAATTACCAAAGGTGTCAATAACTTCTGGCAGCTGGTATGCGGGTTCACTGAATTTGTATTTACTTCTGAATAATACATGCTGTGATTAATTGCCCAATACTTACGGACTGTGAAAATTTGGAAAACCTATTCAGTTTTCTTTCCTTTTTTTTTTTAAAGTTAGAGTATGGATTAAGAGATGAGCATTCTTTGAACCTTATTGATGGAGAAGATACTTCAACTTTGTAAGTGTTGTGGAAGAGTCATTTTAAAAGCAGATTATCTCTTATAATGTATGTGCAAATGCTGGGTAGATGTTAGGTGTATGATCTGTTTAAAAAATAAAACCCCTTTCTCCTGATATTCCCCAATGACTTTGATAAGAATGTTAATGTCATGAGATTTTTTTTTTTTGTCCTGAGATCATTACCTGTCCTGTTACAACTCCTTCTGAAAAAAAGGAAGTAAATTTTTGGAGATATGAGAGCAATATGTTAGAGTGCACCATTCAGTATGATAATGGAAAACTAGGAATGTTTTTTAATTGTCTGCCCTTGTTCACTCAGGATGAAGATGTCATCCTTATGTCAGAACAAGAAATTCCTCTTTGTATAACTGCAGGATTCTTTCTGTTGCTGCATGAAATTGGGTGAATAAGAGACTGTAAGCAAATGGTTTCTTGGTTTCTGCACTTTTTGACTGTGAAATAGTTAAATTAATTACTGAAGTGTCTATTTCACAGAAACAGTGGCCATTGTATTTCCTCACATACTTTATGTCTTCATTCCTCTCCTGTGTATTTTAACAGGACAGTACCACAGCAAATATACTGTTCCACAGCAAATTCTTTTTCTTTCTTTCTTTCTTTCTTTCTTTCTTTCTTTCTTTCTTTCTTTCTTTCTTTCTTTCTTTCTTTCTTTCTTTTTATTAAAGATTTCTGTCTCTTCCCCACCTCCGCCTCCCCTTTCCCTCCCCCTCCCCCAATCAAGTCCCCCGTCCCTCTTAAGCCCAAAGAGCAGTCAGGGTTGCCTGCCCTGTGGGAAGTCCAAGGACCACCCACCTCCATCCAGGTCTAGTAAGGTGATCATCCAAACTGCCTAGGCTCCCACAAAGCCAATAGGTGCAGTAGGATCAAAAACCCATTGCCATTGTTCTTGAGGTCTCAGTAGTCCTCATTGTCCGTTATGTTCAGCGAGACCAGTTTTATCCCAGGCTTTTTCAGACCCAGGCCAGCTGGCCTTGGTGAGTTCCAAATAGAACATCCCCATTGTCTCATTGTGTGGGTGTACCTCTCGCGGTTCTGAGTTCCTTGCTCGTGCTCTCTCTCCTTCCGCTCCTGATTTGGACCTTGAGATTTCAGTCCGGTGCTCCAATGAGGGTCTCTGTCTCTGACTCTGTCTCCTTTCATCGCCTGATGAAGGTTAATATTCAGGAGGATGCCTATATGTTTTTCTTTGGGTTCTCCTTCTTATTTAGCTTCTCTTAGAACCTGAGTTATAGGCTCAATGTCCTTTATTTATGGCTAGAAACCAAATATGAGTGAGTACATCCCATGTTCCTCTTTTTGGGTCTGGCTTACCTCACTCAGTCTGCCTCTTAGCTGTTCCCCAACTTGACCAATGACCTTCTGATAGCTCTGTCTGAAAAACCCAGTATCATAATTAGAGGAGGGAAAATAAATTTACTTAGTTTCTGGGATTTGGTCTATGGTTGTTTGGGCTTTTTAGGCTAGGAAGACTTTTTACTTCAGAGGAGACAGGAAGCAGAGAGTGAGGAAGGGATTTGCGTCCAGGGAAGACCTTCACAAATGTGCTTTCTGTGACTACTTCTCTAGCAAGGCCCCATCTCAGTTTCCAGAACCTCTAAAGTTAGTACCACCAACAAGCAACCAAGTATTCATAACATGAGCCTGTGAGGATATGTCATATTCAGCCTATCACACGCATGCATTTCACGTCTCAGCTTGTAAGTAGAATTCTTTTCCTCCATGTGTGTAAGTGGATATGCTCATCTATGTGCATGAGAGAAGAACTGGAAGTAAATGTTGAATGTTTCCCTCTATTCCTTTCTACCTTTACATTTTGAGACAGGTGATCTTGGTGACCTGGCACTCACTGATTGGCTAGGTTGGCTGGTGAAGATGACCCAGAGATCTGCTTGTCTCTTTCTCTCTTTGTGCTAGGGTAACAGATGCATGAAATCATGCCTGGCTCTTTCTTTCTTTCTTTTCATTTTTAATGTTGGCTGTGGATCAGAATTTGGATCTTTGTGCTAGTATGGCAGGCAAATTGCCATTTGAGATACTTCCCGAACACCCTATTTAGAGAATTCTTGAATTCTGACCTCTGGAATACTTCCTGAGCAGTCTTCCATTTGTTTCCTGAAAGCTGATAGCTGAGTGTGCTTTCTCAGCTCATGTTTCATCTCAGTGATGGAGTCATGTCTCTGAAGGGGAAGCCAATGGGGAAAAAATCATGTAAATTCATTTTCCTGCAATTCATGCCAGAAAGTCTGAGCCAATGTGAAATGGGTTGAAACATAAATCAATTATATATGGTAATTTCATAATCCAACTCTCTGATTCTTTAACTTTTACCTTCAACCTACTCCAGTTCATATTTTTTATATTCTGTTCTATTCATATAAAATAGATTTCATCTTTCTATCATTATATAAATGAAATTATATATCTTAGATCATGAGCAGGTGCACAGTACTGTGTAAGAATCCATATTTATGAATGGAGAGATGGTACAGCAGTTAAAAAAAAGTTCTTACCAACCTTGCAAAGAATCCAGGTTCAAGTTCCTACCACCCACATCATATAGTTCACAAATGCGTGTAACTTCAGTTCTAGATGATATGAGAGCCTCTACTGACTTTTTCAAGTAACTGCATGTGAGATATATGTAATACCCAGCATCCATCCTTGGAAGCCCCCTTTCCTTGGGAGGTGCCTTGGTCCAGACTCCACCTCTGGGAAAGCCAGCCAAAAAGTGACCCCTCCCCAGGGAGGGTCAAAAAAAGCCCACCAAGTGGTGGACCACTTCCACAGGCTATTTAGACTGCTGCCCAGAAAGGAACATGTGGTCTCTGGGTTTTGTGTAGTCTTGGTCTCCCCTGCTCTCTCTTTATCGCCATTATTTTCTGGTCATGTGGGAGCGCTGCATTAAATGTGGGCATCTTTTATTCAGTCTAATTTGGTCTGATTAAAATTATTTGTGTCAGCAGAGAGGCTCCTATTGAATATACCTAACAATGTACACACACATAACTCTAGGGCACTCACACATACCTAGACAAGAAAGTAGAGAATTGAGATTTAGTGTTTGGAAATCTGAAGTTTGGATATGAAATATAACTTGTAGTGATCATTTGAAATTTCCTGATCCTATCTATAACATGAAAATAAGTAGTGACAATGTTTGGGAAAAAACAACATATAAGATAATGTAATAAGAGAAAATTGCTATGTAATCATTAAAAGAATATAACAGAATTATGAAGAAAAAAGTTGATTTTGATTTCTTCTCACTTCATTGTTTTCTGCTAGATAACAGGAATGATTTTATGGCAACATTTATACCATCCTAGTGTTTTTCACTCTCCCTCAATATGTGGGGGAAAAAGTTAGAACAAAACCAAAGAGAAGAAACAGCATCACAGAGACTATCTGGAGAAAATAGTTACCTATGGCTTTCTGGCAAAACAACTACCTACAATTGTCTTGCTTTACAGAAAGAAAACTGTCCTAACCTCTGAATTCTTGACCTACTTTTGTAAACATGCCTGGCCACAGGAAAGGAATTTCTTATTTTAGATTTTGGTCATATAGACTCTCTAAGACTGATAATGACATATCCACCAATGATGTAAAAGTTAAAATAGACTTGGTTTTAATGTCCTCAAGCCCCAGACTCTTTTCTCTACACAAAGGAAGACTATGAAGTGCTAACCCAGGGAGTGTTTCAGCTTGAGGCAACATGGATTGATTTATTCTCAGAGGACACAGGAATCTTTGTTTTTCTCATACAGGAATGGAGAGAGTCGCATTTGGGAAAAAAAATGGGAGGGGATTTAAGTAACATATGTAAAGTGGACAGAATCATCACAGACACTTTTTTTTCCTCTGAAACTGCTACAACTTCCAAAGAATGAGACCATCTTTTTAAACGTTGAATAATAAATATGAAGGGATACTGTATTAAGATCTCAACTTCTTACTCAAGCAAAGCTCAAATGTGGAGTCAGGAAATTTGAATTTTGAATTTTGTTTACTGTTTGTGGTTTCTGTGACTTAAGTCTCCTTATTGCCCTGAATCAGTCCAGAGGAAATACAACCACTAGGAGTCAATAAAATATTAGCAGTTAAAAACACCAATTCATCAAAATTTTATAAATATTGAAGTAGTTAAAATTATTATTTAACAGCAATAAAATAAGCTGTTGATAATACATACTATGAATCTCAACTTCTGTTTTTCTTTATTATGATAAAAAGAATAATATTTCTATGATCACTATATTATTTTTAAATCAATCTGTCCTCCTACAACTGGATGATGGTTAATATTAACATTGCACATAGTTTCTAGAATTCATTTGCTCTATTTTTGTGGCTTATGGTTTTAATCATACTTTTGTCAAGAAGCCAGGACCTATTTTAGTTATATTAGGTATGAAGGATGAATACAGGACTAGAGACTTACTGCTCCCTCTCTGGAGGGGCAGGGACTGGTATCCCATGCTGTGTTGGTTTGTTTCTTGTCAACTTGACACAAACTAGGGCCATTTTTGAAGAGGGACCCTCACCTTGGAAAATACCTCTATCACATTGGCCTGTAGGTATGTTTTGTGTAATGGTTAATGTGAGAGGACCCAGTCCATTGTGAGAGGTATCACCTCTGTTTCTGTGGTTCTGGGTTGTATGAAAAAGTTGATAAAGCCATGGGGAATCTGACAGTAAACAGTGTTCCTTTATAGTTTCTTCTTCAATATTTTCCTTTAATTTCTATCCAAGTTTCCCTTTTCAATAGACTGTAAACTACATAATGCAGTAAATTCATTCCTTAGCAAATCAGGTAGTTCAAGTGCTTACAAATGCCCACATCCTGAAGATCATACCTTCAAAGATTTTGATAAAAACCTATTTGAATGAATTCAAGTAGATGTTTAAAAGATTATTCCCCATGGCCAAGATGACTTAATCAGAGAGATGCAAAGGATGGTTCAATATAAACAAATTAATTAGTGGAATAAGTCACATAAACAGACTCAATTAAGGAAGTCACATGATCATTTCACTTGATTCTGGAGATGAGTTCAGCAAAGTTCACCATCTTTCCTTCATTATAAGAGTCCTGAACAAAATGAGGATAGGAACAAACTAACCCTAACATAGCAAGACTTTGACAAACGTAAGTCAACAATGCTAAGTAGGGGCAAAACAGCATTTTCTCTGAAATCATGCATGCATCAAGGATGAACACTCAATTGTTTCTACTCAGTGTAGCCAATGTTTCAGCTAGAGTAATATAAAAAGGAAGGGGAGATAAGTAAGAGGGCATGAATAGGGAAAATGTAAAATTATCTCTACTTGCAGATGAGATGACCCTATTATTAAAGACACTATCAACTCTACCAGAAAATTGGAATCTGAGAAACACGTTCAGCAAAGAATTGGTTTACAAAATCAACACTCATAATAGTAACATTTCTTTTCTTTTCTCTTTCCTTTTTTTTTTTTAATTTTCGAGATAGGGTTTTTCCATAGCTTTTTGGTTCCTGTCCTAGAACTAGCTCTTGTAGACCAGGCTGGCCTAGAGCTCACAGAGATCCAGGAAGTCATAGATGTAGTAGATGTTAGAGAGTACCAACTCAACACCCTGGAATACTGTCTGAGTAGTAGCTGGGTTGATACGATTGGGTTGCTGGTACCATGTATATCATGTGAGGGGAGAAAACAGCTCTCCCAAACTCTTGGTGAGGGGTAGGGCTAGCTTTCTCAAGTGTATGGGAGAGTGGTGGACATAGCTCTACTCTTAGGAGAGGGGCCAGTTCTTCTGTTCCAGGGTTATTGTGGTTCTTTATCCCAGGACTAGATAGGGGCAGTGGGGTCTGCTCTCCAGTGGGGGGATACTTCTCTCCCTGGTCCAGTAAGTTTCAGGATCAGCTCAGCATAGCTATTGTATATCAACACATGGTTCAATACATGGTTTGCATGAACTTTTATAGGAACATGGGCAATGGACCCAGACATGGCCATCAGAAAATGCTAGGTTCGGATGTCACCTTGGCCCTAGGAAGCAGCACATGCCCTCTCAGGTGGGCATGTGTACAACAGAAGCATGGTCTCTGATTTCCAACATTGCTCCAGGTAGTAGACCATATCCTAGGTACCTATGTGGCCTTGGGTGGCAATATAGGCCATGGTTATCAACAGAGACTCCTGAAAGGCCACAGATCTAGACATGGACCTTTGGTGGAGCTTGGGTCCAGATGTCATCATGGCCCCATGTGGAACCTCAGGCTATTCAAATCAGGATGGACTCTGTAGTGGCATAGCCTTTCAGCACCAAAGTGGCTACATAAGGTAGTCCAGACTCAGGGCATCATCCTGGTCTTTAGTGGTAACAGGAATCATGGACATCGACATAGACCAGGGATCTAACAGGGGCATGTACCCAGACATGGCCCTTGGTAGCCACCCAGAAAAGATATAACAATGACCCTGGGAGGCAAGCTGATCTCCCATATCAGACCATTCATCACTGCCTTCATCTCTTCTGATCTGCCACTCTCTATAGGACATGAACCATTCTGCCTATTCCCCTGCATTCTGTCTCCCCAATACCCAACCATATATTTTATCACCACAATGATCCCCAATAGTGCCATATAGACTTGGAGCTTCTTCTCCTGTCTAGGTAAATTTCTCAGGAAATAAAATATTAAACAAAATAAAACATAAAAAGGCAAGCTAAGGAAGACAAGATGTATAAGCACTTGAATATTCATTGATATTCAGAATTAATATCATAAAATGATGATATTGTTCAAAGTTATGCACAGTCTCAGTGAAAATCCCCAACCAAATTCTAACTATAGATTTTACAGAACTAGAAATCCTAAGTTTTATGTGGAAACACAGATGCTTTGCAGGAAGAGATTGCATTACAATACATTTTCTCAAGTTCTATGAGAACCATAACTTTTGTTACTGTTACATTAAAAATGAACACAATCATGTGTAGTTGCATGGAGGACACAGAAATATACCCACACAGCTGTAGCCACTTATATTGAAAGGTGTCAAAGAAGAAGAAGGAGGAGAAGAAGAAGGAGGAGGAGGAGGAGGAGAAGAAGAAGAAGAAGACTACTCAGCCTCTTCAAAAGTGTTAATGTGAAAACTAAATTTCAAAATGTGAAAAAATGAAACTAGAAGGTATGACCTAAATCTCTGAAACCAATAAACAAAAACATAGATAAAATTCTCAAATATATGTATATATGTTAGGAATTACTAAAAATGGGTTCAGTGGTACAGTAAATAAGCCAAATCATTAATAAATGTTGTTGTGTGAGAGTAAAGAGCTTATGCTCAGTGAAGGGAACAACTGGCAAAAGTGACAATGTACAGAGTGGGAAAAAATTGTGCCATTGTAATTTTAATAACTATAAAATCTTCAAATGCCAAATGCCCAAATAACCTAATCAATGAATACTCTAATGAATTCAACTGACAATTCTCAAAAGAATAAATATAAATAACCAACATAAATATGGAAAAGTACTCAAAATTTTTAACTATAAAGAAAATGAAAACTAAAATCATATTATGATACCATTTGCCTCTAGCAATAATTATTAAACTAGAAAATAGGCCTCCACAAATTTTGTCAAGGATGTGGGGAAAGAGGAACACTTAAACACTGCTGGTGGGCCTAGAAGCCTATTTAGCCACTAGAAAAGTCAGTGTGGAGTTACTGAAGAAAACTAAAAGAGAACACATGATCCAGCTATACTACTTCTGGGATAGGCTTAAAAGCCTCTAACTCCACACATCAGAGATGCTTTTTCATTTCTGCTTATTTTTTTTAGTATTCAGAAGATATTGAAACTTCCTAGATGCCCATCAACAGAGGAATGAGTAAAGAGTAACACATTCTGCATACACAGTGGAGTTTTAATCAGCTTTTAAAAAGAATGAAACTTTGGTATGTCCAGGTAAATGGATTTAAGTGAAGAACACAGTGCTAAATGTGCTAAGCCAAACTCAAAAACAAGAGATTATAGTTCCTCTTCTTCCTACCTCCGCCTCCCTCCTCAAATGTGTGTGTATGTGCACATGTGTACATAAAAATTGAAAAGGAAAAGAGTGACCCTGAAGGCGGAAGGATAGTTCTAAAGAAAGATGGTAGGAAGGAATACAGAGTAATGTAGCATGTGTTATAAAAGAGGAAGAGTGAAATGTGCAAGGAGAAAGAACAAGCAGGAGACAGAGAGGGAGATGAGGAGGACAGCAGGTTAATGCAAGGAAAATAGTTTGATAGTTTTATGTAGAAAAATGTAGATAATAATGCCCACTGAACCCCCAAGGTAATGTGTATCAGAATATATACAAATAAACAGAACACTTACTACTTATAGAACTAAACTTCTTATATTAATAAGTTAACACATGATGCAAAGAATTCAGTGAACATGTTATTATTTTATGCTTTGTGAATTGTTATTTGGAACAAAGTTATCATTTTATTTTGTGTGCTTCAAAAAAAACTGAATTCTATTCACTTGGAAAAATCCATTTTTTCCTCTAACTATGTGTACTTTTCTTGATTTTTACTTCCATGATAGAATAGACAAAACTGAAAGACATGGGTGTTAGTTAAAAAACAAACAGATTTTACTAACATTGTTACTCAAAGATAAATGTTATCAGTTGGTGGTCAGAACTGTAGCTACACCTCGTTTTGGTAATGGAGATATTCCACCTCAAAACATGTTGACTCTTTGGAAGGTTATGTAGAAGACAGGCCACTAGTAATTGTGTGAGGGGCCTCAGTAACTCTACCTCAAGAGGAAATGAGAAAAAGAGCTTTTCATATGTATTTACTATTTGTTCCACCTGTTCCATAACTTCATAAGATACTTCCAAGTTAGTTAGACCTATTTGTTTACTTTTTTAGTTTTCTGTCTATCACAGGGATTTAGCTAATCATTGGAGAAAATCATTCCCTAAGCACAGAACAATAGAGGAATGTGCTATATTGTTTCTTACAAAATTTCAAAATGACCTATACTACTTGGCATGCACATGCTTTCTGGCACAAATTAAATTCAAAGATATTTTTTAAAAAACACAACTCAGGACAATTTTTTTTCAGAATTCCCCAAAGGCTAACAGAGCAGGTAAAATGAGAAAACTGCTGATCTTCTTGGCACACATAGTTGTCTGAGAAAAGATAACATGAAAGCAGTGGGCCTGGGGTGATAAGGCTGTATTCCTTTCACTGAACAGGCCTATTGTAAAGGCAAGGTCAAGAATGCTAATAATACAGCAAAACCAGAGCCAAACTGTATAGATTATAAGGATCACTTCTTGGATTCTAATTAATGTTATCACAGGAAGGTCTAAAATGAGAATATTACCTACCAGTAAATTAATAGGACATGCTGAAACATACCACCAGGGAGACATTACCTATTCTAATGTGAAATAAAAGATATTGCTATTGGCAAATGGATCATTGTAAAGAATTTTTTACATTATGTATAAACTCTAGTAGATAGGACTTAAAATGTGTCATGGATCTTTAATTGAGGAAAAAATAACTCATAAGCTAAAAAGGTGATAGAGAATCCATCTGCCTATTTTTATTAGGTAACAAATGTGGCCTGTGAGTTATTCAAAAATAACACAAGAACTAAAGAGCAATGTAATGATCAAATTGTTTCAATGGCATCTGTCTAACAATGATAAAAATTGAAGAGATGACTGTTCTCTGAGGTGTCATCTTTGACAGTGGTCCATTTTTTTACGTGTCATTAAAATGGGACTTAAAGTATGCCAGCTCACTGGTATAATATTTGGAAGCTAAGAAAAAAGACATCAATTAGTTCCTAAACAAAAACTAACTTTAAATCTTATCTTCAGTTTTCACCAGGTTTCCTCAGTAACTTAGTAAGAATTAGAATGACTTATGCAGCAAAGAATGAAAATATCATGAAAAAGTTTTGAGCAAGACAAAACTATAATGAGGGAATGACATGCAGTTCCCAGACTATGGCTAAAAGTTGAGGCTTTACTGTGTATGAAAGCAAATCATGAATTCGTATTAATGATTGTATTTTTTAGTTCCCATTCTAGATTATGTTTAACAGAAAATGAAAGGCAGATGCTTCTGATTGTCTTCTTGTCTCAGAGTCCGTGTTTGAAAGCTGGCAAGAATGCTAATTTTTGTTTTTCCTTGTTTCATATTACTCAGAGAAGTGTTCCATTTTACTACCCATCCATAGTTCCCACACTGGTTGTTGGTAAATTCTCTGGTTATTCCTTTGTTATTACCCTTGGACTAGTAGTTTCCAACAAGCCATCAAATGTGGTGGCATTTCAATTGTATTTTAATAAATAAAGACTGTCTTTAGATCTGAGAGTAAAACAGTCCCACTGGTCATCCTTACAGACTATATTATGGTAACACACACCTTTAATCTCAGTAGCCACAATGACATGCACCTTTAATTCCAGTAGTGCAAACCTTTAATCCCAGCCCTAGTAGGGAATATAAAATGGGATGAGACAGCTCTCAGACACACAGTCTCATTCTGAGATTCCTGGAGGCAGGATTGCCTGAGGTCAAGATAAGTGCCAGTGGCTGGCTGCTTTGCTTTCTGAATATTTATGTTGAACTCCAATTTCTGACACTTAGTTATTAATTGTGCTTCATTTTGGTGCCCATTTTTTGGGGGTATGAATTCACAAAATGTCATTTGCCTGAGGCTTTTTGGTTTTGCTTTTGTTTTTCAAGACATGGTTTCTCTGTAACTTTGGAGCCTGTCCTGCTCTTGTAGACCAGGCTGGCCTAAAACTCACAAAGATCCAACTGCCTCTGCCTCCCAAGTGCTGGGATTTTGCCCATCTGCCTGAGCTTAGCTTCCGTGTAAAGATGGAAAATACACAGACAATCTGGATACTCTATCTATCTATCTATCTATCTATCTATCTATCTATCTATCTATCT